>CP049709.1:0-34170 GCA_004148225.2 Heterodera glycines
TCCCCCCAAAAAATTAAAAAACGGGCGCGAAGCGCCCGTCCTGAGGCCGCGAAGCGCGAATGTTCTCAACAAAATTAAAAACGGGCGCGAAGCGCCCGCACTGAGGCCGCGAAGCGCCGAATGTCCTCAACACAATTAAAAAAAGGACACGAAGCGCCCGTCCTGAGGCCGCGAAGCGGCCAAATGTCCTCAACAAAATTAAAAGACGGGCGCGAAGCGCCCGTCCTGAGGCCGCGAAGCGGCCGAATGTTCTTAACAAAATTAAA
Organism: Heterodera glycines; assembly: GCA_004148225.2. NCBI lineage: Eukaryota > Metazoa > Nematoda > Chromadorea > Rhabditida > Heteroderidae > Heterodera > Heterodera glycines. The sequence goes on from CP049709.1 coordinate 267, forward strand.
AACGGGCGCGAAGCGCCCGCACCTGAGGCCGCGAAGCGGCCGAATGTCCTCAACACAATTAAAAAATGGGCGCGAAGCGCCCGTCCTGAGGCCGCGATGCGGCCGATTTCCCCCCAAAAAATTAAAAAAAAACGGGCGCGAAGCGCCCGTCCTGAGGCCGCGAAGCGGCCTAATGTCCTCAACAAAATTAAAAAACGGGCGCGAAGCGCCGTCCTTAGCCGCGAAGCGGCGAATGTTCTCTACAAAATTAAAAGACGGGCGCGAAGCGCCCGTCCTGAGGCCGCGAAGCGGCCGAATGCCCACGAAAAAATTAAAAAACGGGCGCGAAGCGCCCGTCCTGAGGCCACGGAGCGGCCGAATGTTCTCTACAAAATTAAAAGACGGGCGCGAAGCGCCCGTCCTGAGGCCGCGAAGCGCGCCGAATGTCCCTAAAAAAATTAAAAAACGGGCGCAAAGCGCCCGTCCTGAGGCCGCGAAGCGGCCGAATGTCCCCTAAAAAATTAAAAAACGGGCGCGAAGCGCCCGTCCTGAGGCCGCGAAGCGGCCGAATATCCCCAAAAAATTAAAAACGGGCGCGAAGCGGCCGAATATCCCCCAAAAAATTAAAAAACGGGCGCGAAGCGCCCGTCCTGAGGCCGCGAAGCGGCCGAATATCCCCCAAAAAATTAAAAACGGGCGCGAAGCGCCCGTCCTGAGGCTGCGATGAATTGCTAAATTACATCAATTTCTAGCGACGCGGCGAAGCCGCGTCCCTGAGCGCGAAGCGCTTTCCCCACAGCAACAGAACTCAATTGATAATGTTTTGTATGTTTTAAAATAACAAATGAGGGCCATATATTACCAAGCCACGCATGCACACCATAGCCAACTGGTCACCCTAGTTTATATTACCATAGAGAAAAAGGGGGACTCGTCTTAAAAACTAATTTGAGTCGAACGGCTGTCGGGAGGGGTCTGAAAGTAGTGGAAGGGTCTTACAACTTTTTGAGGCGCATCTGGGAAAAATATGGGTTTTCCGCTCCGGTGGCCAACTGAGTCCCGGCGGCTAATTTCTCACTTTTGCTTGCGTTTGAAGGCCCGTAACTTTTTTTCTAAAACTCTGATCAAAAAATGCTGCTTTGGTAGGATTTTAAGTTGAAGTGTTTTCTAATTTTCAAAAAAAATTCCAGGCCTCTACCTATACTTGGAAGGGCTGCAGAAATTGGCAACTTTTCAGTACCAACTTTGCCCAGTTCAGTCCCCGTTGAATAACTCATTAGGCTTTGACCTGAGCGCAGGGTGGCCAGCAGACTTATTGTAGAGCTCGGTGAGCTCGATTTTTCCAGATTTTAAAATTTCAAAAATTTTCAAAATTTTTCGAGCTAGGCCTAAAAAACGGTTTTTTGGTTTTTGAATTTTAAGAATTTTTAACGAATTTTCCCAGAGAAATGGAGACCACTTCCAAAACATAGTTTTTCGTGCTCTATCGACTGGCATTTTTTTTGGAAAAATTTCGATTTTTTCCCGGAAATAGAAAAAAATTTTGGCCTGAGCGGGACATTTGAGTCCCGGGCCCATAACTCGTCAGGAGTTGTTTTTAGCCAAAAATCGTCTTAGAACATTTTTGTAGAGAATTTTAAGCTCTATCGAACGGTGTGCTATATGCCCGGAAAATTTCAAAAATTTTCGAGCTAGGCCCCCTAGAAATTTTCAGAATTTTTTTTTGGGTTGAAAATGGGGGTGAAATTTTTTTTTCTGGGTTATTTTGGGGTGCTGAGTACGATTATGATGTCTATTTTAAGTTTCATAATTTTTGGAATTTTTTAAAATTCGAAAATTTTTTAAATTTTTTTGGTCCTTGGAAATTTGGATTAAAATTTGAAAATTCATAACTCGGTGATGGTTTCATCGATTTAACTATAATAAAGCCTTAAAAATAGCAAAAAATCGGGAGAATTTTATGGGATTTATTTGGTTTTATAATGTTCAAAAGAAAAAAAGTTATTCCAGAATTTCTGGAAATTTTTGATTTTTCAGAAAAAAATTCATAACTCGGTTCTGAAAAGTCATACTGTAAAAGTAAAATACTGCAAAAATCCGCAATTTCTTGCTCTATTATATAAATTTTATTTTATATTTTTATCACATTTTTAAAAAAAGATACAAAAATAAAAGTGATTTTGGGATTCGGGACCAAAGGGGGGAGCACATGATTTTTGAGTGGGAAAATTTTTCCATCAAAAACCATCCAAAAACATGTCCTTAGGGACATTTTAGGGTGCTGATCACGAATATGTAATCAGATTTTGGTTTGGACATCGTTAAGGCCTCAGAATCCCTGTGTGATTGGGGATTCTGAGGCATCATTTTTTGGGGGGGGGCGAAGTTCGGATCCGATCGGTGTACATTATTTTTCTATTTATTTTTGAGTTATTTTTCAATGCTTTTAATTAATTTGAAGATTGGTTGTAAATTTTAAATTTTTTTTAATAAATAATTTCATTATTATTTTTTATCTGTAAAAAATAATATCATTTCAAATTTCTTAAATATTCAATGCATTCGATTTTTATTCTTTAATAAAAAACTTTTCCTTATTTATATAATTTTAAACCATGTTGAACCTCTTCTTATCACTTTTGTACCTCTTCTTGTCACTGTTGTACCTCTTCTAATCACTATTGTAACTCATTTAATCACTGTTGTACCTCTTTGTTTTAATTAATTTAAAATAGTGATTTATAAATTAATAAAAAAATAATTTTTAATTTAAATAAAATAATTTTTGATAAATGCTTTGTATTAAAATTAATTATTTAATTGTTATAATTAATTAAATATTGTTTGTTTGATTTATGTTTAATTTTTTTGATGAATAAAAGTTTTATTTTATTTGACTTTTCGACAAATAATTTCCTTTCAATTTCAATAAATATTTCATATTATGCATTTAAAAATTATAATAAAGCTTTAAAAATAGAGAAAAAGCGCGAAAGCGCCCGTCCTGAGGCCGCGAAGCGGCCGATATCCACCACAAAATTTAAAAACGGGTGCGGAGCGCCCGTCCTGAAGCCGCGAAGCGGCCGAATATCCCCCAAAAATTAAAAAACGGGCTCGAAGCGCCAGTCTGAGGCCGCGAAGCGGCCGAATATCCCCCAAAAAATTAAAAAAACGGGCTCGAAGCGCCAGTCTGAGGCCGCGAAGCGGCCGAACGTCTCACAAAAAATTAAAAAACGGGCGCGAAGCGCCCGTCCTGAGGCCGCGAAGCGGCTGAATTAGACCTTAGAATATAAAAGGGCGCGGAGCACCCTTTGAGGCCGCGAAGCGGCCGAATTAAACCTTAAATATAAAAAAGGCGCGGATATGGAAGCCGCGCATGCACTAGCAACGAAGTCCTTTGCGCGAAGCGCTCATGTCAGCGCCCGCCCATATATACCAAAAGTATACTGTCTACACCGTGCAATCACTGTGCAAAGCATACTGTCTACACCGAGCAATTACTGCGCCACAACACGCTAGTTATATATACGTTAGAATGATAAGGCAACTCATCTTCAAAAACAAAATCTCGGGAACGGCTAAGCACACCGGGCTGAAATTTTGCACCAAGGGGTAACTCGAGACGGGGCATCTGGGAAAACTATAGGTTTTCCGGTCCAAGGGCCAACTGAGTACCAGCGGCTCGAAAACTGACTTTGCCGACAGTCTCAGTGTTACGAAATTTTTTGCTTTTGCTTTCAGAGCTTAGCGGACCCCAAAAGGCACACCCCCAACTGTGCTCTACAACTTTGCCAGCAAAAGTTTTTTGATCAGACCAAAGGCCTGGCCTGGAAAAATGGCAGACCGAGGTCATCTCATTTTGGACACTTCAGTACCAGGCGAATACCGCGTCCGGGTTTGATGCGAGCGAGGGGGCGCCAGCGGACTTTTTGTAGAGCTTTCGAAGCTCTATCTATCCATCTTTAAAAATTTTAAAAATTTTCAAAAATTTTCGAGCTAGGCCTAAAATTCGGTTTTTCAGTTTTTGAATTTTAGGATTTTTTAACGATTTTTCCGGGGAAAACGGAGACCACTTCCAAAACATCGTTTTTCGAGCTCTATCGATTGGTGATGTTTTTAGAAAATTTTCGATTTTTTCCCGGAAATAGAAAATTTTTTTGGCCTAAGCGGGACATTTGAGTCCGGCCCATAACTCGTCAGGGGTTGGTTTTAGCCAAAAATTGCCTTAGACAAAAATTGTAGAGCTTTTAAAGCTCTATTGAATGGTGTACTATATGATGGGAAAATTTTCAAAAATTTTCGAGCTAGGCCCCTAGAAATTTTCGGAATTTTTTTTTTTGGTTGAAAAGGGTGGTGAAAAAATTTTTTCTGGGGTATTTTGAGGTGCTGAGCACGAATTTGACCATTGTTTTTTGTTTCGGAATTTTGGAATTTTTTAAAAATTCTTTATTTTTGGGAAATTTTTTGGCCTCAGGATTTTGGGTTTAAAGTTTGAAAATTCATAACTCGGTGAAGGATTTGTCAATTTAAGTGAATTAAAGCTTTAAAAATAGAGAAAAATCAGGAGAATTTTTTAGAAAAATTTTCGATTTTTTCCCGGAAATAGAAAATTTTTTTGGCCTAAGCGGGACATTTGAGTCCCGGGCCCATAACTCGTCAGGGGTTGGTTTTAGCCAAAAATTGCCTTAGACAAAAATTGTAGAGCTTTTAAAGCTCTATTGAATGGTGTACTATATGATGGGAAAATTTTCAAAAATTTTCGAGCTAGGCCCCCTAGAAATTTTCGGAATTTTTTTTTTGGTTGAAAAGGGTGGTGAAAAAATTTTTTCTGGGGTATTTTGAGTGCTGAGCACGAATTTGACCATTGTTTTTTGTTTCGGAATTTTTGGAATTTTTTAAAAATTCTTTATTTTTTGGGAAATTTTTGGCCCTCAGGATTTTGGGTTAAAGTTTGAAAATTCATAACTCGGTGAAGGATTTGTCAATTTAAGTGAATTAAAGCTTTAAAAATAGAGAAAAATCAGGAGAATTTTATGGGATTTATTTGGTATTTTCATCTCTAAAAATAAAAAAGATATTCCAGAATTTCTGGAAAAATTCGAATTTTCAGAAAAAAATTCAGAACTCGTTTCTGAAAAGTCACTCGTGAAAAGTAAAATATTACTTAAATCCGCAATTTTTTTCTCTATAAAATAAATTTTATTTGGTATTTTTATCACTTTTTTTTAAAAAGATACAAAAATAAAAGTGATTTTGGGATTCGGACCAAAGGGGGGTGCATGATTTTTGTGTTGAAAATTTTTTTCACCAAAAATAATCTAAAAACATGTCTTTAGGGCTATTTTAGGTCGCTGATAACGAATATGAAATCAGATTTTAGTTATGACATCGTTAAGGCCTCAGAATCCCCGTGTGATTGGGGATTCTGAGGCATCATTTTTTGGGGGGGGGGCAAGTTCGAAGCCGGGCGGTGTACATTATTTTTCTTTGCATTTTATCATTATTTTCTATGCTTTTAATTCATTTAAATGTTTTTGTTTAACTAATATGAAATAAATTAATTATTTACATTAAATTTAATTTTTTTTAAATTCAGAGATGCTACACTAGCATCAGCTAAGAGCCTATATAAAGAGACACATTTTCTGTGTGAATCCGCTCCACTTTTTTCGAAAGCTAGCGTAGCAACTGCACTAGCGTAGAGTATCCAGTGTAGTTTCTCTACACTCTACACTACTCCCTTTTCGAAAGCTAGCGTAGCAAATGCACTAGCGTAGAGTATCCAGTGTAGTTTCTCTACACTTTACACTACTCCCACAGAAAAGTCTATAAAAGGGCAGCGAAACCGTCAGTCCGCTACCATTTTTGTCGAAAGCTAGCGTAGCAACTGCACTAGCGTAGAGTATCCAGTGTAGTTTCTCTACACTCTACACTACTCCCTTTTCGAAAGCTAGCGTAGCAAATGCACTAGCGTAGAGTATCCAGTGTAGTTTCTCTACACTCTACACTACTCCCTTTTCGAAAGCTAGCGTAGCAAATGCACTAGCGTAGAGTATCCAGTGTAGTTTCTCTACACTCTACACTACTCCCACAGAAAAGTCTATAAAAGGGCAGCGAAACCGTCAGTCCGCTACCATTTTTTCGAAAGCTAGCGTAGCAAATGCACTAGCGTAGAGTATCCAGTGTAGTTTCTCTACACTCTACACTACTCCCACAGAAAAGTCTATAAAAGGGCAGCGAAACCGTCAGTCCGCTACCATTTTTTCGAAAGCGAGTACAACACCTTCACAGAGGCCGCTTTGCAGCATGGGCTTCTTGAAGATGACCTAATTTGGCACAAAACGCTCGGCGAGGCAGCCTTGCATCGCTGGCCGGACCAGATGAGATGGCTCTTCGCGAGCATCCTCGTCTTTGGGCAGCCGAGCAATGCCCTGGAACTGTGGAATAAGTACAAAGACCAAATGTACAACCCACAGGGCATCACCAGTGCGGCTATACGTCAAGCACGCGAGCAGCAAGCATTAGCCGACATTGATTGGCGATTGCACTTCTTTAACTTAAGCTGCGTGCATTGTGGCCTCCCAGATCCACCAAATTCAAAAGCCAAAAATATCAATTTGGCAATTGAAGAATATTTCTATGGTGATGATGGTCTGAATATGCCGCCTGGCCAGCCAAAACAAAGGCCACAACAAAACACCCCACCTCCACTCAACAGCGACCAGCAAAAGGTCTTTGATGCTGTAGTGAGAGCAATACAGTCGGACCCAAAGGACCAGACTGTGCCTCGCCGTTTCTTCATTTTCGGCGATGGAGGTACAGGAAAAACATTCCTGTTTGGCCAAATTATCAAGCGCTTGCGCAAGCCCCCATACACCTACAAAGTGCTTGCCACGGCATCCACTGGGTGTGCGGCTATTTTGCTGCCTTATGGGAAAACAGCCCATTCCACTTTCCGTCTGGGTAGAGAAGTGTCATTAGACAAACTCCCAAGCATTCCCTTGGAGAGCTTCTTTGCCCGACGAATTCGTGATGCCCAACTCATCATCATTGATGAGATCACCATGCTTAACAACACGGTGATAGAGGTCATCGACCGTGTGTGCAAAGAGATGGCAATTCCCCAGCACAAAGGCCTCCTCTTTGGAGGAAAAACGGTCATTTTTAGCGGTGACTTCAAACAGTCACTGCCGGTCGTGCCACACGAAGGCCTAACTGCACAAGTTACGGCCTGCTTTCAAACCTCTCCACTGTTTGGTCAGTTCACCACAATGAAATTGACCATCAACCAGAGGTTGGGCCAAGGGCAGCAAGCGTACTTACAAATGTGCCGCCAAGTCGGCCTCGGAGAGACCGGAGAACACTTCTGGATTCCTCCGCAGTTCCTCGTAAAGAGCAGGGAAGATTTGATAGACTTTGTCTATCCCAACTTCCAACAACTCCTTGGCAATGACAAGGAACTGCTCAATCGTTTGATCCTCGCACCACACATTGACACGTGTGATGAGATCAACGAAATTATGATGGCGAACGTGCCTGGTCAAGTGCGAGAATATTTGTCCACGGACAAACCGCTTGACGAGCGGCCACTGGACATCGACGAAATCGAGTCAGAAGTGGCAGCGTTGAACCGGCGCACAGACTCTGGGATGCCTCCCCACCGTCTGCGACTCAAGGTCGGCAGCGTCGTTGTTCTCCTTATCAACAAAAGTGATAAGGAAGGACTGATCAACGGCACGCGCATTGTTCTTGAAGAACTTGGTGACGATCGCCTGGTCGGTCGCGTAATCAACAGCAACGCTGTTGGTGGCCAGGTTAAGTTCTTCATAGAAAGAACACGCAATGTCTACGAGGACAAAACGCCTGGCGGCGTAAAATATGAGCGTTTGCAGTTTCCCATCAAACCTGCATTCGCCATGACCATTCTCAAAGGTCAAGGCCAAACAATCAGCACTGTCGGAATTGACCTAGAAAGGGATGTTTTTTCCCATGGTCAATTGTACACAGCCTTTTCAAGGGCAACGGATGGGAACAATGTCCGAGTGTACGCTCCCAGAAGGGAAACAGACAACCAAGGACAAGCAAAGGTGCTGAATATTGTGGCAACAAACATGCTCAAATTGCAATAAAGAGCAATCCAAGCCAGTTTGTCATGCCAACTGTTTTCACATTAACATATTGAGTGCGAGGTGGTGATAGCCTTGAGCATAGTCTTGAAACTGGTCGGCCCTTATGGGGCCTCCAGGTTATTCGCCACTTAGCGCTTATCATGATTATGTGCAAAGCCTTGGATCTCTAATTGCATAAATCAAACGAGCTATAGTCCAGTGTGTGCGGTACCGATGCCGCCTCATTCTCATCTGCACTTAAATATGGCTATTAAGTGCTGCCACCTGGACTAAGGGAGGGAGGAGGGATGACGTGCGAGTTAGGGCACTTCCGGTTTCCATTGCACTGATAAATGCAATGTGTCAGCTCATCACGTGAGTGAAACCAAGTGCATGTCGGCTGACGCAAAGACCCTAACACAAGGCCTAGGTAGCGAAGCTCCCAAAGCGCGAAGCGCTTTAAGCACCAAGAAACATGTAAGCACACACCCGCTAGTTATATATACGTTAGAATGATAAGGCAACTCATCTCAAAAACTAATTTGAGAAGAACGGGAATAGCTAGGGGGCTGAAATTTTGCACAGGGGGGTAGCTCGGGACGGCGCATCCGGGAAAACTATAGGTTTTTTTCTCCGAGGGCCAACTGAGTACCAGGGGCCGATTTCCCGATTTTGCTCGCAGTTCAAGGCCCGTAACTTTTTTTCTAAAACTCTAATCAAAAAGTCTTTGCTGGTAGGAACCTAAGTTGAAGTGTTTTCTAATTTTAAAAAAAAATTCCAGGCCTCTACCTCTAATAGGAAGGGCTGCAGAAATTGGCAATCTTTCAGTACCAACTTTGTCCGGTTCAGTACCGGGCGAATAACTCGCCAGGGTTTGATCTGAGCGGGGGGCGCCCAGCAGACTTATTATGCAGCTCAATGAGCTCGATTTTTCCAAATTTTAAAATTTCGAAATTTTCAAAATTTTTCGAGCTAGGCCTAAAAAACGGTTTTCGGGTTTTTGAATTTTAGGATTTTTTAACGAATTTTCCCAGAAAAACGGAGACCACTTTCAAGCAACCGTTTTTCGAGCTCTATCGATTGGTGATATTTTTGAAAAAATTTCGATTTTTTCCCGGAAATAGAAAAAATTTTTGGCCTGAGCGGGACATTTGAGTCCCGGGTCCATAACTCGTTAGGGGTTGGTTTTATCGAAAAAACGCCTTAGGGCAAAATTGTAGAGCTTTTGAAGCTCTATCGAATGGTGTACTACATGATGTAAAATTTTCAAAAATTTTCGAGCTAGGCCCCCTAGAAATTTTCGGAATTTTTTTTTCGGACGAAAATGGGGGTGAAAAATATTTTTCTGGGGTAAAATAAGGTGCTGAGTACGAATATGATGTCTATTATAAGTTTCATAATTTTTGGAATATTTTAAAAATTCTTTATTTTTTGGCAATTTTTTGGCCCTCGGGATTTTGGCCTAATATTTGAAAATTCATAACAAATCGAAGGGTTGATCAATTTAAGTGAATTAAAGCCTTAAAAATAGAGAAAAATCAGGAGAATTTTATGGGATTTATTTGGGTTTTCTAACATCAATATGAAAAAAGGTTATTCCAGAAATTCTGGAAATTTAAGATTTTTCAGAAAAAAATTCAGAACTCGCTTCTGAAAAGTCATTCTGTAAAAGTAAAATAATACAAAAATCCGCAATTTTTTGCTCTATTATATAAATTTTATTTTGCATTTTTATCACATTTTTAAAAAAAGATACAAAAATAAAAGTGATTTTAGGATTCGGGACCAAAGGGGGGTGCACATGGTTTTTTGAGTGAAAAATTTTTTCGTCAAAAAATCTTCCAAAAACATGTCTTTAGCGTTATTTGGCCGCTGATCACGAATACGTGATCAGATTTTACTTTCTGACATCGTTAGACCTCAGAATCCCTGTGTGATTGGGGATTCTGGGCATCATTTTGAGGGGGGGCAGTTCGGAGACGGGTGTGTACATTATTTTTTCTTTGTATTTTTTGGTTATTTTCATTACTTTTAATCATTTAAATGTTTGTTTTATTAATAATAATTTTTTTTAGTTTAATTTAATTATTTTTTGATGAATAATGATTTTCATTTAAATTATTTATTATATTTAATTAAAGAATTTCAGCTTTTATTTAAAATTTAATTGTAAAATTTTTTTCATTTTCAATTTAAATAACTATTCAATTATTATACATTTCATAATTTGTTTTTCATTAATAAAAGTGTATTATATTTTTAAAAATGAAAAATATAACACATCGATTTTTTATCTATTTTGATTAAAAACAATTCCTTAATTACCATAAATGCTCTATTTGAATGCCCACTTTCTAATCACTGTTGTACCTCTTTTAATCACAGTTGTACCTCTTCTAATCCCTTTTATATCTCTTAATCCCTGTGTGATTGCCCGTCTGAGTTCAACTAAATTTTAAAAACGGGCGCGAAGCGCCCGCCCAAGCCCAATAAAATTTGAAAAACGGGCGCTAAGCGCCCGTAAAAATGTTTGTCTTAAAATTAATTATTTGTTTGCTCTAATTAATTTAATATTGTTTTATTAATTATATTAAATTTTTTTTTGATTAATAAATGTTTTAATGTTTATTAATAATTAATTATTTTTAAATTAAAGAATTCCAATTTAATTGGAATTGTCAAAAAATAATTCTATTTCAATTTAAATAAATATTTAATAATTGTACACTTCAAAGTTTGGTTTAATTAATAATAAAAACAGCATTTTATAATAAAAAAATTTAATGCATTTGGTTTTTAACCTTATTTTTTAATAAATACATTTCCTTATTTTATTTAATTTTGAATAATGTTGTCCTGTTTCAATATGTTGAACCTCTTCTGATCACTGTTGAACCTCTTCTAATCCCTGTTGTACCTCATCTAATCCCTGTTGCACCTCTTCTAATCACAGTTGTACCTCTTCTAATCGCTGTTGTACCTCTTCTAATCGCTGTTGTACCTCTTCTAATCACTGTTGTACCTCTTTTAATCACCGTTGTACCTCTTCTGATCACTGTTGTACCTCTTTTAATCACCGTTGTACCTTTTTTAATCACTTTTGTACCTCTTCATCAAATTTGTACCTCTTTTAATCACAGTTGTACCTCTTCTAATCACAGTTGTACCTCTTCTAATCGCTGTTGTACCTCTTCTAATCACAGTTGTACCTCTTCTAATCGCTGTTGTACCTCTTCATCAAATTTGTACCTCTTTTAATCACAGTTGTACCTCTTCTAATCACAGTTGTACCTCTTCTAATCGCTGTTGTACCTCTTCTAATCACTGTTGTACCTCTTCTAATCACTGTTGTACCTCTTCTAATCACTCTTCTAATCGCTGTTGTACCTCTTCTAATCACTGTTGTACCTCTTCTAATCACTCTTCTTCTAATCGCTGTTGTACCTCTTCTAATCACTGTTGTACCTCTTCTAATCACTGTTGTACCTCTTCTGATCACTGTTGCACCTCTTCTGATCACTGTTGCACCTCTTCTAATCACTGTTTATACCTCTTCTAATCACTGTTGTACCTCTTCTATTTACTGTTGTACCTCTTTTAATCACTGTTGAACCTCTTCTAATCGCTGTTGTACCTCTTTTAATCACTTTGTACCTCTTCTAATCACTGTTGTACCTCTTCTGATCACTGTTGCACCTCTTTCTGATCACTGTTGCACCTCTTCTAATCACTGTTGTACCGCTTCTAATCACAGTTGTACCTCTTCTATTTACTGTTGTACCTCTTCTGATCACTGTTGCACCTCTTCTGATCACTGTTGCACCTCTTTTTAGTCACTTTTGCACCACTTATAATCATTTTTTGTAACTCTTCTAATCTGATGTACCTCTTCTAATCACCGTTGTACCTCTCCTAATCACTGTTGCACCCTTCTAATAACAGTTTACCTCTTCTAATCTGATGTACCTCTTCTGATCACCGTTGTACCTCTTCTAATCACCGTTGTACCTCTTCTAATCACTGTTGCACCTCTTTTAGTCACTTTTGCACCTCTTCTAATCATTTTTGTAACTCTTCTAATCTCTGTTGTACCTCTTATAATCACTGTTGTACCTCTTCTCATCATTGTTGTACCTCTTTTAATCACTGTTGCACCTCTTTTAGTCACTTTTGCACCACTTATAATCATTTTTGTAACTCTTCTAATCTGATGTACCTCTTCTAATCACCGTTGTACCTCTCCTAATCACTGTTGCACCTCTTCTAATAACAATTTACCTCTTCTAATCTGATGTACCTCTTCTGATCACCTGTTGTACTCTTCTAATCACCGTTGTACCTCTTCTAATCACTGTTGCACCTCTTTTTAGTCACTTTTGCACCTCTTATAATCATTTTTGTAACTTCTAATCTGATGTACCTCTTCTCATCATTGTTGTACCTCTTTTAATCTCTGTTGCACCTCTTCTAATAACAGTTTACCTCTTCTAATCTGATGTACCTCTTCTGATCACCGTTGTACCTCTTCTAATCACTGTTGCACCTCTTTTAGTCACTTTTGCACCACTTATAATCATTTTTGTACCTCTTATAATCACTGTTGTACTCTTCTCATCATTGTTGTGTACCTCTTTTAATCACTGTTGCACCTCTTCTAATAACAATTTACCTCTTCTAATCTGATGTACCTCTTCTGATCACCGTTGTACCTCTTCTAATCACCGTTGTACCTCTCCTAATCACTGTTGCACCTCTTCTAATAACAGTTTACCTCTTCTAATCTGATGTACCTCTTCTGATCACCGTTGTACCTCTTCTAATCACCGTTGTACCTCTTCTAATCACTGTTGCACCTCTTTTAGTCACTTTTGCACCTCTTATAATCATTTTTGTAACTCTTCTAATCTGATGTACCTCTTCTCATCATTGTTGTACCTCTTCTAATAACAGTTTACCTCTTCTAATAACAGTTTACCTCTTCTAATCTGATGTACCTCTTCTAATCACCGTTGTACCTCTTCTGATCACTGTTATACCTATTTTAATCACAGTTGTGCTCTTCTGATCACTGTTGTACCACTTTTAATCACCATTGTACCTCTCCTAATCACAGTGGTACCTCTTCTAATCCCTGTAAGGTCAACAAATTTTGAAAAACGGGCGCGAAGCGCCCGACTGAGGCCGCGAACGGCATAACAAGCTAAAAAACGGGCGCGAACCGCCCGTATGAGTTTAACAAATTTAAAAACGGGAGCGAAGCGCCCATCTGAACCAACAAAATTTAAATAACGGGCGCTAAGCGCCCGTCCAAGGCCAATAAAATTGAAAAACGGGCGCGAAGCGCCCGTATGAGTTCAACGGATTTAAAAAACGGGCGCGAAGCGCCCGTCCAAGGCCAACAAAAATTGAAAAACGGGCGCGAAGCGCCCGTATGAGTTCAACAAATTTAAAAAACGGGCGCGAAGCGCCCGTCTTGAGCCTCGATGTGGACTAAAAACCCATAATAATTTTTTAAAAATTCAAAAAAAAATCACCAACCAATTCGATCAATTTGAATCGCTTCACAGTCTAGGTAGCGAAGCTCAAGAAGCGCGCAGCGCTTTCCCAAGCGCCACCCTCGCATGCACACACCCGCTAGTTAATATATACGTTATATTGACAAGGAGTTTCGTTTCAAAAACTAATTTGAGCTTAACGGCTAATGGGACGGGTCTGAAAGTGGTGGAAGGGTCTTACAACTTTTTGAGGAGAATTCGGGAAAACTATAGGTTTTTTGATCCGAGCGCCAACTGAGTACCGGGGACTGATTTGTCACTTTTGTTTGCATTTGAAGGCCCCTAACTTTTTTTGTAAAACTCGAATCAAAAAGTGCCCGCTGAAAGGGCACTCCGCCTAAGGGTCCTCTACAAAGAGGTATTTTTTAAAATTTTTTTTGAGCAAACCCCTGGCCTGCAATTTTCGAGTTAGGCCTAAAAAACGGTTTTCGGGTTTTTGAATTTTAGGATTTTTTAACGAATTTTCCCAGAAAAACGGAGACCACTTTCAAGCAACCGTTTTTCGAGCTCTATCGATTGGTGATATTTTTGAAAAAATTTCGATTTTTTCCCGGAAATAGAAAAAATTTTTGGCCTGAGCGGGACATTTGAGTCCCGGGCCCATAACTCGTCAGGGGTTGGTTTTAGCCAAAAATGGCCTTAGAGCAAAATTGTAGAGCTTTTTAAGCTCTATCGAACGGTGTACTTCATTTTCGAAAATTTTCAAAAATTTTCGAGCTAGGCCCCCTAGAAATTTTCAAAAATTTTTTTTGGGTTGAAAAAGAGGGTGAAAAAATTTTTTCTGGGGTAAATTAGGGTCCTGAGCACAAATATGATGTTTATTTTAAGTTTCAGATTTTTTGGAATTTTTTAAAAATTCGAAAATATTTTTAATTTTTTTGGTCCTTGGAAATTTGGGTTAAAATTTGAAAAATTCATAACTCAATGGAGGACTGGTCAATTTAAGTGAATTAAAGCTTTAAAAATAGCAAAAAATCGGGAGAATTTTATGAGATTTATTTGAAATTTATATCACAAAAACAAAAAAAGTTATTCCAGAAATTCTGGAAATTTTCGATTTTTCAGAAAAAAATTCAGAACTCGGTTCTGTAAAGGTGTTTTTGAAATTTTAAATACTGAAAAAATCCGCAATTTTTTGCTCTATTATATAAATTTTATTTGGCATTTCTATCACATTTTTAAAAAAAGATACAAAAATAAAAGTGATTTTGGGATTCGGGACCAAAGGGGGGTGACCAGGATTTTTGAGTGGGAAAATTTTTCTCACAAAAATCTTCCAAAAATATGTATTTAGGGGTTATTTGGGCCGCTGATCACGAATACGTGATCAGATTTTACTTTTGACATCGTCAAGACCTCAGAATCCCTGTGTGATTGGGGATTCTGAGGCATCATTTTTTGGGGGGGGGGCGAAGTTCGAAGCCGGGCGGTGTACATTATTTTTCTTTGTATTTTTTGGGTTAATTTTCATTACTTTTAATAAATTTAAATGTTTGGTTTTATTAATAATAAATTTTTTTAGTTTAATTAAATTATTTTTTGATGAATAATGATTTTCATTTAAATTATTTATTATATTTAATTAAAGAATTTCAGCTATTATTTTAAAATTTAATTGTAAAATTTTTTTCATTTCAATTTAAATAACTATTCAATTATTATACATTTCATAATTTGTTTTTCATTAATAAAAAGTGTATTATATGTTAAAAAATGAAAAATATAACACATCGATTTTTTATCTATTTTGATTAAAAACAATTCCTTAATTACCATAAATGCTCTATTTGAATGCCCACTTTCTAATCACTGTTGTACCTCTTTTATCACTTTTGTACCTCTTCTAATCACTTTTGCACCTCTTCTAATCACTGTTACACCTCTTCTAATCACTGTTGCACCTCTTCTAATCACTGTTGTACCTCTTCCAACACATCTTCCAACAATTTTTGTACCTCGTATGAGCTCAACAACATTTAAATACGGGCGCGAAGCGCCCGTCCAAGGCCAACAAAATTGAAAAACCGGGCGAAGCGCCCGACTGAGGCCGCGAAGCGGCCTAACAAGCTAAAAAACAGGCGCGAAACGCCCGTATGAGTTCAACGGATTTAAAAAACGGGCGCGAAGCGCCCGTTCAAGGCCAACAAAAATTGAAAAAACGGCGCGAAGCGCCCGACTGAGGCCGCGAAGCGGCCTAACAAGCTAAAAAAGGGCGCGAAGCTCCCGTCTGAGGCCGCGAAGCGGCCTTAATAGCCTAACAAATTTAGAAACGGGCGCGAAGCGCCCGTCTGAGGTCTCGAAGCTGCCTTAATAGCCAAACAAATTTAGAAACGGGCGCAAAGCGCCCGTATAAGCCCAACAAAAATTTAAAAACGGGCGCGAAGCGCCCTTCTGAGTCCAACAAAATTTGAAAAACGGGCGCGAAGCGCCCGTCCAAGGCCAAAAAAATTGAAAAACGGGTGCGAAGCGCCCGTATGAGTTCAATGGATTTAAAAAACGGGTGCGAAGCGCCCATCTGAACCAACAAAATTTAAATAACGGGCGCTAAGCGCCCGTCCAAGGCCAACAAAAATTGAAAAACGGGCGCAAAGGGCCCGTATGAGCTTAAAAAATATAAAAAACGGGCGCGAAGCGCCCGTATAAGCCCAACAAAATTTAAAAAACGGGCACAAGCGCCCGTTCGATGCCGCGAAGCGGCCTAAAAGTCCCAGATAATTTTTTTTAAATTTAAAATCTCCACAACCAGAGCTAATCTAGGTAGCGAAGCTCCCAAAGCGCGAAGCGCTTTTTCCCAGCTAAATAGCCGACGGTTCACGCACCCGCTAGTTTATATATATATAGAATAAAGTTGGGTTTCGTAGAAAAAATTATAAGTGCCCGTGGTTTGCCCGGAGGCTCCTGAAAGTGCGGCATTGCTTAAGCAACTTTTTGAGGCGCATCTGGGAAAAATAAGGATTTTTCGGTCCGGCGGCCAGTTGAGCGCCAGCGGCGCTGAAACGGCCCGAAAATTTTTTTGTCCGTCTTTGGTGGCCTGTAACTTTGCGGGAAGAAGCGGGAGCGAAAAATGCTTGGTGGGAGGATTTTAAGTTGGAATGTTTGGGAAAACTTGGCGCTTATTTGGCGGGGCTATCTACAAAAGCCTGGCCTGCAGAAATTGGCGACTTTTTAAATCCATTTTTGGCGTTTTACGTTTTTCGGGAATAACTCGCTGGGGGTTAAGCGGAGCGGGTTGGCGCCGCTTGAGCATTTGTGTAGTTTTTAAAGCTGCATCCGATGGTGTTTTCAGATTTTGAAAATTTTCAAAATTTTTCGAGCTAGGCCCCCTCGAAAATTTTTCGTTTTTGAATTTTATTATTTTTTGCCGATTTTTCCCAGGAAAACGGAGACCACTTTCAAGCAACCGTTTTTCGAGCTCTATCGATTGGTGGCATTTTTGAAAAAATTTCAAAATTTTCCGGAAATAGAAAAATTTTCCGGAATTGAGCTCCCCATTTCCGTTTGAGGCTTATAACTCGTCAGGCGTTGATTTTAGCGGAAATTTGTCTTAGAGCATTTTTGTAGAGAATTTTAAGCTCTATCTAATGTGCTTTATCTCATGTTTTTACCATGAGTTTAAAAAAAGTTATAAAATTAATTGTGATTTTGAAACTCAAAACCATAGGGGGGACCCCATGGTTTTGCATTTCATGAAAAAATTTTTTACTCCTAAATTAGCCAAAATGCATTTTTATGGCATAATTTGAGGTGCTGAATACGAATATACGCTTTATTTTGTGTTTCAGACTTTTTGGAAGGTGGTTAAAATTTTTTGAAAAATCGTCAAAATTTGAGCCACGGAAAATCCAGTGAAATTTCGAAAAATCATAAATCTCTTCGTTTTTGGTCAAATTTACTGGAATAAAGCTTTAAAAATAGAGAAAAATTGGGAGAATTTTATGAGATTTATTTGGAATTTCTATCTTCCAAAATAAAAAAGTTATTCCAGAATTTCTGGAAAAATTCGATTTTTCAGAAAAAAATTCAGAACTCCCTTCTGAAAAAGTATTTTATAAAAATAATAAACTCAAAAAAATCCGCAATTTTTTGCTCTATTTTATAAATTTTATTTTAGCTTTTTATCACTTTTTTGAAAAACGTTATAGAAAAAAAAGTGATTTTGTAATTTGGGACCAAAGGGGTGTGACCATGATTTCTGAGTGGGAAATTTTTTTCACCAAAAATCTTCCAAAAATATGATTTTTAGGGTTATTTGGGCCGCTGATCACGAATATGTAATCAGTTTTTACTTTAGCATTGTTAAGACCTCAGAATCCCTGTGTGATTTGGGATTCTGAGGAGTGGGAGCGCCCGTCCTGAGGCCGCGAAGCGGCCGAATATCCCCCAAAAAATTAAAAAACGGGCGCGAAGCGCCAGTCTGAGGCCGCGAAGCGGCCGAATATCCCCAAAAAAATTAAAAAACGGGCGCGAAGCGCCCGCCCTAAGGCCACAAAGGTGCCGAAAATTCCCAACAAATTAAAAAACGGGCGCGAAGCGCCCGTTTGACCCCAACAAAATTTAAATCGGGTGCGAAGCGCCCGTCCAAGCCCAACAAAATTAAGAAACGGACGCAAAAGCGCCCGTCTGAGGCCGCGAAGCGGCCGAATGTTCCCCACAAAATTAAAAAACGGGCGCTTCGCGCCCGTCTGGCCCCATAAAGTCTAAAAACGGGCGCGAAGCGCCCGTCCTGAGGCCGCGAATCGGCCGAATGTCACCCAAAAAAATTACAAAACGGGCGCGAAGCGCCCGTCCTGAGGCCGCGAAGCGGCCGGATCCCTCCCACAAAATTAAAAAACGGGCGCGAAGCGCCAGTCTGAGGCCGCGAAGCGGCCGAATATCCCCCAAAAAATTAAAAAACGGGCGCGAAGCGCCTGTCCTGAGGCCGCGAAGCGGCCGAATGTCCCCCAAAAAAATTACAAAACGGGCGCGAAGCGCCCGTCCTGAGGCCACGAAGCGGCCGAACGTCTCCCAAAAAATTAAAAGACGGGCGCGAAGCGCCAGTCTGAGGCCGCGAAGCGGCCGAATGTCCTCCAAAAAATTAAAAAAACGGGCGCGAAGCGCCCGTCCTGAGGCCGCGAAGCGCCCGAACGTCTCCCAAAAAATTAAAAAACGGGCGCGAAGCGCCCGTCCTGAGGCCGCGAAGCGGCCGGATCCCTCCCACAAAATTAAAAAACGGGCGCGAAGCGCCCGTCCTGAGGCCGTGAAACGGCCGAATGTCCCCCAAAAAATTAAAAAACGGGCGCGAAGCGCCCGTCCTGAGGCCGCGAAGCTGCCGAACGTCTCCCAAAAATTACAAAACGGGCGCGAAGCGCCCGTCCTGAGGCCGCGAAGCGGCCGAATGTCCCCCAAAAAATTAAAAAACGGGCGCCAAGCGCCAGTCTGAGGCCGCGAAGCGGCCGAATGTCCCCCAAAAAATTAAAAAACGGCCGCGAAGCGCCCGTGCTGAGGCCGCGAAGCGGCCGAACTAAACCTTAGAATACAAAAGGGCGCGGAGCACCCTTTGAGGCCGCGAAGCGGCCGAACGTCTCCCAAAAAATTAAAAAACGGGCGCGAAGCGCCCGTGCTGAGGCCGCGAAGCGGCCGAACTAAACCTTAGAATACAAAAGGGCGCGGAGCACCCTTTGAGGCCGCGAAGCGGCCGAAAAGGCGCGGAGCGCCCTTTGAGTCCGCGAAGCGGCCGAATTAAAAATATAAAAAGGGTGCGGAGCGCCCGTCCTGAGGCCGCGAAGCGGCCGAATGTCCCCCACAAAATTAAAAAATGGGCGCAAAGCGCCCGTCCAAGCCGCGAAGCGGCCGGATCCCTCCCACAAAATTAAAAAACGGGCGCGAAGCGCCAGTCTGAGGCCGCGAAGCGGCCGAATATCCCCCAAAAAATTAAAAAACGGGCGTGAAGCGCCTGTCCTGAGGCCGCGAAGCGGCCGAATGTCCCCCAAAAAAATTACAAAACGGGCGCGAAGCGCCCGTCCTGAGGCCGCGAAGCGGCCGAACGTCTCCCAAAAAATTAAAAGACGGGCGCGAAGCGCCAGTCTGAGGCCGCGAAGCGGCCGAATGTCCTCCAAAAAATTAAAAAACGGGCGCGAAGCGCCCGTCCTGAGGCCGCGAAGCGCCCGAACGTCTCCCAAAAAATTAAAAAACGGGCGCGAAGCGCCCGTCCTGAGGCCGCGAAGCGGCCGGATCCCTCCCACAAAATTAAAAAACGGGCGCGAAGCGCCCGTCCTGAGGCCGTGAAACGGCCGAATGTCCCCCAAAAAATTAAAAAACGGGCGCGAAGCGCCCGTCCTGAGGCCGCGAAGCGGCCGAACGTCTCCCAAAAATTACAAAACGGGCGCGAAGCGCCCGTCCTGAGGCCGCGAAGCGGCCGAATGTCCCCCAAAAAATTAAAAAACGGGCGCCAAGCGCCAGTCTGAGGCCGCGAAGCGGCCGAATGTCCCCCAAAAAATTAAAAAACGGCCGCGAAGCGACCGTGCTGAGGCCGCGAAGCGGCCGAACTAAACCTTAGAATACAAAAGGGCGCGGAGCACCCTTTGAGGCCGCGAAGCGGCCGAACGTCTCCCAAAAAATTAAAAAACGGGCGCGAAGCGCCCGTGCTGAGGCCGCGAAGCGGCCGAACTAAACCTTAGAATACAAAAGGGCGCGGAGCACCCTTTGAGGCCGCGAAGCGGCCGAAAAGGCGCGGAGCGCCCTTTGAGTCCGCGAAGCGGCCGAATTAAAAATATAAAAAGGGTGCGGAGCGCCCGTCCTGAGGCCGCGAAGCGGCCGAATGTCCCCCACAAAATTAAAAAACGGGCGCAAAGCGCCCGTCCTGAGGCCGCGAAGCGGCCGAACGTCTCCCAAAAAATTAAAAAACGGGCGCGAAGCGCCCGTCCTGAGGCCGCGAAGCGGCCGGATCCCTCCCACAAAATTAAAAAACGGGCGTGAAGCGCCCATCCTGAGGCCGTGAAACGGCCGAATGTCCCCCAAAAAATTAAAAAACGGGCGCGAAGCGCCCGTCCTGAGGCCGCGAAGCGGCCGAACGTCTCCCAAAAAATTAAAAAACGGGCGCGAAGCGCCCGTGCTGAGGCCGCGAAGCGGCCGAACGTCTCCCAAAAAATTAAAAAACGGGCGCGAAGCGCCCGTCCTGAGGCCGCGAAGCGGCCGGATCACTCCCACAAAATTAAAAAACGGGCGCGAAGCGCCCGTCCTGAGGCCGCGAAGCGGCCGGATCCCTCCCACAAAATTAAAAAAACGGGCGCGAAGCGCCCGTCCTGAGGCCGTGAAACGGCCGAATGTCCCCCAAAAAATTAAAAAACGGGCGCGAAGCGCCCGTCCTGAGGCCGCGAAGCGGCCGAACGTCTCCCAAAAATTACAAAACGGGCGCGAAGCGCCCGTCCTGAGGCCGCGAAGCGGCCGAATGTCCCCAAAAAATTAAAAAACGGGAGCCAAGCGCCCGTCCTGAGGCCGCGAAGCGGCCGAATGTCACACAAAAAATTAAAAAACGGGTGCGAAGCGCCAGTCTGAGGCCGCGAAGCGGCCGAAAGCGGCCGAATGTACAAAAGGGGCGGAGCACCCTTTGAGGCCGCGAAGCGGCCGAAAGTCCTCCACAAAATTATGAATGCGTCCTCGCGATGCCTGTAGACCAAAATCCCTTATCACATCCATAAATTCATTTCAAAATCGCGCATGCACTAGCAACGAAGTCCTTTGCGCGAAGCGCTTATGTCAGCGCCCGTCCATATATACCAAAAGTATACTGTCTACACCGAGCAATTACTGTGCAAAGCATACTGTCTACACCGAGCAATTACTGTGCAAAGCATACTGCTACACCGAGCAATACTGCGCGACACGCTAGTTTATATACTTTAGAACAACAGTGAGTTTCATTGCTAAAACTAAAATCTCGGGAACCGCTGGCGGGAGGGGCTCGCGAGTGTGGCATTGCTTAAGCAACTTTTTGAGGCGCATCCAGGAAAACTATAGGCATTCCGTTCCGGAGGCCAACTGAGCGCCAGCGGCGCTGAAATGGCTTTTTGGGGAAAAATGCATGCAGTTTTTGGGCCAAAACTTTTTTCAGGGAAGCCGGAGCCAAAAACGTCTGCTGAGAGGGCCCTAAGTTGGAATGTTTGGGAAATTTTTTTCTTCTTGGGCGAGGCCCTAGGATCAAAGCCCTGGCCTGCAAAAATTCGCAAAAATTTTTTTCCATTTTTCCGGTTTTAAGGTTTTTCGTGAATAACTCGCTGGGGATTGTGCTGAGCGTGTTGGCACCGCTGAACTTTTTGTACAGCTCGGCGAGCTCTATCTTGTCAATTTTTTAAATTTCTGAAATTTTCAGAAATTTTCGAGCTAGGCCCCCTCATCACTTTTGAGGTTTTTGAATTTTAGTATTTTTTACAGATTTTTCCGGGGAAAACGGAGACCACTTTCAAGCAACCGTTTTTGATGCTCTATCGATTGGTGTCATTTTCAGAAAAATTTTTTAAAATTTTTTTGGAAATAGAAAATTTTGGTTGCTAGGCCTCAATTTCAGTTCTGGCTCAATAACTCGTCAGGAGTTGATTTTATCAAAAAATCGTCTAAGAGCTTTTTTGTAGAGAATTTTAAGCCCAATCTAATGTGCTTTATCTCATGTTTTTATCACGAGTTTAAAAAAAGTTATAAAATTAATTGTGATTTTGAAACTCAAAACCAAAGGGGGGACCCCATGGTTTTGCATTTCATGAAAAATTTTTTTGCTCCTAAATTAGCCAAAATGCATTTTTATGGCCTAATTTAAGGTGCTGAACTCGAAAATATACTTTATTTTTAGTTTCAGACTTTTTGGTAAGTGTTTAAAATTTTTTGAAAAATCGTCAAAATTTGAGCCCCGGAAAATCCAGTGAAATTTTGAAAATTCATAACTCTCTTCGTTTTTGGTCAAATTTAGTGGAATAAAGTTTGAAAAATAGCAAAAAATTAGGAGAATTTTATGAGATTTATTTGGAATTTCTATCTTCCAAAATAAAAAAGTTATTCCAGAATTTCTGGAAAAATTCGATTTTTCAGAAAAAAAATTCCTAACTCCCTTCTGAAAAAGGTATTTTATAAAAAAAATATACTCAAAAAATCCGCAATTTTTTGCTCTATTTTATAAATTTTATTTTAGCTTTTTATCACTTTTTTGAAAAAAGTTATAGAAATAAAAGTGATTTTGGAATTTGGGACCACAGGGGTGTGACCATGATTTTTGAGAGGAAAATTTTTTCACCAAAAATCTTCCAAAAACATGTCTTTAGGGGTTATTTGGGCCGCTGATCACGAATACGTGATCAGATTTTACTTTTGACATAGTCAAGACCTCAGAATCCCTGTGTGATTGGGGATTCTGAGGGGTGGGGCGGCATGTTCGGACCCAGGCCGTGTTTATTATTTTTTAATTTATTAAAAAACGGGCGCGAAGCGCCCGTCCTGAGGCCGCGAAGCGGCCGAATGTCCCCAAAAAAATTAAAAGACGGGCGCGAAGCGCCCGTCCTGAGGCCGCGAAGCGGCCGAATTTCCCCAAAAAAAATTAAAAATGGCGCGAAGCGCCCGTACTGAGGCCGCGCAGCGGCCGAATGTTCCCAACAAAATTAATAAACGGGCGCGAAGCGCCCGTCCTGAGGCCGCGAAGCGGCCGAATGTCCCCAAAAAAATTAAAAAACGGCGCGAAGCGCCCGTCCTGAGGCCGCGAAGCGGCCGAATTTCCCCAAAAAATTAAAAATGGCGCGAAGCGCCCGTCCTGAGGCCACGAAGCGGCCAAATGTTCTTAACAAAATTAAAAGACGGGCGCGAAGCGCCCGTCCTGAGGCCGCGAAGCGGCCGAATGTCCCCCAAAAAATTAAAAAACGGGCGCGAAGCGCCCGTCCTGAGGCCGCGTAGCGGCCGAATGTTCCCAACAAAATTAAAAAACGGGCGCGAAGCGCCCGTCCTGAGGCCGCGTAGCGGCCGAATGTTCCCAACAAAATTAAAAACGGACGCGAAGCGCCCGTCCTGAGGCCGCGAAGCGGCCGAATGTCCCCAAAAAAATTAAAAAACGGGCGCGAAGCGCCCGTCCTGAGGCCGCGAAGCGGCCGAATTTCCCCAAAAAAATTAAAAATGGCGCGAAGCGCCCGTACTGAGGCCGCGCAGCGGCCGAATGTTCCCAACAAAATTAATAAACGGGCGCGAAACGCCCGTCCTGAGGCCGCGAAGCGGCCGAATGTCCCCAAAAAATTAAAAAACGGGCGCGAAGCGCCCGTCCTGAGGCGCGAAGCGGCCGAATGTTCTCAACAAATTAAAAAGACGGGCGCGAAGCGCCCGTCTGAGGCTGCGATGAATTTAAAATTAACATCACTTTCTAGCGACGCGGCGAAGCGCGTCCCTGAGCGCGAAGCGCTTTAAAACATCAACTAATTGAATTAATGTTTTTGTATGTTTTAAAATAACAAATGAGGGCCATATATTACCAAGCCACGCATGCACACCATAGCCAACTGTCACCCTAGTTATATATACGTTAGAATGATAAGGAGTTTCGTTTCAAAAACTAATTTGAGAAGAACGGGGATAGCTGGGGGGCTGAAATTTTGCACACAGGGGTAACTCGAGACGGCGCATCCGGGAAAAATACGGATTTTTTGGTCCGGTGGCCAACTGAGTCCCAGCGGCTCGAAAACTGACTTTGCCGCCAGTCTCAGTGTTACGAAATTTTTTGCTTTTGCTTTCAGAGCTTAGCGGACCCCAAAAGCGAAATGCCCCAACTATGGCCTACAACTTTGCCAGCAAAAAATTTTTGATCAGATCAAAGGCCTGACCTGTAGGTTAGGCAACGTAAGAATCACTTTTTTTGGACACTTCAGTACCAGGCGAATAGCTCGTAGGGGTTTGAACTGAGCGAGGGGGTGCCAGCAGACTTATTGTAGAGTTCAATGAGCTGGATTTTTCCAAATTTTAAAATTTCGAAAATTTTCAAAATTTTTCGAGCTAGGCCTAAAAAACGGTTTTCGGGTTTTTGAATTTTATGATTTTTTAACGATTTTTCCAGGGAAAACGGAGACCACTTCCAAAACATCGTTTTTCGAGCTCTATCGATTAGTGATGTTTTTAGAAAATTTTCGATTTTTTCCAGGAAATAGAAAAATTTTTTGGCCTAAGCGGGACATTTGAGTCCCGGGCCCATAACTCGTCGGGGGTTGGTTTTAGCCAAAAATGGCCTTAGAGCAAAATTGTAGAGCTTTTTAAATGCTATCGAATGGTGTACTACATGTTCGAAAATTTTCAAAAATTTTCGAGCTAGGCCCCCTAGAAATTTTTGAAAATTTTTTTTGGGTTGAAAAGGGGAGTGAAAAATTTTTTTCTGTGGTATTTTGAAATGCTGATTACGAA
This sequence comes from Heterodera glycines, assembly GCA_004148225.2. Lineage (NCBI taxonomy): Eukaryota > Metazoa > Nematoda > Chromadorea > Rhabditida > Heteroderidae > Heterodera > Heterodera glycines. The sequence goes on from CP049709.1 coordinate 25,303, forward strand.
TATGACCTTTGTTTTTCGTTTCATAATTTTTAGAATTTTTTAAAAATTCGAAATTTTTTTCAATTTTTTTGACCCTCGGGATTTTGGGGTAAATTTTGAAAATTCATAACTAACCTCAGGGTAAGTCAATTTTCATACAACAAAGCTTTAAAAATAGCAAAAAATCAGGAGAATTTTATGGGTTTTATTTAGATTTTCTATCATGAAACTAAAAAAAGTTATTCCAGAAGTTCTGGAAAAATTCGAATTTTCAGTAAAAAATTCTGAACTCGGTTCTGAAAAGATATTTTGGAAAAGTAAAATAATATAAAAATCCGCAATTTTTTGCTCTATTTTATAAATTTTATTTTACATTTTTATCACTTTTTTGAAAAAAGTTATAGAAATAAAAGTGATTTTGGGGTTCGGGACCAAAGGGGTGAGCATAGGATTTTTTAGTGGAAAAATTTTTCTCACAAAAATCTTCCAAAAATATGTCTTTAGGGGTTATTTGGGCCGCTGATCACGAATACGTGATCAGATTTTACTTTTGACATCGTTAAGACCTCAGAATCCCTGTGTGATTGGGGATTCTGAGGCATCATTTTGAGGGGGGGGGGGGGCGAAGTTCGAAGCCGGGCGGTGTACATTATTTTTCTACCATTTTTTTCGTGTTTTTCAATTTTTATTCATTTAAAATATTTTTTGAGTTAATAAATTAATTAAATTTGTTAAAAAATATTTTCATTTTAATTTAATGAATTTACTAATCACTGTTGTACCTCTTTTTATCACTGTTGTACCTCTTCTAATCACTTTTGTACCTCTTCTAATCACTTTTCACTGTTGAACCTCTTTTAATCACTCTTCTAATCGCTGTTGTACCTCTTCTAATCACAGTTGAACCTCTTTTAATCACTCTTCTAATCGCTGTTGTACCTCTTCTAATCACTCTTCTAATCGCTGTTGTACCTCTTCTAATCACAGTTGAACCTCTTTTAATCACTCTTCTAATCACTGTTGTACCTCTTCTAATCACTCTTCTAATCGCTGTTGTACCTCTTCTAATCACAGTTGAACCTCTTTTTAATCACTCTTCTAATCGCTGTTGTACCTCTTTTAATCACTTTTGTACATCTTTTAATCACTGTTGAACCTCTTTTAATCACTCTTCTAATCGCTGTTGTACCTCTTCTAATCACTCTTCTAATCGCTGTTGTACCTCTTCTAATCACAGTTGAACCTCTTTTAATCACTCTTCTAATCGCTGTTGTACCTCTTTTAATCACTTTTGTACCTCTTTTAATCACTCTTCTAATCACTGTTGTACCTCTTCTAATCACTCTTCTAATCGCTGTTGTACCTCTTCTAATCACAGTTGAACCTCTTTTAATCACTCTTCTAATCGCTGTTGTACCTCTTTTAATCACTTTTGTACCTCTTTTAATCACTGTTGTACCTCTTTTAATCACTTTTGTACATCTTTTAATCACTGTTGTACCTCTTTTAATCACTTTTGTACCTCTTTTAATCACTGTTGTACCTCTTCTAATTTAAAAACGGGCATGAAGCGCCCGTATGAGCTCAAAAAAAATAAAAACGGGCGCGAAGCGCCCGTCCAAGCACAACAAAATTTGAAAAACGGGCGCGAAGCGCCCGTCTAAGGCCGAGAAGCGGCCTAAAAATCCCAGATAATTCCAAATATCTTCACAACCCATAGCTTGTCTAGGTAGCGAAGCTCCCAAAGCGCGAAGCGCTTTTCCCCAGCTAAATAGCCGACGGTTCACGCACCCGCTAGTTATATATACGTTAGAATGATAAGGAGTTTCGTTTCAAAAACTAATTTGAGAAGAACGGGAATAACTGGGGGGCTGAAATTTTGCACACAGGGGTAACTCGAGACGGCGCATCCGGGAAAAATACGGATTTTTTGGTCCGGTGGCCAACTGAGTCCCAGCAGCTCGAAAACTGACTTTGCCGCCAGTCTCAGTGTTACGAAATTTTTTGCTTTTGCTTTCAGAGCTTAGCGGACCCCAAAAGCGAAATGCCCCAACTATGGCCTACAACTTTGCCAGCAAAAAATTTTTGATCAGATCAAAGGCCTGACCTGTAGGTTAGGCAACGTAAGAATCACTTTTTTTGGACACTTCAGTACCAGGCGAATAGCTCGTAAGGGTTTGCTCGGAGCAGGGGGTCGCCAGCGGACTTATTGTAGAGCTCAATGAGCTCGATTTTTACAAATTTAAAAATTTCGAAAATTTTCAAAAATTTTTCGAGCTAGGCCTAAAAAACGGTTTTCGGGTTTTTGAATTTTAGATTTTTTAACGATTTTTCCCGGGAAAAACGGAGACCACTTCCAAAACTTCGTTTTTCGAGCTCTATCGATTGGTGGTATTTTTAGAAAATTTTCGATTTTTTCCGGAAATAGAAAAAATTTTGGCCTGAGCGGACATTTGAGTCCTGGGCCCATAACTCGTCAGGGGTTGATTTTAGCCAAAAATGCCTTAGAGCAAAATTGTAGAGCTTTTTAAAATGCTATCGAATGGTGTACTACATGTTCGAAAATTTTCAAAAATTTTCGAGCTAGGCCCCCTAGAAATTTTTTGAAAATTTTTTTTGGGTTGAAAAGGGGGTGCAAATTTTTTTCTGTGGTATTTTGAAATGCTGATTACGAATATGACCTTTGTTTTCGTTTCATAATTTTTAGAATTTTTTAAAAATTCGAAATTTTTTTCAATTTTTTTGACCCTCGGGATTTTGGGGTAAATTTTGAAATTCATAACTAACCTCAGGGTAAGTCAATTTTCATACAACAAAGCTTTAAAAATAGCAAAAAATCAGGAGAATTTTATGGGTTTTATTTAGATTTTCTATCATGAAACTAAAAAAAGTTATTCCAGAAATTCTGGAAATTTTAGATTTTTCAGAAAAAAATTCGTAACTGCCTTCTGAAAAGCTATTTGAGAAAAGTAAAATAATATAAAAATCCGCAATTTTTTGCTCTATTTTATAAATTTTATTTTACATTTTTATCACTTTTTTGAAAAAAGTTATAGAAATAAAAGTGATTTTGGGGTTCGGGACCAAAGGGGTGTGCACATGGTTTTTGAGTGAAAAAAATTTTTCGTCAAAAATCTTCCAAAAACATGTCATTAGGGGTTATTTGGGCCGCTGATCACGAATACGTGATCAGATTTTACTTTTGACATCGTTAAGGCCTCAGAATCCCTGTGTGATTGGGGATTCTGAGGCATCATTTTGAGGGAGGGGGGCGAAGTTCGAAGCCGGGCGGTGTACATTATTTTTCTACCATTTTTTTCGTGTTTTTCAATTTTTATTCATTTAAAATATTTTTTGGGTTAATAAATAAAAAATTATATTTAAATTAATTTTTTTTTAATGAATAAATTTTATAAGTTTAAATGAATTATTTTTTTAATTGATAGAATTTCATGTATTTTTTAAATTAAATTTTGTTAAAAAATATTTTCATTTTAATTTAATGAATTTACTAATTACTGTTGTACCTCTTCCAATCACTGCTGTACCTCTTCTAATCATTGTTGTACCTCTTTTAATCACTTTTGTACCTCAAAATTTAAATAACGGGCGCTAAGCGCCCGTCCAAGGCCGCGAAGCGGCCTAACAAGCTAAAAAACGGGCGCAAAGCGCCCGTATGAGTTCAACGAATTAACGGGCGCGAAGCGCCCGTCCAAGGCCAACAAAAATTGAAAAACCGGCGCGAAGCGCCCGTATGGCAGCGAAGCGGCCTTAATAGCCCAACAAATTTAGAAACGGGCGCGAAGCGCCCGTATAAGGCCTCGAAGCTGCCTTAATAGCTCAACAAATTTAGAAACGGGCGCGAAGCGCCCGTATAAGCCCAACAAAAATCTAAAAAACGGGCGCGAAGCGCCCGTATGAGTTCAACGAATTTAAAAACGGGCGCGAAGCGCCAGTCCAAGGCCAACAAAAATTGAAAAACCGGCGCGAAGCGCCCGTATGAGGCCGCGAAGCGGCCTTAATAGCCCAACAAATTTAGAAACGGGCGCGAAGCGCCCGTCTGAGGCAGCGAAGCGGCCTTAATAGCCCAACAAATTTAGAAACGGGCGCGAAGCGCCCGTATGAGGCCTCGAAGCTGCCTTAATAGCTCAACAAATTTAGAAACGGGCGCGAAGCGCCCGTATAAGCCCAACAAAATCTAAAAAACGGGCGCGAAGCGCCCGTATGAGTTCAACGAATTTAAAAAACGGGCGCGAAGCGCCAGTCCAAGGCCAACAAAAATTGAAAAACCGGCGCGAAGCGCCCGTATGAGGCCGCGAAGCGGCCTTAATAGCCCAACAAATTTAGAAACGGGCGCGAAGCGCCCGTCTGAGGCCGCGAAGCGGCCTTAATAGCCCAACAAATTTAGAAACGGGCGCGAAGCGCCCGTCTGAGGCCGCGAAGCGGCCTTAATAGCCCAACAAATTTAGAAACGGGCGCGAAGCGCCCGTCTGAGGCCTCGAAGCTGCCTTAATAGCCCAACAAATTTAGAAACGGGCGCGAAGCGCCCGTATAAGCCCAACAAAATTTAAAAAACGGGCGCAAAGCGCCCGTTCGAGGCCGCGAAGCGGCCTAAAAATCCCAGATAATCTTTTAAAATTCCAAATATCTTCATAACCCATAGCTTATCTAGGTAGCGAAGCTCCGAAAGCGCGAAGCGCTTTTTCCCAGCGAAATAGCCGACGGTTCACGCACCCGCTAGTTATATATATGTTATATTGACAAGGCAACTCATCTCAAAAACTAATTTGAGAAGAACGGGAATAGATACGGGTCTGAAAGTTATACATTGTATAACCAACTTTTGACGGCGCATCCGGGAAAAATACGGATTTTTTGGTCCGGTGGCCAACTGAGTCCCAGCGGCGCGAAAACTGACTTTGCTGACAGTTTCACTGTTACGAAATTTTTTGCTTTTGCTTTCAGAGCTTAGCGGACCCCAAAAGCGAAATACCACAACTGTGGCCTACAACTTTGCCAGCAAAAATTTTTCGATCAGATCAAAGGCCTGACCTGTAGGTTAGGCAACGTAAGAATCACTTTTTTTGGACACTTCAGTACCAGGCGAATAGCACGCCCGGGTTTGATCTAAGCCAGGGGGCGCCAGCAGACTTATTGTAGAGCTCAATGAGCTCGATTTTTGCAAATTTTAAAATTTCGAAAATTTTCAAAAATTTTCGAGCTAGGCCTAAAAAACGATTTTTTGGTTTTTGAATTTTAAGATTTTTTAACGATTTTTCCCGGGAAAACGGAGAGCACTTCCAAAACATCGTTTTTCGAGCTCTATCGATTGGTGGTATTTTTAGAAAAATTTCGTTTTTTTCACGGAAATAGAAAAAAATTTTGGCCTCAGCGGGACATTTGAGTCCCGGGCCCATAACTCGTCGGGGGTTGGTTCTAGCCAAAAATTGCCCTAGGGCAAAATTGTAGAGCTTTTAAAGTTCTATCGAATGGTGTACTAAATGTTCGGAAATTTTCAAAAATTTTCGAGCTAGGCCCCCTAGAAATTTTTGAAAATTTTTTTTGGGTTGAAAAGGGGGGTGAAAAATTTTTTTCTGTGGTATTTTGAGATGCTGATTACGAATATGACCTTTGTTTTTCGTTTCATAATTTTTAGAATTTTTTAAAAATTCAAAAATATTTGGCAATTTTTTGACCCTCTGGAATTTGGGCGGCTATTGGAAAATTCATATCTAGCCTAAGGGTTGACCAATTTTACAGGAATAAAGCCTTAAAATAGAGAAAAATCAGGAGAATTTTATGGTTTTATTTGGATTTTCTAGCATAAAATATGAAAAAAAGTTATTCCAGAAATTCTGGAAAAATTCGAATTTCCAGAAAAAAATTCAGAACTCGGTTCTGAAAAGTCATTCTTGAAAAGTAAAATACTACAAAAATCCGCAATTTTTTTCTCTATAATATAAATTTTATTTTACATTTTTTATCACATTTTTAAAAAAAGATATAAAAATAAAAGTGATTTTTGGATTCGGGACCAAAGGGGGTGGACAGGATTTTTGAGTGAAAAAATTTTTTCGACAAAAAATCTTCCAAAAACATGTCTTTAGGGTTATTTGGGCCGCTGATCACGAATAGGTGATCAGATTTTACTTCTAACATCGTTAAGACCTTAGAATCCCTGTGTGATTGGGATTCTGAGGCATCATTTTTTTTGGTGGGGCGAAGTTCGAATCCGCGCGGTGTATATTATTTTCTATGTATTTTTGGGTTATTTTTAATGTTTTAATTCATTTAAAAGAGTGTTTTTTCTTAATAAAAATAACATTTTTTAATTTAAATTAAATTGTTTTTTTGTGAAAAATGTTTTAAATTAAAATAATAATTTATTTACTTTTATTAAAGAACTCCTGTTTTTTTAAATTAGAATTTGTAAAATTAATTTCAATTAAATAAATATTCAATCCTTGTACATTTCAAACTTTCTTTTTAATTAATAAAAGGAATAATTTATTTTATTTTTTAAAATTTATTAATTACATTCAATATTAAATCTTACTTTTTAATAAACGATTTCCTTAATTATTTAATTTTAAATCCATGATTGTACCCTTTTTAACCATTATTGTACCATTCCAACAATTATTGTACATTTTCGACAGTGGTTGTACCTCATCTAATCACTGTTGTACCTCTTCTAATCACTGTTTTACCTCTTCTAATCACTGTTTTACCTCTTCTAATCACTTTTGTTCAAATTTTAATCACTGTTGTACCTCTTCTAATCACTATTGTACCTCTTCCAATACCTTTTCCAACAAATCACCAAATTTAAAAAACGGGCGCGAAGCGCCCGTCGGGCCCAACAAAATTTAAAAAACGGTCGCGAATGAAAATTTTAATCACTTTTGTACCTCTTTTAATCATTTTTATACCTCTTCTAATCATTTTTGTACCTCTTTAATCACCGTTGTACCTTTTTATTAATCACCGTTGTACCTCTTCTCACATTTGTTGTACCTCTTTGAAACTTCTCACCCTATAAGTCATGATCAGGCCTAGGTAGCGAAGCTCCCAAAGCGCGAAGCGCTTTTTCCCAGCTAAAATGCCAACGGTTCACGCACCCGCTAGTTAATATATACGTTATATTGACAAGGAGTTTCGTTTCAAAAACTAATTTGAGCTTAACGGCTAATGGGACGGGTCTGAAAGTGGTGGAAGGGTCTTACAACTTTTTGAGGAGAATTCGGGAAAACTATAGGTTTTTTGATCCGAGCGCCAACTGAGTACCGGGGACTGATTTGTCACTTTTGTTTGCATTTGAAGGCCCCTAACTTTTTTTGTAAAACTCGAATCAAAAAGTGCCCGCTGAAAGGGCACTCCGCCTAAGGGTCCTCTACAAAGAGGTATTTTTTAAAATTTTTTTTGAGCAAACCCCTGGCCTGCAATTTTCGAGTTAGGCCTAAAAAACGGTTTTCGGGTTTTTGAATTTTAGGATTTTTTAACGAATTTTCCCAGAAAAACGGAGACCACTTCCAAAACATAGTTTTTCGAGCTCTATCGATTGGTGGGATTTTTGAAAAAAATTCGATTTTTTTCCGGAAATAGAAAAAATTTTTGGCCTAAGCGGGACATTTGAGTCCCGGGCCCATAACTCGTTAGGAGTTGGTTTTATCGAAAAAACGCCTTAGGGCAAAATTGTAGAGTTTTTTAAGCTCTATCGAATGGTGTACTACATGTTTGGAAAATTTCAAAATTTTTCGAGCTAGGCCCCCTAGAAATTTTCGAAAATTTTTTTTGGGTTGAAAATGGGGGTCAAAAATATTTTTCTGGGGTATTTTGATGTGCTGAGCACGAATATGATGTTTATTTTTCGTTTCAAAATTTTTGGAATTTTTTAAAAATTCGAAACTATTTTCCAATTTTTGGCCCACGGGATTTTGGGCGAATATTGAAAAATTCATATCTAGCCTAAAGGCTGACCAATTTTGAGCAAATAAAGCTTTAAAAATAGAGAAAAATCAGGAGAATTTTATGGGATTTATTTGATATTTTTATCTTTAATTTGAAAAAAGTTATTCCAGAATTTCTGGAAAAATTCGAATTTTCAGAAAAAAATTCATAACTCGGTTCTGAAAAGATATTCTGGAAAAATAAAATACTACAAAAATCCGCAATTTTTTGCTCTATTATATAAATTTTATTTGGCATTTTTATCACTTTTTTGAGAGATGTTACAAAAATAAAAGTGATTTTGGGATTCGGGACCAAAGGGGGGTGACCAGGATTTTTGGGTGGAAAAATTTTTTCACCGAAAATATTCCAAAAACATGTCTTTAGGGGTATTTTATGACGCTGATCACGAATACGTGATCAGATTTCAATTCTGACATCGTTAAGCCCTCAGAATCCCCGTGTGATTGGTGATTCTGAGGCAGCATTTTGAGGGGGGGGGCGAAGTTCGAATCCGGGAAGTGTAAATTATTTTTGTATGCATTTTTGGGTTAATTTTCAGTGCTTTTAATTAATCTGAAAATTTGTTGCAAATTATTTAAATTCAATTATTTTTTTAATGAAAGAATTTCATTTTTTTTGAATTTGTTACAAAAAATTTCATTTCTATTTAATAAATATTTAATTAACTGTTAATCATGATTTTACCCTTTTAACCATTGTTGTACCATTTCACAATTTTTGTACCTTTTATAATCAATTTTATACCTCTTCTAATCACTCTTCCAATCACTGTTGTACCTCTTCTGATCACTGTTGTACCTCTTTTAATCACAGTTGTACCTCTCCTGATCACTGTTGTACATCTTCTAATCACTGTTGTACCTTTTTTAATCATATGTACCTCTTCTGATCACTGTTTTACCTCTTCTAATCACT
>CP049709.1:35320-84678 GCA_004148225.2 Heterodera glycines
ATCACTGTTTTACCTCTTCTAATCATTGTTGTACCTCTTCTAATCACTGTTGTACCTCTTCTGATCACTGTTTTACCTCTTCTAATCACTTTTGTAGCTCTTTTAATCACGTTTGTACCTCTTTTAATCACTGTTTTACCTCTTTTAATCACTGTTGTACCTCTTCTAATCACTTTTGTACCTCTTCTGATCACTGTTTTACCTCTTCTAATCATTGTTGTACCTCTTCTAATCACTGTTGTACCTTTTTTAATCATATGTACCTCTTCTGATCACTGTTTTACCTCTTCTAATCATTGTTGTACCTCTTCTAATCACTGTTGTACCTTTTTTAATCATATGTACCTCTTCTGATCACTGTTTTACCTCTTCTAATCACTGTTGTAGCTCTTTTAATCACAGTTGTACCTCTCCTAATCACTGTTGTACCTCTTCTGATCACTGTTGTAGCTCTTTTAATCACAGTTGTACCTCTCCTAATCACTGTTGTACCTCTTCTGATCACTGTTGTACCTCTTTTAATCACAGTTGTACCTCTCCTAATCACTGTTGTACATCTTCTAATCACTGTTGTACCTTTTTTAATCATATGTACCTCTTCTGATCACTGTTTTACCTCTTCTAATCACTTTTGTATCTCTTCTGATCACTGTTGTACCTCTTTTAATCACTGTTGTACCTCTTCTAAGCACTTTTTACCTCTTAATTCCTGTGTGATTGCCCGTCTGAACCAACAAAATTTAAAAAACGGGCGCTAAGCGCCCGTATGAGTTCAATTTATTTAAAAAAGGGCGCGAAGCGCCCGTCTGAACCAACAAAATTTAAAAAACGGGCGCGAAGCGCCCATCTTGAGCCTCGATGTGGACTAAAAACCCCTAATAATTTTTTAAAAATTCAAAAAAATCTCTCCAACCAATTTAATCAATTTGAATCGCTTCACAGTCTAGGTAGCGAAGCTCCCAAAGCGCGAAGCGCTTTTCCCCAGCTAAATAGCCGACGGTTCACGCACCCGCTAGTTTATATATAACTAAAGAAACAAGGCAACTCATTGCTAAAACTAAAATCTCGGGAACGGCTAATCGGGGGGACCTGAAATGTTGACATTGCTTAAGCAACTTTTTGAGGCGCATCCAGGAAAAATAATGGCATTCCGGTCCGGAGGCCAACTGAGCGCCAGCGGCGCTGAAATGGCTTTTTTATAAAAAATGCATGCGGTTTTTGGGCCAAAACTTTTTTCTGGGAACCCGGAGCAAAAAACTTCTGCTGGGAGGCGACTAAGTTGGAATGTTTGGGAAATTTTTTTCTTCTTGGGCGAGGCCCTAGCATCAAAGGCCTGGCCTGTACACTTCGGCGAATTTTGAAAACCAATTTTGGCATTTTTTGAATTTCGCGAATAACTCGCTGTGTTTTGATCTGAGCGGGATGGTGATAATTACTTTTTTGTGCAGCTCGACGAGCTCTATCCAACCATGTTTTCGGATTTTGAAAATTTTCAGAAATTTTCGAGCTAGGCCCCCTCGAAAATTTTCCGTTTTTGAATTTTATTATTTTTTGCAGATTTTTCTCGGCAAAACCAAGACCACTTTCAAGCAACCGTTTTTCACGCTCTATCGATTGGTGGCATTTTCAGAAAAATTTTTCAAAATTTTTTTGGAAATAGAAAATTTTCCGGAAATGAGGGCTTATTTCAGTTTTGGGTCTATAACTTGGCAGGAGTTGATTTTAGCAAAAAATCTTCTTAGACAATTTTTGTAGGGAATTTTAAGCCCTATATAATGTGCTTTATATCATCTCATTATCACGAGTCTAAAAAAAGTTATAAAATTAATTGTGATTTTGAAATTCAAAACCATAGGGGGGACCCCATGGTTTTGCATTTCATGAAAAATTTTTTTGCTCCTAAATTAGCCAAAATGCATTTTTATGGCCTAATTTATGGTGCTGAAGACGAATATATACTTTATTTTTGGTTTCAGACTTTTTGGAAGGTGGTTAAAAATTTTTGAAAAATCCTCACAATTTGGGCCCCGGAAAATCCAGTGAAATTTTGAAAATTCATAACTCACTTCACTTTTGGTCAAATTTAGTGGAATAAAGTTTGAAAAATAGCAAAAAATTAGGAGAATTTTATGAGATTCATTTGGAATTTCTATTTTCCAAAATAAATAAGTTATTCCAGAATTTCTGGAAAAATTCGATTTTTCAGAAAAAAATTCAGAACTCTGTTCTGAAAAAGTATTTTATAAAAATAATAAACTCAAAAAATCCGCAATTTTTTGCTCTATTTTATAAATTTTATTTTAGCTTTTTATCACTTTTTTGAAAAAAGCTATACAAATAAAAGTGATTTTGGAATTTTGGGGCCACAGGGGTGTGACCATGATTTTTGAGTGGAAAATTTATTTCACCAAAAATCTTCCAAAAATATGATTTTAGGGGTTATTTGGGCCGCTGATCACGAATATGTAATCAGATTTTACTTTAGACAAGGTTAAGACCTCAGAATCCCCGTGTTATTGGGGATTCTGAGGGGTGGGAGCGCGCGTCCTGAGGCCGCGAAGCGGCCGAATATCCCCAAAAAAATTAAAAGACGGGCGCGAAGCGCCCGTCCTGAGGCCGCGAAGCGGCCGAATGTCCCCCAAAAAATTAGCGTCCGAATGTTTTCCCACAAAATTAAAAAACGGGCGCGAAGCGCCCGTCCTGAGGCCGCGAAGCGGCCGAATGTTCTCAATAAAATTAAAAACGGGCGCGAAGCGCCCGTCCTGAGGCCGCGAAGCGGCCGAATGTCCCCCAAAAAATTTAAAAAAGAGCGCGAAGCGCCCGTCCTGAGGCCGCGAAGCGGCCGAATGTTCTCAACAAAATTAAAAACGGGCGCGAAGCGCCCGTCCTGAGGCCGCGAAGCGGCCGAATGTTTCCCACACAATTAAAAAAAGGACGCAAAGCGCCCGTCCTGAGGCCGCGAAGCGGCCAAATGTCCTCAACAAAATTAAAAGACGGGCGCAAAGCGCCCGTCCTGAGGCCGCGAAGCGGCCGAATGTTCTCAACACAATTAAAAAACGGGCGCGAAGCGCCCGTCCTGAGGCCGCGAAGCGGCCGATTTCCCCCCAAAAAATTAAAAAACGGGCGCGAAGCGCCCGTCCTGAGGCCGCGAAGCGGCCGAATGTTCTTACAAAATTAAAAGACGGGCGCGAAGCGCCCGTCCTGAGGCCGCGAAGCGGCCGAATGTTCTTACAAAATTAAAAGACGGGCGCGAAGCGCCCGTCCTGAGGCCGCGAAGCGGCCGAATGCCCACGAAAAAATTAAAAAACGGGCGCGAAGCGCCCGTCCTGAGGCCGCGGAGCGGCCGAATGTTCTCTACAAAATTAAAAGACGGGCGCGAAGCGCCCGTCCTGAGGCCGCGAAGCGGCCGAACGTCCCCCAAAAAATTAAAAAAACGGGCGCGAAGCGCCCGTCTTGAGGCCGCGAAGCGGCCGAATTCCCCCCAAAAATTAAAAGACGGGCGCGAAGCGCCCTCCTGAGGCCGCGAAGCGGCCGAATTCCCCCAAAAAATTAAAAGACGGGCGCGAAGCGCCCGTCCTGAGGCCGCGAAGCGGCCGAATGTCCCCCAAAAACTAAAAAACGGGCGCGAAGCGACCGTCCTGAGGCCGCGAAGCGGCCGAATTCCCCCCAAAAAATTAAAAAACGGACGCGAAGCGCCCGTCCTGAGGCCGCGAAGCGGGCGAATTCCCCCCAAAAAATTAAAAAACGGGCGCGAAGCGCCCGTCTTGAGGCCGCGAAGCGGCCGAATGCACCCAAAAAATTAAAAAACGGGCGCGAAGCGCCCGTTTGGCCCCACAAAATTAAAAAACGGGCGCGAAGCGCCCGTCTTGAGGCCGCGAAGCGGCCGAATGTCCCTCAAAAAATTAAAAAACGGGCGCGACACGCCCGTCTGAGGCCGCGAAGCAGCCGAATGCTTCCCACAAAATTAAAAACGGGCGCAAAGCGCCCGTCCTGAGGCTGCGATCAATTGCTAAATTACATCACTTTCTAGCGACGCGGCGAAGCCGCGTCCCTGAGCGCGAAGCGCTTTCCCCTCAAATGAGGGCCATATATTACCAAGCCACGCATGCACACCATAGCCAACTGGGCACCCTAGTTTATACTACTATAGAGAAACGTTGCAGTTCGTCTTCAAAAACAAAATCTCCCGGCCGAAGGCCGGGAGCGCCCTGAAAGTAGTGGATGGGTCTTACAACTTTTTGAGGCGCATCTGGGAAAAATAAGGGTTTTCCGCTCCGGTGGCCAACTGAGTCCCGGCGGCTGATTTCTCACTTTTGCTTGCGTTTGATGGCCCATAACTTTTTTTCTAAAACTCTGATCAAAAAATGCTTGCTGGTAGGAAACTAAGTTGAAGTGTTTTCTAATTTTCAAAAAAAATTCCAGGCCTCTACCTATACTTGGAAGGGCTGCAGAAATTGGCAACTTTTCAGTACCAACTTTGCCCAGTTCAGTCCCCGTTGAATAACTCATTAGGCTTTGACCTGAGCGCAGGGTGGCCAGCGGACTTATTGTAGAGCTTTAAAAGCCCGATTTTTCCAGATTTTAAAATTTCGAAAATTTTCAAAATTTTTCGAGCTAGGCCTTGAAAACGGTTTTCGGGTTTTTGAATTTTAGGAATTTTTAACGAATTTTCCCAGAAAAACGGAGACCACTTCCAAAACATAGTTTTTCGAGCTCTATCGACTGGTATTTTTTTTGGAAAAATTTCGATTTTTTCCCGGAAATAGAAAAAATTTTTGGCCTGAGCGGGACATTTGAGTCCCGGGCCCATAACTCGTCAGGAGTTGGTTTTAGCCAAAAATGACCTTAGAGCAAAATTGTAAAGCTTTTTAAGCTCTATCGAATGGTGTACTATATGATGTAAAATTTTCAAAAATTTTCGAGCTAGGCCCCCTAGAAATTTTCGAAATTTTTTTTTGGGTTGAAAATGGGGGTCAAAAATATTTTTCTGGGGTAAAATAAGGTGCTGAGTACGAATATGATGTCTATTTTAAGTTTCATAATTTTTGGAATTTTTTAAAAATTCTTTATTTTTTGGCAATTTTTTGGCCCTCGGGATTTTGGCCTAATATTTGAAAATTCATAACAAATCGAAGGGTTGACCAATTTTGATTAAATAAAGCATTAAAAATGGAGAAAAATCAGGAGAATTTTATGGGTTTTATTTGGCTTTTGTATCATAAATATGAAAAAAGTTATTCCAGAAATTCTGGAAAAATTCGGATTTTCAGAAAAAAATTTATAACTCGCTTCTGAAAAGATATTCAGGAAAAGTAAAATGCTACAAAAATCCGCAATTTTTAGCTCTATTTTATAAATTTTATTTTACATTTTTATCACATTTTTAAAAAAAGATACAAAAATAAAAGTGATTTTGGGGTTCCGGACCAAAGGGGGTGGACAGGATTTTTGAGTGGGAAAATTTTTCCATCAAAAATCTTCCAAAAATATGTCTTTAGGGGTTATTTGGGCCGCTGATCACGAATACGTGATCAGATTTTACTTTTGACATCGTCAAGACCTCAGAATCCCTGTGTGATTGGGGATTCTGGGACATGTTCTGAGGGGGGGGGGGCAGGTTCGAATCCGGACGGTGTAACATTATTTTTCTGTGCATTTTTTTTTATTGCTTTTACATGTTTTATTAATTTCAAATATTTTTTATAAAATATTTAAATTTATTTATTTTTTTTATTAAAGAATTTCATTATTTATTTTTTGAATTTGTAAAAAAAATAATTTAATTTCAAATTAAATGAATATTCAATTAATAATTTCCAACGTTGTTTTTAATTAATAACTACCATTTTTTAGTGTTTTTCATTGTTTTATTCATTTAAAATATTTTTTATTTTATTAATAATAAATTACATTTTTTATTTGAATTAAATTTTTTTTATAAATAAATGTTTTGTTTTAAAATTAATTATTTATTTATTTTAATTAATTTAATATTGTTTGTTAATTAAATGTTTTAATATAAAATTAATTTCTTATTTATTTTTAAATAAAAGAAGGAATTTTTTTATAATTTTTAAAAAATTATTAACACATTCAATTTTTAATTATATTTTTTTATAAAACCATTTCCTTATTTATTTAATTTTGAAACCATATTTTACCCTTTTAAACTATTATTGTACCATTCCTACAATTTTTGTACCTACTAATATCTTTTGTACTCTTCTAATCACTGTTTTGCCTTTTCTGATCACTGTTGTACCTCTTCTGATCACTGTTGTACCTCTTCTAATCACTCTTCTAATCACTGTTGTACCTCTTTTAGACGAAGCGTCCTAATTTCCCTACAAAGTTTGAAAAACGGGCACGAAGCGCCCGTCCTGAGGCCGCGAAGCGGCCGAATATCCCCCAAAAAAAATTAAAAAACGGGCGCGAAGCGCCCGTCATGAGGCCGCCAAGCGGCCGAACGTCTCCCAAAAAATTAAAAAACGGGCGCGAAGCGACCGTCCTGAGGCCGCGAAGCGGCCGAATATCCCCCATAAAATTTAAAAACGGGCGCGATGCGCCCGTCCTGAGGCCGCGAAGCGGCCGAATTAAACCTTAGAATACAAAAGGGCGCGGAGCACCCTTTGAGGCCGCGAAGCGGCCGAAAGTCCTCCACAAAATTATGAATGCCTCCTCGCGATGCCTGTAGACCGAAAATCTCTTGGCGTCCGCGCATGCACTAGCAACGAAGTCCTTTGCGCGAAGCGCTCATGTCAGCGCCCGCCCATATATACCAAAAGTATACTGTCTACACCGAGCAATTACTGCGCGACACGCTAGTTATATATATGTTAGAATGATAAGGAGTTTCGTTTCAAAAACTAATTTGAGAAGAACGGGAATAGCTAGGGGGCTGAAATTTTGCAGGGGTAGGTAACTCGTGACGGCGCATCTGGGAAAACTATAGGTTTTTTTCTCCGAGGGACAACTGAGTACCAGGGGCCGATTTCCCGTTTTTGCTCGCAGTTCAAGGCCTGTAACTTTTTTTCTGAAACTCTAATCGAAAAATATCCGCTGGTAGGAAACTAAGTTGAAGTGTTTTCTAAAAAACAAAAAAAATTCCAGGCCTCTACCTATAATAGGAAGGGCTGCAGAAAAATGGAGAAATTCAGTACCAACTTTGTCCAGTTCAGTCCCCGTTGAATAACTCATTAGGGTTTGACCTGAGCGCAGGGTGGCCAGCAGACTTATTGTAGAGTCTAATGAGTTCGATTTTTCCAAATTTTAAAATTTCAAAAATTTTCAAAATTTTTCGAGCTAGGCCTAAAAAACGGTTTTCGGGTTTTTGAATTTTAGGATTTTTTAACGAATTTTCCCAGAAAAACGGAGACCACTTTCAAGCAACCATTTTTCGAGCTCTATCGATTGGTGATATTTTTGAAAAAATTTCGATTTTTTCCCGGAAATAGAAAAAATTTTTGGCCTAAGCGGGACATTTGAGTCCCGGGCCCATAACTCGTTAGGAGTTGGTTTTATCGAAAAAACGCCTTAGAGCAAAATTGTAGAGCTTTTTAAGCTCTATCGAACGGTGTACTACATGATGTAAAATTTTCAAAAATTTTCGAGCTAGGCCCCCTAGAAATTTTCGGAAATTTTTTTTCGGACGAAAATGGGGGTGAAAAATATTTTTCTGGGGTAAAATAAGGTGCTGAGTACGAATATGATGTCTATTTTAAGTTTCATAATTTTTGGAATTTTTTAAAAATTCTTTATTTTTTGGCAATTTTTTGGCCCTCGGGATTTTGGCCTAATATTTGAAAATTCATAACAAATCGAAGGGTTGATCAATTTTACAGCAATAAAGCCTTAAAAATAGAGAAAAATCAGGAGAATTTTATGGGATTTATTTGGGATTTCTATCATGAATCTAAAAAAAGTTATTCCAGAAGTTCTGGAAAAATTCGAATTTTCAGAAAAAAATTCTGAACTCGGTTCTGAAAAGTTATTTTGGAAAAGTAAAATAATACAAAAATCCGCAATTTTTTGCTCTATTTTATAAATTTTATTTTAGCTTTTTATCACTTTTTTGAAAAAAGTTATAGAAATAAAAGTGATTTTGTGATTCGGGACCAAAGGGGTGGACAGGATTTTTGAGTGAAAAATTTTTTTCAATAAAAATCTTCCAAAAACATGTCTTTATGGGTTATTTGGGCCGCTGATCACGAATACGTGATCAGATTTTACTTTTGACATCGTTTAGACCTCAGAATCCCTGTGTGATTGGGGATTCTGAGACATCATTTTGAGGGGGGGGGGCGAAGTTCGAAGCCGGGCGGTGTACATTATTTTTCTTTGTATTTTTTGGGTTATTTTGACTGTTTTTAATTAATTTGAAGATTTCTTTTTAAATTATTTAAATTTATTTTTTTAAATTAAAGAATTTCATTATTTTTTTTTGAATTTGTAAAAAAATTAATTTAATTTCAAATTAAATAAATATTCAATTAATAATTTCCAACGTTGTTTTTAATTAATAAAAGAGTATTTTATTATAAAAAAATTTTTAAATTAAAATGCACTCGATTTTTAACCTTTAATAAAAACGTTTCCTTATTTATTTAATTTTAAACAATATTGTACCTCTCCTAACAATGTTGTACCACTTCTAATCACAGTTGTACCTCTTCTCATCACTGTTCTACCTCTTCTGATCACTGTTGTACTCTTCTTCTAATCTGTTGTACCTCTTCTAATCTCTGTTGTACCTCTTCTATTTCACTGTTGTACCTCTTTTAATCACTGTTGTACCTCTTCTGATCACTGTTGAACCTCTTCTCATCACTGTTGTACCTCTTCTCATCACTGTTGTGCCTCTTTTCATCACTGTTGTCCTCTTCTCAATCACTTTTGTCCTCTTTAATCACTGTTCTTCCTCTTTTAATCACTATTGTACCTCTTTTAATCACTGTTCTTCCTCCTTTTAATCACTATTGTACCTCTTTTAAATCACTGTCTTCCTCTTTTAATCACTGATTTTGTAACCTCTCCTAATCACTGTTGTATGTTCTGATCACTGTTGTACCTCTTCCATTTACTTTTGTACCTCTTTTAATCACCGTTGTACCTCTTCTAATCACCGTTGTACCTCTTCTGACCAATGTTGTACCTCTTCTAATCACTGTTGTACCTCTTCTAATCACTGTTGTACCTCCTCTAATCACTTTTGTACCTCTTCTAATCACTTTTGTACCTCTTCTAATCACTTTTGTAGCTCATCTAATCATTGTTGAACCATTTCTAATCACTTTGTTCACATTCTAATCACTGTTGTACCTCTTCTGATCACTTGTACCTCTTCTAATCACTGGTGTACCTCTTCTAATCACTGCTGTACCTCTTCTAATCATTGTTGTACCTCTTCTAATCACTGCTGTACCTCTTCTAATCATTGTTGTACCTCTTCTAATCACTTTGTACCTCTTCTGATCACTGTTGTACCTCTTCTAATCACTTTTGTACCTCTTTTATCACTTTTGTACCTCTTCATCAAATTTGTACCTCTTCTAATCACTGTTGTAACTCTTTTAATCACTGTTGTACCTCTTTTAATCACTTTTGTACGTTTTTTAATAACTTTTGTACCACTTTTAATCACTGATGTACCTCTTTCAATCACTTTTGTACCTCTTTTAATCACTGTTGTACCACTTTTAATCACTTTTGTACCTCTTCTAATCACTGTTGTACCTCTTTTAATCACTGTTGTACCACTTTTAATCACTGTTGTACCTCTTCTAATCACTGGAAGCGGCCTAAAAATCGCTGATAATTTTTTAAAATTCCCAATTTTTTCACAACCCATAGCTTATCTAGGTAGCGAAGCTCCCAAAGCGCGAAGCGCTTTTCCCCAGCTAAATAGCCGACGGTTCACGCACCCGCTAGTATATACGTTATATTGACAAGGAGTTTCGTTTCAAAAACTAATTTGAGCTTAACGGCTAATGGGACGGGTCTGAAAGTGGTGGAAGGGTCTTACAACTTTTTGAGGAGAATTCGGGAAAACTATAGGTTTTTTGATCCGAGCGCCAACTGAGTACCGGGGACTGATTTGTCACTTTTGTTTGCATTTGAAGGCCCCTAACTTTTTTTGTAAAACTCGAATCAAAAAGTGCCCGCTGAAAGGGCACTCCGCCTAAGGGTCCTCTACAAGGAGGTATTTTTTAAAATTTTTTTTGAGCAAACCCCTGGCCTGCAAAAAATGGCAACTGAAGCGTGCTCAAAAAGTACACTTCAGTACCAGGTGAATACCGCGCCAGGGTTTGATCTGAGCGGGGGGTGGCCAGCGAACTTATTGTAGAGCTTTGAAAGCTCGATTTTTTGAAATTTAAAAATTTCGAAAATTTTCAAAATTTTTCGAGTTAGGCCTAAAAAACGGTTTTCGGGTTTTTGAATTTTAGGATTTTTTAACGATTTTTCCCAGAGAAACGGAGACCACTTCCAAAACATAGTTTTTCGAGCTCTATCGACTGGTATTTTTTTCGGAAAAATTTCGATTTTTTCCAGGAAATAGAAAAAATTTTTGGCCTCAGCGGGACATTTGAGTCCTGGGCCCATAACTCGTCAGGGGTCGGTTTTAGCCAAAAAATGCCTTAGAGCAAAATTGGAGAGCTTTTTAAGCTCTATCAAACGGTGTACTACATGATGTAAAATTTTCAAAAATTTTCGAGCTAGGCCCCCTAGAAATTTTCGGAAATTTTTTTTCGGACGAAAATGGGGGTGAAAAATATTTTTCTGGGGTAAAATAAGGTGCTGAGTACGAATATGATGTCTATTTTAAGTTTCATAATTTTTGGAATTTTTTAAAAATTCTTTATTTTTTGGCAATTTTTTGGCCCTCGGGATTTTGGCCTAATATTTGAAAATTCATAACAAATCGAAGGGTTGATCAATTTTACAGGAATAAAGCCTTAAAAATAGAGAAAAATCAGGAGAATTTTATGGACTTTATTTGGAATTTCTATCTGTAAAATGAAAAAACTTATTCCAGAATTTCTGGAAAAATTCGAATTTTCAGAAAAAAATTCATAACTCGGTTCAGAAAAGATATTCTGGAAAAATAAAATACTACAAAAATCCGCAGTTTTTTGCTCTATTATATAAATTTTATTTGGCATTTTTATCACTTTTTTAAGAATTTTTATAAAAATAAAAGTGATTTTGTGATTCGGGACCAAAGGGGTGAGCATAGGATTTTTGAGTGGAAAAATTTTTCTCACAAAAATCTTCCAAAAATATGTATTTAGGTGTTATTTGGGCCGCTGATCATGAATACGTAATCAGTTTTTACTTTTGACATAGTCAAGACCTCAGAATCCCTGTGTGATTGGGGATTCTGAGGCATCATTTTTGGGGGGGGGGGGGTGCAAAGTTCGAATCCGGACGGTGTAACATTATTTTTCTGTGCATTTTTGGGTTATTTTGACTGTTTTTAATTAATTAGAAGATTTCTTTTAAATTATTTAAATTTATTTTTTTTAAATTAAAGAATTTCATTATTTTTTTTTTGAATTTGTAAAAAAAATAATTTAATTTCAAATTAAATAAATATTCAATTAATAATTTCCAACGTTGTTTTTAATTAATAACTACCATTTTTTTCGTGTTTTCGTTGTTTTATTCATTTAAAATATTTTTTATTTTATTAATAATAAATTACATTTTTTTATTTGAATTAAATTTTTATAAAAACTTTACATTATTTATTTTTTTCGTCATTTTCAATGCTTTTACTTAATTTGAACCTTTTTGTTTTATTAAAAATTAATAAATAATTTTAAATTTAAATTAAATTATTTTTGATGAATAAATTTTTTGTTTCAAATTAATTAATTTTATTGTCCATAATTTGTATTTTTTTATATGCCATCTGTTTATTACATTCTCATGTTTGAGATGGTGTGCGTTATTGATTTACTCAACTTTTACGTCTATTGAAAATTGTACCTCTTCTAATCACCGTTGTACCTCTTCTAATCACTGTTGTACCTCTTCTAACAATTTTGTACCTCTTCTAATCACTGTTCTTCCTCTTCTAATCACCATTGTACCTCTTCTAATCACTGTTCTTCCTCTTCTAATCACCATTGTACCTCTTCTAATCACTGTTCTTCCTCTTCTAATCACCATTGTACCTCTTCTAATCACTGTTCTTCCTCTTCTAATCACCATTGTACCTCTTCTAATCACTGTTCTTCCTCTTCTAATCACCATTGTACCTCTTCTAATCACTGTTCTTCCTCTTCTAATCACCATTGTACCTCTTCTCATCACTGTTCTTCCTCTTCTAATCACCATTGTACCTCTTCTCATCACTGTTGTACCTCTTCTAATCACTGTTCTTCCTCTTCTAATCACCATTGTACCTCTTCTCATCACTGTTGTACCTTTTCTAATCATTGTTGTACCTCTTCTAATCACTGTTCTTCCTCTTCTAATCACCATTGTACCTCTTTTAATCACTTTTGTACCTCTTTTAATCACTTTTGTACCTCTTTTAATCACTGTTGTACCTCTTTTAATCACTTTTGTACCTCTTTTAATCACCATTGTACCTCTTCTAATCACTGTTCTTCCTCTTCTAATCACCATTGTACCTCTTCTAATCACTTTTGTACCTCTTTTAATCACTTTTGTACCTCTTCTAATCACTGTTCTTCCTCTTCTCATCACTGTTCTTCCTCTTCTGATCACTGTTGCACTTCTTCTAATCAATGTTGTACCTCTAATAATCACTGTTTCACCTCTTCTGATGAATGTTGTACCACTTCTAATCACTTTTGTACCTCTTCAAATCACTGGAAGCGGCCTAAGAATCCCAGATAATCGTTTAAAAATTCCAAATATCTTCATCAAATTTAGAAACGGGCGCAAAGCGCCCGTCCAAGCCCCAAGCAGCCTTAATAGCCCAACAAATTTAGAAACGGCGCGAAGCGCCCGTATAGCCCAACAAAATTTAAAAAACGGGCGCAAAGCGCCCGTCCAAGGCCGCGAAGCGGCCTTAATAGCCCAACAAATTTAGAAACGGGCGCGAAGCGCCCGTCTGAGGCCTCGAAGCTGCCTTAATAGCCCAACAAATTTAGAAACGGGCGCGAAGCGCCCGTATAAGCCCAACAAAATTTAAAAAACGGGCGCAAAGCGCCCGTTCGAGGCCGCGAAGCGGCCTAAAAGTCCCAGATAATTTTTTAAAAATTCCAAATCTCCACAACCAGAGCTAATCTAGGTAGCGAAGCTCCGAAAGCGCGAAGCGCTTTTTCCCAGCTAAATAGCCGACGGTTCACGCACCCGCTAGTTTAGATATAACTAAAGCAACATCGAGTTTCATTGCTAAAACTAAAATCTCGGGAACGGCTAATCGGGGGGACCTGAAATGTTGACATTGCTTAAGCAACTTTTTGAGGTGCATCCAGGAAAAATAATGGCATTCCGGTCCGGAGGCCAACTGAGCGCCAGCGGCGCTGAAATGGCTTTTTGGGGAAAAATGCATGCAGTTTTTGGGCCAAAACTTTTTTCAGGGAAGCCGGAGCCAAAAACGTCTGCTGAGAGGGCCCTAAGTTGGAATGTTTGGGAAATTTTTTTCTTCTTGGCCGAAGCCCTAGGATCAAAGGCCTGGCCTGTACACTTCGGCAAATTTTAAAAACCAATTTTGGCATTTTTTGAATTTCGCGAATAACTCGCTGTGTTTTGATCTGAGCGGGATGCTGATAATTACTTTTTTGTGCAGCTCGACGAGCTGCATCCATCCATGTTTTCGGATTTTGAAAATTTTCAGAAATTTTCGAGCTAGGCCCCCTCGAAAATTTTCCGTTTTTGAATTTTATTATTTTTTGCAGATTTTTCTCGGGAAAACCAAGACCACTTTCAAGCAACCGTTTTTCGCGCTCTATCGATTGGTGTCATTTTCAGAAAAATTTTTTAAAATTTTTTTGGAAATAGAAAATTTTGGTTGCTAGGCCTCAATTTCAGTTCTGGCTCAATAACTCGTCAGGAGTTGATTTTATCAAAAAATCGTCTAAGAGCTTTTTTGTAGAGAATTTTAAGCCCAATCGAATGTGCTTTATCTCATGTTTTTATCACGAGTTTAAAAAAAGTTATAAAATTAATTGTGATTTTGAAACTCAAAACCAAAGGGGGGACCCCATGGTTTTGCATTTCATGAAAAATTTTTTTGCTCCTAAATTAGCCAAAATGCATTTTTATGGCCTAATTTAAGGTGCTGAACTCGAAAATATACTTTATTTTTAGTTTCAGACTTTTTGTTAAGTGTTTAAAATTTTTTGAAAAATCGTCAAAATTTGAGCCCCGGAAAATCCAGTGAAATTTTGAAAATTCATAACTCTCTTCGTTTTTGGTCAAATTTAGTGGAATAAAGTTTGAAAATTAGCAAAAAATTAGGAGAATTTTATGAGATTTATTTGGAATTTCTATCTTCCAAAATAAAAAAGTTATTCCAGAATTTCTGGAAAAATTCGATTTTTCAGAAAAAAATTCCTAACTCCCTTCTGAAAAAGTATTTTATAAAAAAAATATACTCAAAAAATCCGCAATTTTTTGCTCTATTTTATAAATTTTATTTTAGCTTTTTATCACTTTTTTGAAAAAAGTTATAGAAATAAAAGTGATTTTGGAATTTGGGACCACAGGGGTGTGACCATGATTTTTGAGAGGAAAATTTTTTCACCAAAAATCTTCCAAAAACATGTCTTTAGGGTTATTTGGGCCGCTGATCACGAATACGTGATCAGATTTTACTTTTGACATAGTCAAGACCTCAGAATCCCTGTGTGATTGGGGATTCTGAGGGGTGGGGCGGCATGTTCGGACCCAGGCCGTGTTTATTTTTAATTTATTAAAAAACGGGCGCGAAGCGCCCGTCCTGAGGCCGCGAAGCGGCCGAATGTCCCCAAAAAAATTAAAAGACGGGCGCGAAGCGCCCGTCCTGAGGCCGCGAAGCGGCCGAATGTCCCCAAAAAAATTAAAAGACGGGCGCGAAGCGCCCGTCCTGATGCCGCGAAGCGGCCGAATTTCCCCAAAAAAATTAAAAATGGCGCGAAGCGCCCGTACTGAGGCCGCGCAGCGGCCGAATGTTCCCAACAAAATTAATAAACGGGCGCGAAGCGCCCGTCCTGAGGCCGCGAAGCGGCCGAATGTCCCCTAAAAAATTAAAAGACGGGCGCGAAGCGCCCGTCCTGAGGCCGCGAAGCGGCCGAATTTCCCCAAAAAAATTAAAAATGGCGCGAAGCGCCCGTACTGAGGCCGCGCAGCGGCCGAATGTTCCCAACAAAATTAATAAACGGGCGCGAAACGCCCGTCCTGAGGCCGCGAAGCGGCCGAATGTCCCCAAAAAAATTAAAAAACGGGCGCGAAGCGCCCGTCCTGAGGCCGCGAAGCGCCGAATGTTCTCAACAAATTTAAAAGACGGGCGCGAAGCGCCCGTCCTGAGGCTGCGATGAATTGCTAAATTACATCACTTTCTAGCGACGCGGCGAAGCCGCGTCCCATAGCGCGATAGCGCTTTAAAACTTCACACTAATGCAATTAATGTTTGTCTGTTTAAAATAACAAATGAGCATGTCCATTTTATCTTCATCCAAAACCCAACGGCCTACGCCGCCCCCGTCAATTCCCACACGCTAGTTACTATATATGTTATATTGACAAGGAGTTTCGTTTGCAAAAACAAAATCTCCCGGCCGAAGGCCGGGAGCGCCCTGAAAGTAGTGGAAGGGTCTTACAACTTTTTGAGGCGCATCTGGGAAAACTATAGAAAAAAATTCAGCGCGGACGACTGAGTCCCAGGGACGGATTTCTCATTTTTTCGTGCGTTTGACGGCCCATAACTTTTTTTCTGAAACTCGGATCAAAAAATTCCCGCTGTGAGGGCACTCCGCAGAAGTGTCCTCTATAATCCAGTATTTTTTATTTTTTGATCAGACCAAATCCCTGACCTGTACAGACACGGAGACTCAGTTAATTTTTTTTTCCCACTTCAGTACCAGGCGAATAACTCATTAGGGTTTGATCTGGGCGGGGAGTTACCAGCAGACTTATTGTAGAGTTTTGAAAGCCCGATTTTTCCAAATTTAAAAAATTCGAAAATTTTCAAAATTTTTCGAGTTAGGCCTAAAAAACGGTTTTCGGGTTTTTTAATTTTATGATTTTTTAACGAATTTTCCCAGAAAAACGAAGACCACTTCCAAAACATAGTTTTTCGAGCTCTATCGATTGGTAATTTTTTTGGAAAATTTTCGATTTTTTTCCAGAAATAGAAAAAATTTTTGGCCTGAGCGGGACATTTGAGTCCCGGGCCCATAACTCGTCAGGGGTTGGTTTTAGCCAAAAATGGCCTTAGAGCAAAATTGTAGAGCTTTTTAAGCTCTATCGAACGGTGTACTTCATTTTCGAAAATTTTCAAAAATTTTCGAGCTAGGCCCCCTAGAAATTTTCAAAAATTTTTTTTGGGTTGAAAAAGAGGGTGAAAAAAATTTTTCTGGGGTAAATTAGGGTCCTGAGCACAAATATGATGTTTATTTTAAGTTTCAGATTTTTTAGAATTTTTTAAAAATTCGAAAATATTTTTAATTTTTTTGGTCCTTGGAAATTTGGGTTAAAATTTGAAAATTCATAACTCAATGGAGGACTGGTCAATTTAAGTGAATTAAAGCTTTAAAAATAGCAAAAAATCGGGAGAATTTTATGAGATTTATTTGGTTTTATAATGTTCAAAAGAAAAAAAAGTTATTCCAGAATTTCTGGAAATTTTCGATTTTTTCAGAAAAAAATTCATAACTCGGTTCTGAAAAGTCATACTGTAAAGTAAAATACTACAAAAATCCGCAATTTTTTGCTCTATTATATAAATTTTATTTGGCATTTCTATCACATTTTAAAAAAAAGATACAAAAATAAAAGTGCTTTTGGGATTCGGGACCAAAGTGGGGTGACCAGGATTTTTAAGTGAAAAAAATTTTCACCAAAAATCTTCCAAAAACATGTCTTTAGGCGTTATTTGGGCCGCTGATCACGAATACGTGATCAGATTTTACTTTTGACATCGTCAAGACCTCAGAATCCCTGTGTGATTGGGGATTCTGGGACATGTTCTGAGGGGGGGGGGGCAGCAGGTTCGAATCCGGACGGTGTAACATTATTTTTCTTTGTATTTTTGGCTTATTTTACAATGTTTTTAATTAATTTGAAGATTTCTTTTAAATTATTTAAATTTATTTTTTTTAAATTAAAGAATTTCATTATTTATTTTTGAATTTGTAAAAAAAATTCATTTAATTTCAAATTAAATAAATATTCAATTAATAATTTCCAAGGTTGTTTTTAATTAATAAAAGAGTATTTTGTTATTAAAAAATTTTTAAATTAAAATGCACTCGATTTTTAACCTTTAATAAAAACGTTTCCTTATTTATTTAATTTTAAACAATATTGTACCTCTCCTAACAATGTTGTACCACTTCTAATCACAGTTGTACCTCTTCTAATCACTGTTCTTCCTCTTTTAATCACTATTGTACCTCTTTTAATCACTTTTGTACCTCTTCTAATCACTGTTCTTCCTCTTTTAATCACTGCTGTACCTCTTTTAATCACTGCTGTACCTCTTTTAATCACTGCTGTACATCTTTTAATCACTGCTGTACCTCTTTTAATCACTATTGTACCTCTTTTAATCACTGTTGTACCTCTTTTAATCACTGCTGTACATCTTTTAATCACTGCTGTACCTCTTTTAATCACAGTTGTACCTCTTTGAATCACTTTTGTACGTTTTTGAATCACTTTTGTACCTCTTCTAATCACTTTTGCACCTCTTCTAATCACTTTTGTACGTTTTTTAATCACTGATATACCTCTTTGAATCACTTTTGTACCACTTTTAATCACAGTTATACCTCTTCTAATCAAATTTGTACCTCTTCTAATCAAATTTGTACCTCGTCTAATCATTTTTGTACCTCTTTTAATCATTTTTGTACCTCTTTTAATCACTTTTGTACCTCCTTTAATCAGTTTTGTACGTTTTTTAATCACTGATGTACCTCTTTGAATCACTTTTGTACCTCTTTTAATCATTTTTGTACCTCTTTTAATCACTTTTGTACCTCCTTTAATCAGTTTTGTACGTTTTTTAATCACTGATGTACCTCTTTGAATCACTTTTGTACCACTTTTAATCACAGTTATACCTCTTCTAATCAAATTTGTACCTCTTCTAATCAAAATTTGTACCTCTTTCTAATCATTTTTGTACCTCTTTTAATCACTTTTGTACCTCCTTTAATCACAGTTGTACCTCTTCTAATCATTTTTGTACCTCTTTTAATCACTTTTTGTACCTCTTTTAATCACTTTTGTACCTCTTCTAATCACTGTTGCACCTCTTCTAATCACTGTTGCACCTCTTATAATCACTGTTGTACCTCCTTTAATCACAGTTGTACCTCTTCTAATCACTTTTGCACCTCTTCTAATCACTTTTGTACGCACTTCCGGTTTCCATTGCATTATGCGATGTGTCAACTCCAATTATTGGAGGAAACCAAGTGCATGTCGGCTGACGCAAAGACCCTAACAGACTAAAACGCGCCTAGGTAGCGAAGCTCACAAAGCGCGAAGCGCTTTTTCCCAGCCCAGATCCGACGGTTCACGCACCCGCTAGTTACTATATATGTTATATTGACAAGGAGTTTCGTTTGCAAAAACAAAATCTCCCGGCCGAAGGCCGGGAGCGCCCTGAAAGTAGTGGAAGGGTCTTACAACTTTTTGAGGCGCATCCGGGAAAACTATAGAGAAAAATTCAGCGCGGACGACTGAGTCCCGGGGACCGATTTCTCACTTTTTCTTGCAGTTTAGGGCCCCTAACTTTTTTTCTAAAACCCGAATCAAAAAGTGCCCGCTGTGAGGGCACTCCCCACAACTGTCCTCTACATGCTGGTATTTTTTATTTTTTTATTAGAGCCACCCCCTGGCCTGCACGCTTGGCTAACTGAAGTGTGCTCAAAATGTACACTTCAGTACCAGGCGAATAACTCGCCAGGGGTTGCTTTGACCGAAAAATTGTTTCTGAGCAAAAATGTGTAGTATTTGAAAGGCTATCCAACCAAGTTTTAAAATTTCGAAAATTTTCAAAATTTTTCGAGCTAGGCCTAAAAAACGGTTTTCGGGTTTTTGAATTTTAGGATTTTTTAACGAATTTTCCCAGAAAAACGGAGACCACTTCCAAAACATAGTTTTTCGAGCTCTATCGATTGGTGATATTTTTGAAAAAATTTCGATTTTTTCCCGGAAATAGAAAAAATTTTTGGCCTCAGCGGGACATTTGAGTCCTGGGCCCATAACTCGTCAGGGGTCGGTTTTAGCCAAAAAATGCCTTAGAGCAAAATTGTAGAGCTTTTTAAGCTCTATCGAACGGTGTACTACATGATGTAAAATTTTCAAAAATTTTCGAGCTAGGCCCCCTAGAAATTTTCGGAAATTTTTTTTCGGACGAAAATGGGGGTGAAAAATATTTTTCTGGGGTAAAATAAGGTGCTGAGTACGAATATGATGTCTATTTTAAGTTTCATAATTTTTGGAATTTTTTAAAAATTCTTTATTTTTTGGCAATTTTTTGGCCCTCGGGATTTTGGGCGAATATTGAAAAATTCATATCTAGCCTAAGGGTTGACCAATTTTGAGCAAATAAAGCTTTAAAAATAGAGAAAAATCAGGAGAATTTTATGGACTTTATTTGGAATTTCTATCTAAAAAAGGAAAAAAGTTATTCCAGAATTTCTGGAAAAATTCGAATTTTCAGAAAAAAATTCATAACTCGGTTCTGAAAAGATATTCTGGAAAAATAAAATACTACAAAAATCCGCAGTTTTTTGCTCTATTATATAAATTTTATTTCACATTTTTATCACTTTTTTGAAAAATGTTATAAAAATAAAAGTGAGTTTGAGATTCGGGACCAAAGGGGGGTGACCAGGATTTTTGAGCGGAAATTTTTTTTTCACAAAAATCTTCCAAAAACATGTCATTAGGGGTTATTTGAGCCGCTGATCACGAAAACGTGATCAGATTTTACTTTTGACATCGATAAGACCTCAGAATCCCTGTGTGATTGGGGATTCTGAGGCATCATTTTGAGGGGGGGGGGGAAGTTCGAATCCGGGCGGTGTACATTATTTTTCTACCATTTTTTTCGTGTTTTTCAATTTTTATTCATTTAAAATATTTTTTGAGTTAATAAATAAAAAATTATATTTAAATTAATTTTTTTTAATGAATAAATTTTATAAGTTTAAATGAATTATTTTTTTAATTGATAGAATTTCATGTATTTTTTAAATTAAATTTGTTAAAAAATATTTTCATTTTAATTTAATGAATTTACTAATCACTGTTGTACCTCTTTTTTGTTTTTTTAAATTAGAAATTGTCAAAAAAATTATTTTCAATACAATAATAGTCAATCATTGTAAATTCAAAGTTTATTTTTAATTAATAAAAGAAAGCATTTTTTAATAATTTTTAAAAAAATATTAATATATTTTTTAATTCTATTTTTCATTAATCACTGTTATACCTCTTTTAATCACCATTGTACCTCTTCTCATCACTGTTGTACCTCTTCTAACACCGTTGTAACGGGCGCGAGGCGCCCGTCCGATCTCAATAAATTTAAAAAACGGGCGCGAAGCGCCCGTCTGAGCTCAACAAATTTAAAAAACGGGCGCGAAGCGCCCGTCAGAGCAAAACAACATTTGAAACGGGCGCGAAGCGCCCGTACTATGCCGTGAGCGGGCGAAAAGGCCCAACAAAATTTAAAAACGGGCGCAAAGCGCCCGTCAGAGCAAAACAACATTTGAAAAACGGGCGCAAAGCGCCCGTACTATGCCGCGAAGCGGGCGAAAAGGCCCAACAAAATTTAAAAACGGGCGCGAAGCGCCTGTCTGAGGCCGCGAAGCGGCCGAAAAGGCCCAACTAAATTTAAAAACGGGCGCGAAGCGCCCGTCAGAGCAAAACAACATTTGAAAAGCGGGCGCGAAGCGCCCGTCTGAGGCCGCGAAGCGGCCGAAAAGGCCCAACTAAATTTAAAAACAGGCGCGAAGCGCCCGTCTGAGCTCAACAAATTTAAAAAACGGGCGCGAAGCGCCCGTCAGAGCAAAACAACATTTGAAAAACGGGCGCAAAGCGCCCGTACTATGCCGCGAAGCGGGCGAAAAGGCCCAACAAAATTTAAAAACGGGCGCGAAGCGCCTGTCTGAGGCCGCGAAGCGGCCGAAAAGGCCCAACTAAATTTAAAAACGGGCGCGAAGCGCCCGTCAGTGCAAAACAACATTTGAAAAGCGGGCGCGAAGCGCCCGTCTGAGGCCGCGAAGCGGCCGAAAAGGCCCAACTAAATTTAAAAACGGGCGCGAAGCGCCCGTCTGAGCTCAACAAATTTAAAAAACGGGCGCGAAGCGCCCGTCAGAGCAAAACAACATTTGAAAAACGGGCGCAAAGCGCCCGTACTATGCCGCGAAGCGGGCGAAAAGGCCCAACAAAATTTAAAAACGGGCGCGAAGCGCCTGTCTGAGGCCGCGAAGCGGCCGAAAAGGCCCAACTAAATTTAAAAACGGGCGCGAAGCGCCCGTCAGAGCAAAACAACATTTGAAAAACGGGCGCGAAGCGACCGTCTGAGGCCGCGAAGCGGCCGAAAAGGCCCAACTAAATTTAAAAACGGGCGCGAAGCGCCCGTCTGAGCTCAACAAATTTAAAAAACGGGCGCGAAGCGCCCGTCAGAGCAAAACAACATTTGAAACGGGCGCGAAGCGCCCGAACTATGCCGCGAAGCGGGCGAAAAGGCCCAACAAAATTTAAAAACGGGCGCAAAGCGCCCGTCAAAGCAAAACAAAAAACAAGTTTAAAAAACGGGCGCGAAGCGCCCGTCTGAGGCCGCGAAGCGGCCGAAAAGGCCCAACTAAATTTAAAAACGGGCGCGAAGCGCCCGTCTGAGCTCAACAAATTTAAAAAACGGGCGCGAAGCGCCCGTCAGAGCAAAACAACATTTGAAAAACGGGCGCAAAGCGCCCGTACTATGCCGCGAAGCGGGCGAAAAGGCCCAACAAAATTTAAAAACGGGCGCGAAGCGCCTGTCTGAGGCCGCGAAGCGGCCGAAAAGGCCCAACTAAATTTAAAAACGGGCGTGAAGCGCCCGTCCGACTCAACAAATTTAAAAAACGGGCGCGAAGCGGCCGAAAAGCACAACAAAAATTAAAACGGGCGCGAAGCGCCCGTCTGAGTCCATCAAAATTTAATAACGGGCGCGAAGCGCCCGTCCGACTCAACACAATTTAAAAAACGGGCGCGAAGCGGCCGAAAAGCACAACAAAAATTAAAACGGGCGCGAAGCGCCCGTCTGAGTCCATCAAAATTTAATAACGGGCGCGAAGCGCCCGTCCGACTCAACACAATTTAAAAAACGGCCGCGAAGCGGCCGAAAAGCACAACAAAAATTAGAAACGGGCGCGAAGCGCCCGTCTGAGTCCATCAAAATTTAATAACGGGCGCGAAGCGCCCGTCAGACTCAACACAATTTAAAAAACAGCCGCGAAGCGGCCGAAAAGCACAACAAAAATTAGAAACGGGTGCGAAGCGCCCGTCTGAGGCCGCGAAGCGGCCTAAAAATCGCTGATAATTTTTTAAAAATTCCAAATCTTTTCACAACCCGATAGCTAATCTAGGTAGCGAAGCTCAAGAAGCGCGAAGCGTAAAACCATTTTCTCCCGGCCGAAGGCCGGCCTGGGTCTGAAAGTGGTGGAAGGGTCTTACAACTTTTTGAGGCGCATCTGGGAAAACTATAGAAAAAAATTCAGCGCGGACGACTGAGTCCCAGGGACGGATTTCTCATTTTTTCGTGCGTTTGACGGCCCATAACTTTTTTTCTGAAACTCGGATCAAAAAATTCCCGCTGTGAGGGCACTCCGCAGAAGTGTCCTCTATAATCCAGTATTTTTTATTTTTTGATCAGACCAAATCCCGGACCTGTACAGACACGGAGACTCAGTTAATTTTTTTTTCCCACTTCAGTACCAGCCGAATAACTCATTAGGGTTTGACCTGAGCGCAGGGTGGCCAGCAGACTTATTGTAGAGTTCAATAAGCTCGATTTTTCCAGATTTTAAAATTTCGAAAATTTTCAAAATTTTTCGAGTTAGGCCTAAAAAACGGTTTTCGGGTTTTTTAATTTTATGATTTTTTAACGAATTTTCCCAGAAAAACGGAGACCACTTCCAAAACATAGTTTTTCGAGCTCTATCGATTGGTAATTTTTTTGGAAAATTTTCGATTTTTTTCCAGAAATAGAAAAAATTTTTGGCCTCAGCGGGACATTTGAGTCCTGGGCCCATAACTCGTCAGGAGTTAAGTTTATCGAAAAATTGTCTTAGAACATTTTTGTAGAGCTTTTGAAGCTCTATCGAATGTTGTAGGATAGGTCGAGAAAATTTCAAAAATTTTCGAGCCAGGTCCCCTAGAAATTTTCGGAAATTTTTTTTCGGACGAAAATGGTGGTGAAAAATATTTTTCTGGGGTAAAATAAGGTGCTGAGTACGAATATGATGTCTATTTTAAGTTTCAGAATTTTTGGAATTTTTTAAAAATTTTTTATTTTTTGGCAATTTTTTGGCCCTCGGGATTTTGGCCTAATATTTGAAAATTCATAACAAATCGAAGAGTTGATAAATTTTACAGGAATAAAGCCTTAAAAATAGAGAAAAATCAGGAGAATTTTATGGACTTTATTTGGAATTTCTATCTAAAAAAGGAAAAAAGTTATTCCAGAATTTCTGGAAAAATTCGAATTTTCAGAAAAAAATTCATAACTCGGTTCTGAAAAGATATTCTGGAAAAATAAAATACTACAAAAATCCGCAGTTTTTTGCTCTATTATATAAATTTTATTTGGCATTTTTATCACTTTTTTAAGAATTTTTATAAAAATAAAAGTGAGTTTGAGATTCGGGACCAAAGGGGGGTGACCAGGATTTTTGAGCGGAAATTTTTTTTTCACAAAAATCTTCCAAAAACATGTCTTTAGGCGTTATTTGGGCCGCTGATCACGAATACGTGATCAGATTTTACTTTTGACATCGTTAAGACCTCAGAATCCCTGTGTGATTGGGGATTCTGAGGCATCATTTTTTGGGGGGGGCAAAGTTCGAATCCGGACGGTGTAACAATATTTTTCTGTGCATTTTTGGGTTATTTTGACTGTTTTTAATTAATTTGAAGATTTCTTTTAAATTATTTAAATTTATTTTTTTTTAAATTAAAGAATTTCATTATTTTTTTTTGAATTTGTAAAAAAAATAATTTAATTTCAAATTAAATTTATTCAATTAATAATTTCCAACGTTGTTTTTAATTAATAACTACCATTTTTTTCGTGTTTTCGTTGTTTTATTCATTTAAAATATTTTTTATTTTATTAATAATAAATTACATTTTTTTATTTGAATTAAATTTTTATAAAAACTTTTCATTATTTATTTTTTTCGTCATTTTCAATGCTTTTACTTAATTTGAACCTTTTTGTTTTATTAAAAATTAATAAATAATTTTAAATTTAAATTAAATTATTTTTGATGAATAAATTTTTTGTTTCAAATTAATTAATTTTATTGTCCATAATTTGTATTTTTTTATATGCCATCTGTTTATTACATTCTCATGTTTGAGATGGTGTGCGTTATTGATTTACTCAACTTTTACGTCTATTGAAAATTGTTCCTCTTCTAATCACAGTTTGCACCTCTTCTGATCACTGTTGTACCTCTTTTAACAATTTTGTACCTCTTCTAATGACTGTTGTACCTCTTCTAATCACAGTTGTACCTCTTCTAATCACAGTTGTACCTCTTCTAATCACTTTTGTACCTCTTCTAATCACAGTTGTACCTCTTCTAATCACTTTTGTACCTCTTCTAACAATTTTGTACCTCTTCTAATGACTGTTGTACCTCTTCTAATCACAGTTGTACCTCTTCTAATCACTTTTGTACCTCTTCTAACAATTTTGTACCTCTTCTAATGACTGTTGTACCTCTTCTAATCACTTTTGTACCTCTTCTAATCACTTTTGTACCTCTTCTAATCACTGTTGTACCTCTTCTAATCACTGTTGTACCTCTTCTAATCACTTTTGTACCTCTTCTAATCACAGTTGTACCTCTTCTAATCACTGTTGTACCTCTTCTAATCACTTTTGTACCTCTTCTAACAATTTTGTACCTCTTCTAATGACTGTTGCACCTCTTCTAATCACTGTTGTACCTCTTCTAACAATTTTGTACCTCTTCTAATGACTGTTGTACCACTTATAATCACTGTTGTACCTCTTCTAATCACTTTTCTAATCGCTGTTGTACCTCAAAATTTAAAAAACGGGTGCGAAACGCCCGTATGAGTTCAACGAATTTAAAAAACGGGCGCGAAGCGCCCGTTCAAGGCTAACAAAAATTGAAAAACCGGGCGAAGCGCCCGACTGAGGCCGCGAAGCGGCCTAACAAGCTAAAAAACAGGCGCGAAGCGCCCGTATGAGTTCAACGGATTTAAAAAACGGGCGCGAAGCGCCCGTTCAAGGCCAACAAAAATTGAAAAACCGGCGCAAAGCGCCCGACTGAGGCCGCGAAGCGGCCTAACAAGCTAAAAAACGGGCGCGAAGCTCCCGTCTGAGGCCGCGAAGCGGCCTTAATAGCCCAACAAATTTATAAACGGGCGCGAAGCGCCCGTCTGAGGTCTCGAAGCTGCCTTAATAGCCCAACAAATTTAGAAACGGGTGCGAAGCGCCCGTATAAGCCCAACAAAATTAAAAAAACGGGCGCGAAGCGCCCGTCCGAAGCCGCGAAGCGGCCTAAAAGTCCCAGATAATTTTTTAAAAATTCAAAATCTCCACAACCATAGCTTATCTAGGTAGCGAAGCTCCCAAAGCGCGAAGCGCTTTTTCCCAGCTAAATAGCCGACGGTTCACGCACCCGCTAGTTATATATATGTTATATTGACAAGGCAACTCATCCTTAAAACCAAAATCTCGAGAACGGCTATCGGTAGGGGTCTGAAAGTTGTGCATCGGTCTTACAACTTTTCACGGCGCATCCGGGAAAACTATAGAAAAAAATTCAGCGCGGACGACTGAGTCCCAGGGAAGGATTTCTTACTTTTTCTCGCAGTTTGGGGCCCATAACTTTTTTCCTAAAACTCAAATCAAAAAATGCTCGCTGTGAGGGCCCTAAGTTGAAGTGTTGGCTAAAAGTTAAAAAAAATTCCAGGCCTCTATCTCTAACCCCCTGGTCTGTGTGCTTCTACAAAAATTCAGTACCAACTTTGCCCAGTTCAGTCCCCGTTGAATAACTCATTAGGCTTTGACTTGAGCGCAGGCTGGCCAGCAGACTTATTGTAGAGCTCGGTGAGCTCGATTTTTCCAGATTTTAAAATTTCGAAAATTTTCAAAATTTTTCGAGCTAGGCCTAAAAAACGGTTTTCGAGTTTTTGAATTTTAGGATTTTTTAACGAATTTTCCCAGAAAAACGGAGACCACTTCCAAAACATAGTTTTTCGAGCTCTATCGATTGGTGATATTTTTGAAAAAATTTCGATTTTTTCCCGGAAATAGAAAAAATTTTTGGCCTAAGCGGGACATTTGAGTCCCGGGCCCATAACTCGTTAGGAGTTGGTTTTATCGAAAAAACGCCTTAGGGCAAAATTGTAGAGTTTTTTAAGCTCTATCGAATGGTGTACTACATGTTTGGAAAATTTCAAAATTTTTCGAGCTAGGCCCCCTAGAAATTTTCAAAAATTTTTTTTGGGTTGAAAATGGGGGTCAAAAATATTTTTCTGGTGTAAATTAGGGTCCTGAGCACAAATATGATGTTTATTTTAAGTTTCAGATTTTTTGGAATTTTTTAAAAATTCGAAAATATTTTTAATTTTTTTGGTCCTTGGAAATTTGGGTTAAAATTTGAAAATTCATAACTCAATGGAGGACTGGTCAATTTAAGTGAATTAAAGCTTTAAAAATAGCAAAAAATCGGGAGAATTTTATGAGATTTATTTGGTTTTATAATGTTCAAAAGAAAAAAAGTTATTCCAGAATTTCTGGAAATTTTCGATTTTTCAGAAAAAAATTCATAACTCGGTTCTGAAAAGTCATTAGAGAAGAGTAAAATACTACAAAAATCCGCAATTTTTTGCTCTATTATATAAATTTTATTTCACCTTTTTATCATTTTTTAAAAAAAAGATACAAAAATAAAAGTGATTTTGGGCTTCGGGACCATAGGGGGGTGCACATGGTTTTTGAGTGAAAAAAAATTTTCACCAAAAATCTTCTAAAAACATGTCTTTAGGCGTTATTTGGGCCGCTGCTGATCACGAATACGTGATCAGATTTTACTTTTGACATCGTCAAGACCTCAGAATCCCTGTGTGATTGGGGATTCTGGGACATGTTCTGAGGGGGGGGGGGCGGCAGGTTCGAATCCGGCCGGTGTACATTATTTTTACGTGCATTTTTTGATTACTTTTACATGTTTAATTTCATTTCAAATTAAATAAATATTCAATTAATAATTTCCAAGGTTGTTTTTAATTAATAAAAGAGTATTTTATTATTAAAAAATTTTTAAATTAAAATGCACTCGAACGGGCGCGAAGCGCCCGTATAAGCCCAACAAAATTTAAAAAAACGGGCGCGAAGCGCCCGTTCGAGGCCGCGAAGCGGCCTAAAAGTCCCAGATAATTTTAAAAAAATTCCAAATCTCCACAACAAGAGCTAACTTCTAATCACTGTTGTACCTCTTTTAATCACTTTTGACGTCTTTTAATCACTGTTGTACTTCTTTTAATCACTTTTTACCTCTTTTAATCACTGTTGTACTTCTTTTAATCACTTTTTACCTCTTTTAATCACTGTTGTATCTCTTCTAATCTCTGTAAGGCCAACAAAATTTGAATAACGGGCGCGAAGCGCCCGTCCAAGGCCGCGAAGCGGCCTAACAAGCTAAAAAACGGGCGCGAAGCGCCCGTATGAGTTCAACGAATTTAAAAAACGGGCGCGAAGCGCCCGTCCAAGGCCAACAAAAATTGAAAAACCGGCGAAGCGCCCGACTGAGGCTGCAAAGCGGCCTAACAAGCTAAAAAACAGGCGCGAAGCGCCCGTATGAGTTCAACGGATTTAAAAAATGGGCGCGAAGCGCCCGTTCAAGGTCAACAAAAATTGAAAAACGGGCGCGAAGCGCCCGTCTGAGGCCGCGAAGCAGCCTTAATAGCCCAACAAATTTAGAAACGGGCGCGAAGCGCCCGTCTGAGGCCTCGAAGCTGCCTTAATAGCCCAACAAATTTAGAAACGGGCGCGAAGCGCCCGTATAAGCCCAACAAAATTTAAAAAACGGGCGCGAAGCGCCCGTTCGAGGCCGCGAAGCGGCCTAAAAGTCCCAGATAATTTTAAAAAAATTCCAAATCTCCACAACAAGAGCTAACTTCTAATCACTGTTGTACCTCTTTTAATCACTTTTGACGTCTTTTAATCACTGTTGTACTTCTTTTAATCACTTTTTACCTCTTTTAATCACTGTTGTACTTCTTTTAATCACTTTTTACCTCTTTTAATCACTGTTGAACCTCTTCTAATCACTGGAAGCGGCCTAAAAACCCCTAACTTTTTGAGGCGCATCCGGGAAAACTATAGAAAAAAATTCAGCGCGGACGACTGAGTCCCGGGGACCGATTTCTCACTTTTTCTTGCAGTTTTTCTTCTACGAAATTTTTTCTTTGGACCGGGATCGCTTAGCTCTTGCTGGTAGGATTTTAAGTCAGACTATCCCCGACAACTTTGCCAGCAAAACCTAAGCCCTACGTTGGGCGCCCAAGGCTGTAGCCTTGGCTAATTTTTTTTACCCAAAAGTGTACACTTCAGTACCAGGCGAATAACTCGCCAGGGGTTGCTTTGAACGAAAAATTGTTTCTGAGCAAAAATGTATAGTATTTGAAAGGCTATCCAACCAAGTTTTAAAATTTCGAAATTTTTGAAAAATTTTCAAGCTAGGCCTAAAAAACGATTTTTTGGTTTTTGAATTTTATGATTTTTTAACGAATTTTCCCAGAAAAACGGAGACCACTTTCAAGCAACCGTTTTTCGAGCTCTATCGATTGGTGACATTTTTAGAAAATTTTCGATTTTTTTCCGGAAATAGAAAAAATTTTTGGCCTGAGCGGGACATTTGAGTCCCGGGCCCATAACTCGTCAGGGGTTGGTTTTAGCCAAAAATGGCCTTAGAGCAAAATTGTAGAGCTTTTTAAGCTCTATCGAACGGTGTACTTCATTTTCGAAAATTTTCAAAAATTTTCGAGCTAGGCCCCCTAGAAATTTTCAAAAAATTTTTTGGGTTGAAAAAGAGGTTGAAAAAATTTTTTCTGGGGTAAATTAGGGTCCTGAGCACAAATATGATGTTTATTTTAAGTTTCAGATTTTTTGGAATTTTTTAAAAATTCGAAAATATTTTTAATTTTTTTGGTCCTTGGAAATTTGGGTTAAAATTTGAAAATTCATAACTCAATGGAGGACTGGTCAATTTAAGTGAATTAAAGCTTTAAAAATAGCAAAAAATCGGGAGAATTTTATGAGATTTATTTGAAATTTATATCACAAAAAAAAAAAAGTTATTCCACAAATTCTGGAAATTTTCGATTTTTC
Organism: Heterodera glycines; assembly: GCA_004148225.2. NCBI lineage: Eukaryota > Metazoa > Nematoda > Chromadorea > Rhabditida > Heteroderidae > Heterodera > Heterodera glycines. Next base: position 65,094 of record CP049709.1, read on the forward strand.
AGAAAAAAATTCAGAACTCGGTTCTGTAAAGGTGTTTTTGAAATTTTAAATACTGAAAAAATCCGCAATTTTTTGCTCTATTATATAAATTTTATTTGGCATTTCTATCACATTTTTAAAAAAAGATACAAAAATAAAAGTGATTTTGGGATTCGGGACCAAAGGGGGGTGACCAGGATTTTTGAGTGGGAAAATTTTTCTCACAAAAATCTTCCAAAAATATGTCTTTAGGGGTTATTCGGGCCGCTGATCACGAATACGTGATCAGATTTTACTTTTGACATCGTCAAGACCTCAGAATCCCTGTGTGATTGGGGATTCTGAGGCATCATTTTTTGGGGGGGGGCGAAGTTCGAAGCCGGGCGGTGTACATTATTTTTCTTTGTATTTTTTGGGTTAATTTTCATTACTTTTAATAAATTTAAATGTTTGGTTTTATTAATAATAAATTTTTTTAGTTTAATTAAATTATTTTTTGATGAATAATGATTTTCATTTAAATTATTTATTATATTTAATTAAAGAATTTCAGCTATTATTTTAAAATTTAATTGTAAAATTTTTTTCATTTCAATTTAAATAACTATTCAATTATTATACATTTCATAATTTGTTTTTCATTAATAAAAAGTTTATATGTTAAAAAATGAAAAATATAACACATCGATTTTTTATCTATTTTGATTAAAAACAATTCCTTAATTACCATAAATGCTCTATTTGAATGCCCACTTTCTAATCACTGTTGTACCTCTTTTATCACTTTTGTACCTCTTCTAATCACTTTTGCACCTCTTCTAATCACTGTTGTACCTCTTCCAACACATCTTCCAACAATTTTTGTACCTCGTATGAGCTCAACAACATTTAAATACGGGCGCGAAGCGCCCGTCCAAGGCCAACAAAATTGAAAAACCGGGCGAAGCGCCCGACTGAGGCCGCGAAGCGGCCTAACAAGCTAAAAAACAGGCGCGAAACGCCCGTATGAGTTCAACGGATTTAAAAAACGGGCGCGAAGCGCCCGTTCAAGGCCAACAAAAATTGAAAAAACGGCGCGAAGCGCCCGACTGAGGCCGCGAAGCGGCCTAACAAGCTAAAAAACGGGCGCGAAGCTCCCGTCTGAGGCCGCGAAGCGGCCTTAATTGCCTAACAAATTTAGAAACGGGCGCGAAGCGCCCGTCTGAGGTCTCGAAGCTGCCTTAATAGCCAAACAAATTTAGAAACGGGCGCAAAGCGCCCGTATAAGCCCAACAAAAATTTAAAAACGGGCGCGAAGCGCCCTTCTGAGTCCAACAAAATTTGAAAAACGGGCGCGAAGCGCCCGTCCAAGGCCAAAAAAATTGAAAAACGGGTGCGAAGCGCCCGACTGAGGCCGCGAAGCGGCCTAACAAGCTAAAAAACGGGCGCGAAGCTCCCGTCTGAGGCCGCGAAGCGGCCTTAATTGCCTAACAAATTTAGAAACGGGCGCGAAGCGCCCGTCTGAGGTCTCGAAGCTGCCTTAATAGCCAAACAAATTTAGAAACGGGCGCAAAGCGCCCGTATAAGCCCAACAAAAATTTAAAAACGGGCGCGAAGCGCCCTTCTGAGTCCAACAAAATTTGAAAAACGGGCGCGAAGCGCCCGTCCAAGGCCAAAAAAATTGAAAAACGGGTGCGAAGCGCCCGTATGAGTTCAATGGATTTAAAAAACGGGTGCGAAGCGCCCATCTGAACCAACAAAATTTAAATAACGGGCGCTAAGCGCCCGTCCAAGGCCAACAAAAATTGAAAAACGGGCGCGAAGGGCCCGTATAAGCCCAACAAAATTTAAAAAACGGGCACAAGCGCCCGTTAGATGCCGCGAAGCGGCCTAAAAGTCCCAGATAATTTTTTTTAAATTTAAAATCTCCACAACCAGAGCTAATCTAGGTAGCGAAGCTCCCAAAGCGCGAAGCGCTTTTTCCCAGCTAAATAGCCGACGGTTCACGCACGAAATTTTCGGAAATTTTTTTTGGGTTGAAAAAGAAGGTGAAAAATATTTTTCTGGGGTATTTTGAGGTGCTGAGCACGAATATGATGTTTGTTTTAAGTTTCATAATTTTTGGAATTTTTTAAAAATTCTTTATTTTTTGGCAATTTTTTGGCCCTTGGAAATTTGGGTTAAAATTTGAAAATTCATAACTCAATGAAGGACTGCTCAATTTAAGTGAATTAAAGCATTAAAAATAGCAAAAAATCGGGAGAATTTTATGAGGTTTATTTGGTTTTATAATGTTCAAAAGAAAAAAAGTTATTCCAGAATTTCTGGAAATTTTCGATTTTTCAGAAAAAAATTCATAACTCGGTTCTGAAAGGTCATACTGTAAAAGTAAAATACTACAAAAATCCGCAATTTTTTCCTCTATAATATAAATTTTATTTTACATTTTTATCACATTTTTAAAATAAGATATAAAAATAAAAGTGATTTTGGGATTCGGGACCAAAGGGGGGTGACCAGGATTTTTGAGTGGAAAATTTTTTTTCACAAAATTCTTCCAAAAATATGTCTTTAGGGGTTATTTGGGCCGCTGATCACGAATACGTGATCAGATTTCAATTATTACATCGTTAAGCCCTCAGAATCCCTGTGTGATTGGGGATTCTGAGTCATCTTCTGGGGGGGGGGGGGGCGGCAGGTTCGAATCCGGACGGTGTAAAATTATTTTTCTGTGCATTTTTACGTTATTTTTAATGATTTTAATTAATTTAAAATATTTTGTTGAGTTAATAAATAAAAAATTAAATTTAAATTAATTTTTTTTGATGAATAAATTTTATAAGTTTAAATTAATTTTTTTTTAATTGATAGAATTTCATGTATTTTTTAAATTAAATTTGTTAAAAAATATTTTCATTTTAATTTAATGAATTTACTAATCACTGGTGTACCTCTTTTTATCACAGTTGTACCTCTTCTAATCACAGGTGTACCTCTTCTGATCACTGTTGTACCTCTTCTATTCACTGTTGTACCTCTTCTATTCACTGTTGTACCTCTTCTATTCACTGTTGTACCTCTTCTAATCACAGTTGTACCTCTTCTAATCCCTGTAAGGTCAACAAAATTTGAAAAACGGGCGCGAAGCGCCCGACTGAGGCCGCGAAGCGGCCTAACAAGCTAAAAAACGGGCGCGAAGCGCCCGTCTTGAGCCTCGATGTGGACTAAAAACCCCTAATAATTTTTTAAAAATTCAAAAAAATCTCTCCAACCAATTCGATCAATTTGAATCGCTTCACAGCCTAGGTAGCGAAGCTCAAGAAGCGCGAAGCGCTTTATCCCATTCCCAGATCCGACGGTTCACGCACCCGCTAGTTATATATATGTTATATTGACAAGGCAACTCATCCTTAAAACCAAAATCTCGAGAACGGCTATCGGTAGGGGTCTGAAAGTTGTGCATCGGTCTTACAACTTTTCACGGCGCATCCGGGAAAACTATAGAAAAAAATTCAGCGCGGACGACTGAGTCCCAGGGAAGGATTTCTTACTTTTTCTCGCAGTTTGGGGCCCATAACTTTTTTCCTAAAACTCAAATCAAAAAATGCTCGCTGTGAGGGCCCTAAGTTGAAGTGTTGGCTAAAAGTTAAAAAAAATTCCAGGCCTCTATCTCTAACCCCCTGGTCTGTGTGCTTCTACAAAAATTCAGTACCAACTTTGTCCAGTTCAGTCCCCGTTGAATAACTCATTAGGCTTTGACCTGAGCGCAGGGTGGCCAGCAGACCTATTGTAGAGCTCAATGAGCTCGATTTTTGCAATTTTTAAAATTTCGAAAATTTTCAAAATTTTTCGAGCTAGGCCTAAAAAACGGTTTTCGGGTTTTTGAATTTTATGATTTTTTAACGATTTTTCCCAGAGAAACGGAGACCACTTTCAAGCAACCGTTTTTCGAGCTCTATCGATTGGTGGGATTTTTGGAAAAATTTCGGTTTTTTTCCGGAAATAGAAAATTTTTTTGGCCTAAGCGGGACATTTGAGTCCCGGGCCCATAACTCGTCAGGGGTCGGTTTTAGCAAAAAATTGCCTTAGAGCAAAATTGTAGAGCTTTTTAAATGCTATCGAATGGTGTACTACATGTTCGAAAATTTTCAAAAATTTTCGAGCTAGGCCCCCTAGAAATTTTCGGAAATTTTTTTTGGGTTGAAAATGAGGGTGAAAAATTTTTTTCTGGGTATTTTTAAGGTGCTGAGTACGAATATGATGTCTATTTTAAGTTTCAGAATTTTTGGAATTTTTTAAATTTTTTTGAAAATCAGTCACTTTTTTTGCCCTCGGGATTTTGGGTTAAAGTTTGAAAATTCATAACTCAGTTTAGATCAGGTCTATTTTAATGTATAGAGGCTTAAAAAATGGAGTAAAAATCGGAGAAATTTTTGCCCTTTATTTGGTATTTCTATCTTGAATATAAAAAAAGTTATTCCAGAAATTCTGGAAATTTTCGAATTTTCAGAAAAAAATTCACTACTCGGTTCTGAAAAGATATTTTGTAAAATAAAAATAGCCCAAAAATCCGCAATTTTTTGCTCTGTTTGATAAATTTTATTTCATGTTTTTATCATTTTTTAGTAAAAAGTTATAAAAATAAAAGTGATTTTGGAATTCGGGACCAAAGGGGGGTGCACATGGTTTTCGAGTGGGGAAATTTTTTCACCCAAAATCTTTCAAAAATATGTCATAAGGGGTATTTTAGGACGCTGATCACGAATCTGTAATCAGATTTCAGTTTGGATTTCGATAAAGCCTCAGAATCCCTGCGTATAGTGATGAATCCTATGATGGACACCATCCCCATACCGTTTGCTAGAGGGATGGCCACCATCCCCATACCGTTTGCTATGGGGATGGCTACCATCCCCATACCGTTTGCTAGGGGGATGGCCACCATCCCCATACCGTTTGCTAGGGGGATGGCCACCATCCCCATACCGTTTGCTATGGGGATGGCTACCATCCCCATACCGTTTGCTATGGGGATGGCTACCATCCCCATACCGTTTGCTAGGGGGATGGCCACCATCCCCATACCGTTTGCTAGAGGGATGGCCACCATCCCCATACCGTTTGCTAGGGGGATGGCCACCATCCCCATACCGTTTGCTAGGAGGATGTACAACATCCCCATACCGTTTGCTAGGGGGATGGCCACCATCCCCATACCGTTTGCTAGAGGGATGGCCACCATCCCCATACCGTTTGCTAGGAGGATGGACAGCATCCCTATACCGTTTGCTAGGAGGATGGACACCATCCCCATACCGTTTGCTAGAGGGATGGCCACCATCCCCATACCGTTTGCTAGGGGGATGGCCACATCCCCATACCGTTTGCTAGGAGGATGTACAACATCCCCATACCGTTTGCTAGGGGGATGGCCACCATCCCCATACCGTTTGCTAGGGGGATGGCCACCATCCCCATACCGTTTGCTAAGGGGAAGGACACCATCCACATACCGTTTGCTAGGGGGATGGACACCATCCCCATACCGTTTGCTAGGGGGATGGTCACCATCCCCAAGCGGAGAAATTTTTGCCCTTTATTTGGTATTTCTATGAAGAATATAAAAAAAGTTATTCCAGAAATTCTGGAAATTTTCGAATTTTCAGAAAAAAATTCACTACTCAGTTCTGAAAAGATATTTAATAAAATAAAAATAGCCCAAAAATCCGCAAAACTGAAGCGTGCTCAAAAAGTACACTTCAGTACCAGGCGAATAACACGCCAGTGATGGTACCCATCCCTATGCCAACGGCTATAGTGATGGTACCCATCCCTATGCTAACGGCTATAGGGATGGTACCCATCCGTATGCCAACGGCTATAGGGATGGTACCCATCCGTATGCCAACGGCTATAGGGATGGTACCCATCCGTATGCCAACGGCTATAGGGATGGTACCCATCCGTATGCCAACGGCTATAGGGATGGTACCCATCCCTATACCAACGGCTATAGGGATGGTACCCATCCCTTTCACGGGCCAAGGACCTGCCCCAGCGGGGGATCATGTGTCCATTCAACAAAAGTGTTATGCACACTAATCACCATTGTACCTCTTCTAATCACTGTTGTACCTCTTTTAATCACTGTTGTACCTCTTCTAATGACTGTTGTACCCAATTATGAAAAAAAGCGCATTTTGTGGCACATCAATGAGCTGTATGGCTCTGATAATGTGCCATATCATCCAAGGGAAGGGGTGCCAACTCCTTGCCCAATTGTCTACCGACATGCGGATGAAGCGCAGTCGACATCCAAGACCGTTGAGTCAATGGAAGTTGATGACAATGATGACATAATGATCATCGAACCACAGACAAGTGGACAGGCTGCTAATGCCATTCTCACCCAAGCCCAAGTGGCTGGTGAAAACCAAGTTGACTCGCTTGGGTTGGTGTCGGAGTCTTGCGCACCGCAAGAGCCTATTGCGCAGGCTGACGATGTAATATTTGTCAGACCTAAGACGCCTACAAGGCGATCAGTGCGCATAGGTAGACGGCAGCCTGCTTCGATTAGCCGTTCTCCTTCACCTGCACCGAAGCGTCGCACATCGGAAAATGTACCTGGACAAGTTACACCGTTCACTAAACGGTGTCACCTTGTGCACAAGGGTTGGTGCTGTGCTGCCGCAGCAGCAAAACATTTTCCGGAATACTCCGATTCTGGTAAACTTGGCGAAAAAAAATGCGCTCATTGTGGGGCACTGCTCTTTCCGCATGAGGATAGCAGCCATTGTTGTCGACAGGGAAGGGTTGTTTTGCCAAAGCTTAACCCGCACCCAAAAGAGCTTGAAGAGCTCATCGTCTGCGACAAACAACCCCGCGAAGGGAAGGAGTTTGTTCGGAATATGTCGCGTTACAACAATTTGCTCCAGTTTGCGAGTGTTTCGGCTGGAATTGCTCCCATCACCTTAAGCACTCTTATGAGGATGGCTCCATCCCTCTGAATTCTCTTATGGGGATGGCTCCATCCCTCTGAACTCTCTTATGGGGATGGCTCCATCCCTCTGAACTCTCTTATGGGGATGGCTCCCATCCCCTTAAACACTTATGAGGATGGCTCCATCCCTCTGAATTCTCTTATGGGGATGGCTCCATCCCTCTGAACTCTCTTATGGGGATGGTGCCAACCCCTTAAACACTCTTATGGGGATGGCTCCCATCCCCTTAAACACTCTTATGGGGATGGTCCCATCACCTTAAACACTGTAATGGGAATGGATCAAGATCCCCTTAAACACTCTTATGTGGATGGATCACATCCCCTTAAACACTCTTATGGGGATGGATCCCATCCCCTTAAACACTCTTATGGGGATGGTCCCATCCCCTTAAACACTCTTATGGGGATGGATCCCATCCCCTTAAACACTCTTATGGGGATGGTCCCATCCCCTTAAACACTCTTAATGGGATGGTCCCATCCCCGTAAACACTCTTATGGGGATGGTCCCATCCCCTTAAACACTCTTATGGGGATGGATCCCATCCCCTTAAACACTCTTATGGGGATTGCTCCCATCACCTTAAGCACTCTTATGAGGATGGCTCCATCCCTCTGAATTCTCTTATGGGGATGGCTCCATCCCTCTGAACTCTCTTATGGGGATGGCTCCATCCCTCTGAACTCTCTTATGGGGATGGCTCCCATCCCCTTAAACACTCTTATGGGGATGGCTCCCATCCCCTTAAACACTCTTATGGGGATCGTCCCATCAACCTCTTCTAATCACTCTTCTAATCACTGTTGTACCACTTCTAATCACTGTTGAACCTCTTCTAATCACTCTTCTAATCACTGTTGTACCACTTCTAATCACTGTTGAACCTCTTCTAATCACTCTTCTAATCACTGTTGTACCACTTCTAATCACTTTAGTACCTCTTCTAATCACTGGAAGCGGCCTAAAAACCCCTAACAATTTTTTAAAAATTCCAAATCTCCAAAACCAGAGCTAATCTAGGTAGCGAAGCTCCCAAAGCGCGAAGCGCTTTAAGCACCCAAGAAACATGTAAGCACACACCCGCTAGTTTATATACTTTAGAATAACAGTGCAACTCATTTCCAAAAACAAAATCTCCTTACGGTTTGCCGGGTGGGGTTCGAAATTTCGACCTTGGGGGTAACTTTTGACGGCGCATTCAGGAAAACTATAGATTTTCCGATCCGAGGGCCAACTGAGCGCCAGGCGCCGAAAAGTAACTTTTTAAAATTTTTTTTTGCCGTTTTTGGGATTCAAAAATTTTTTAAAGGCCTAAATGAAAAATCGGCCTCGTAAAGGCACTCAGTTGGAAAGTTTTGCACATTTTTTGGTTCTTCACCGAACCCCTAGGGCTTACCAGTTTTTCTGGAAAACTGTGGAAAAATTGTATACTTTTTTGGGCCATTTCAGCGCCGGCCGAATAACTCGCCGGGGTTTGACCGGAGGAGGTCGGTGTAAGCGGCTTTTTTGTACAGCTCGACGAGCTCTATCCAACCATGTTTTTGGATTTCTGAAATTTTCAGAAATTTTCGAGCTAGGCCCCCTCGAAAATTTTCCGTTTTTGAATTTTATGATTTTTTACAGATTTTTCCGGGGAAAACGGAGACCACTTTCAAGCAACCGTTTTTCATGCTCTATCGATTGGTGTCATTTTCAGAAAAATTTTTCAAAAATTTTTTGGAAATAGAAAATTTTTGGTTGCTAGGCCTCAATTTCAGTTCTGGCGCAATAACTCGTCAGGAGTTGATTTTATCAAAAAATCGTCTAAGAGCTTTTTTGTAGAGAATTTTAAGCCCAATCTAATGTGCTTTATCTCATGTTTTTTACCATGAGTTTAAAAAAAGTTATAAAATTAATTGTGATTTTGAAACTCAAAACCATAGGGGGACCCCATGGTTTTGCATTTCATGAAAAATTTTTTTACTCCTAAATTAGCTAAAATGCATGTTTATGGCATAATTTGAGGTGCTGAATACGTATATACGCTTTATTTTGCGTTTCAGATTTTTTGGAAGGTGTTTAAAATTTTTTGAAAATCGTCAAAATTTGAGCCCCGGAAAATCCAGTGAAATTTCGAAAATTCATAAACTCTCTTCGTTTTTGGTCAAATTTAGTGGAATAAAGTTTGAAAAATAGCAAAAAATTAGGAGAATTTTATGAGATTTGTTTGCAATTTCTATCTTCCAAAATAAAAAAGTTATTCCATAATTTCTTAAAAAATTAAATTTTTCAAAAAAAATTCCTAACTCCATTCTGAAAAAATATTTTATAAAAATAATATACTCAAAAAATCCGCAATTTTTTGCTCTATTTTATAAATTTTAATTTAGCTTTTTATCACTTTTTTGAAAAAAGTTATAGAAATAAAAGTGATTTTGGCATTCGGGACCAAAGGGGTGTGACCATGATTTCTGAGTGGGAAATTTTTTTCACCAAAAATCTTCCAAAAAAATGATTTTAGGGGTTATTTGGGCCACTGATCACGAAATGCAATCAGATTTTACTTTAGAGATGGTTAAGACCTCAGAATCCCTGTGTGATTAAAATTAAAGACGGGCGCGAAGCGCCCGTCCTGAGGCCGCGAAGCGGCCGAATGTCCCCTGAAAAATTAAAAAACGGGCGCGAAGCGCCCGTCCTGAGGCCGCGAAGCGGCCGAATGTCCCCCAAAAAATTAAAAAACGGGCGCGAAGCGCCCGTCCTGAGGCCGCGAAGCGGCCGAATGTCCCCCAAAAAATTAAAAAACGGGCGCGAAGCGCCCGTCCTGAGGCCGCGAAGCGGCCGAATGTCCACCAAAAAATTAAAAAACGGGCGCGAAGCGCCCGTCCTGAGGCCGCGAAGCGGCCGAATGTCCACCAAAAAATTAAAAAACGGGCGCGAAGCGCCCGTCCTGAGGCCGCGAAGCGGCCGAATGTTCCCGCAAAAAATTAAAAAACGGGCGCGAAGCGCCCGTCCTGAGGCCGCGAAGCTGCCGATTGTTCCCTACAAAATTAAAAAACGGGCGCGAAGTCCTGAGGCCGCGAAGCGGCCGAATGCCCTCCAAAAAATTAAAAGATGGGCGCGAAGCGCCCGTCTTGAGGACGCGAAGCGGCCGAATGTCCTTCAAAAATTAAAAAACGGGCGCGAAGCGCCCGTCCTGAGGCCGCGAAGCGGCCGAATGTCCCCCAAAAAAATTAAAAAACGGGCGCGAAGCGCCCGTCCTGAGGCCGCGAAGCGGCCGAATGTCCACCAAAAAATTAAAAAACGGGCGCGAAGCGCCCGTCCTGAGGCCGCGAAGCGGCCGAATGTCCCCGCAAAAAATTAAAAACGGGCGCGAAGCGCCCGTCCTGAGGCTGCGATGAATTGCTAAATTACGTCACTTTCTAGCGACGCGGCGAAGCCGCGTCCCTGAGCGCGAAGCGCTTTCTCACAGCACCAAAAAAAAACTGTTCACACCATTGCCGACTGGTCACCCTAGTTATATATATGTTATATTGACAAGGCAACTCATCCTTAAAACCAATTTCTCGGGAACGGCTGGGCACAACGGGCTGAAATTTTGCACCAAGGGGTAGCTCGAGACGGCGCATCTGGGAAAACTATAGAAAAAAATTCTCGACGCCCAACTGAGTACCAGGGGCGCAAAAACTGACTTTGCTGACAGTCTCACTGTTACGAAATTTTTTGCATTTGCCTTTAAGGCTTAGTGAACCCCAAAAGATCAATGCCCAAACTATGGGCTACAACTTTGCCAGCAAACTTTTTTTGATCAGATCAAACCCCTGACCTGTAGGTTAGGCAACGTAAGAACTACTTTTTTTGGACACTTCAGTACCAGCTGAATGCCGCGCCAGGGTTTGCTCGGAGCGGGTAGTCGCCAGCGGACTTTTTGTAGAGCTTTCAAAGGGCTATCGAACCATGTTTAAAAATTTCGAAAATTTTCAAAAATTTTCGAGCTAGGCCTAAAAAACGATTTTTTGGTTTTTGAATTTTATGATTTTTTAACGAATTTTCCCAGAAAAACGGAGACCACTTTCAAGCAACCGTTTTTCGAGCTCTATCGATTGGTGGAATTTTTGAAAAAATTTCGATTTTTTCCCGGAAATAGAAAAAATTTTTGGCCTGAGCGGGACATTTGAGTCCCGGGCCCATAACTCGTCAGGGGTTGGTTTTAGCGAAAAATTGCCTTAGAGCAAAATTGTAGAGCTTTTTAAGCTCTATCGAACGGTGTACTATATGTCGAAAAATTTTCACAAATTTTCGAGCTAGGCCCCCTAGAAATTTTTGAAAATTTTTTTTGGGTTGAAGAATGGAGTGAAAAATATTTTTCTGGGGTATTTTGAGGTGCTGAGCACGAATATGACCTTTGTTTTTTGTTTCGGAATTTTTGGAATTTTTTAAAAAATTTTGAAAATTTTTCATTTTTTTGGGCCTCGAGAATTTGAGGTAATTTTTGAAAATTCATAACTAAACTTAGGCTTGTCCAATTTTCATAGAATAAAGCATGAAAAATTGAGAAAAATAAGGACGATTTTATGGACTTTATTTGGAATTTCTATCTGTAAAATGAAAAAACTTATTCCAGAAATTCTGGAAATTTTCGAATTTTCAGAAAAAAATTCAGAACTCGGTTCTGAAAACCTATTTTCACAAATTAAAATAATGAAAAAATCCGCGATTTTTTTCTCTATTTTATAAATTTTATTTCATATTTTTATCACTTTTTTGAAAAAAGTTATAGAAATAAAAGTGATTTTGGGAATCGGGACCAAAGGGGGGTGCACATGGTTTTTGAGTGGAAAAATTTTTTCACCAAAAATCTTTCAAAACATGTCCTAAGGGGTATTTTAGGACCCTGATTACGAATCTGAAATCAGATTTCAGTTTTGACCACGTTAAGACCTCAGAATCCCGTGTGATTGGGGATTCTGGGGCATCATTTTGAGGGGGGGGGGGGTGCGGGTTCGGACCCGGATGGTGTAAATTACTTTTCTTTTTATTTTATAATTTTTTCATTGTTTTAATACATTTAAATTATTAACAAAAAAAAAATTAATATTTTAAATAAATTATTTTTCTGTGTGAAAGTCATTCTTTTAACACCCCAAAATTTTCGGAATTTTTTTTTGGGCCACAAGGGGGGTGAAAAATATTTTTCTGGAGTATTTTGAGCACGAATACGATGTTTGTTTTGCGTTTCAGAAATTAAAATCCAAATTATATTTTTTTCCTTCTTATTTGGGCCGCTGATCACGAATACGTGATCAGGTTTTACTTTAGACATCGTTAAGGCCTCAGAATCCCTGTGTGCTTGGTGATTCTGATCCATCATTTTTTGGGGGAGGGGGGAAGTTCGAATCCGGGCGGTATACATTATTTTTTGCTTATTTTTACATGTTTAAAAAATTACAAGTTAATAATAAAAAATTATTATCTTTTAAAATAAAAAACTTTTTGAAGAATTAATTTTTCAAAATTCCTTTAAATTTTCAATATGATGAAACATATTTCACTATATGTTACATGCTAAGAGAGGAAATTCATGAACTCCCTCCGTTTTCATGTAACATGTAACATATTTTGAAGCGGGCGCGAAGCACCGAGGCCACGAAGTGTTCTTACGAGCCCACAAATTTTAGAAATGGGCGCGAAGCGCCCATCTTAGGGCGTAAAGCTGCCTACAACCCCTTAATAACTTTTCAAAAATTCATTGCTTTCATTATGTTAATACATGTTACATGTTACATGCTAAGATAGGAAATTCATGAACTCCCTCCGTTTTCATGTAACATGCAACATATTTTGAAGCGGGCGCGAAGCACTGAGGCCACGAAGTGTTCTTACGAGCCCCACAATTTAGAAATGGGCGCGAAGCGCCCATCTTAGGGCGTAAAGCTGCCTACAACCCCTTAATAACTTTTCAAAAATTCATTGCTTTCATTATGTTAATACATGTTACATGCTAAGAGAGGAAATTCATGAACTCCCTCCGTTTTCATGTAACATGTAACATATTTTGAAGCGGGCGCGAAGCACTGAGGCCACGAAGTGTTCTTACGAGCCCCACAAATTTAGAAATGGGCGCGAAGCGCCCATCTTAGGGCGTAAAGCTGCCTACAACCCCTTAATAACTTTTCAAAATTCATTGCTTTCATTATGTTAATACATGTTACATGCTCAGAGAGGAAATTTCATGAACTCCCTCCGTTTTCATGTAACATGTAACATATTTTGAAGCGGGCGCGAAGCACCGAGGCCACGAAGTGTTCTTACGAGCCCCACAAATTTAGAAATGGGCGCGAAGCGCCCATCTTAGGGCGTAAAGCTGCCTACAACCCTTAATAACTTTCAAAAATTCATTGCTTTCATTATGTTAATACATGTTACATGTTACATGCTAAGATAGGAAATTCATGAACTCCCTCCGTTTTCATGTAACATGCAACATATTTTGAAGCGGGCGCGAAGCACTGAGGCCACGAAGTGTTCTTACGAGCCCCACAATTTAGAAATGGGCGCGAAGCGCCCATCTTAGGGCGTAAAGCTGCCTACAACCCCTTAATAACTTTTCAAAAATTCATTGCTTTCATTATGTTAATACATGTTACATGCTAAGAGAGGAAATTCATGAACTCCCTCCGTTTTCATGTAACATGTAACATATTTTGAAGCGGGCGCGAAGCACTGAGGCCACGAAGTGTTCTTACGAGCCCCACAAATTTAGAAATGGGCGCGAAGCGCCCATCTTAGGGCGTAAAGCTGCCTACAACCCCTAATAACTTTTCAAAAATTCATTGCTTTCATTATGTTAATACATGTTACATGTTACATGCTAAGATAGGAAATTCATGAACTCCCTCCGTTTTCATGTAACATGCAACATATTTTGAAGCGGGCGCGAAGCACTGAGGCCACGAAGTGTTCTTACGAGCCCCACAAATTTAGAAATGGGTGCGAAGCGCCCATCTTAGGGCGTAAAGCTGCCTACAACCCCTTAATAACTTTTCAAAAATTCATTGCTTTCATTATGTTAATACATGTTACATGCTAAGAGAGGAAATTCATGAACTCCCTCCGTTTTCATGTAACATGTAACATATTTTGAAGCGGGCGCGAAGCACTGAGGCCACGAAGTGTTCTTACGAGCCCCACAAATTTAGAAATGGGCGCGAAGCGCCCATCTTAGGGCGTAAAGCTGCCTACAACCCCTTAATAACTTTTCAAAAATTCATTGCTTTCATTATGTTAATACATGTTACATGCTAAGAGAGGAAATTCATGAACTCCCTCCGTTTTCATGTAACATGTAACATATTTTGAATCGGGCGCGAAGCACCGAGGCCACGAAGTGTTCTTATGAGCACCACAAATTTAGAAATGGGCGCGAAGCGCCCATCTTAGGGCGTAAAGCTGCCTACAACCCCTTAATAACTTTTCAAAAATTCATTGCTTTCATCATGTTAATACATGTTACATGTTACATGCTAAGATAGGAAATTCATGAACTCCCTCCGTTTTCATGTAACATGCAACATATTTTGAAGCGGGCGCGAAGCACTGAGGCCACGAAGTGTTCTTACGAGCCCCACAATTTAGAAATGGGCGCGAAGCGCCCATCTTAGGGCGTAAAGCTGCCTACAACCCCTTAATAACTTTTCAAAAATTCATTGCTTTCATTATGTTAATACATGTTACATGTTACATGCTAAGATAGGAAATTCATGAACTCCCTCCGTTTTCATGTAACATGCAACATATTTTGAAGCGGGCGCGAAGCACTGAGGCCACGAAGTGTTCTTACGAGCCCCACAATTTAGAAATGGGCGCGAAGCGCCCATCTTAGGGCGTAAAGCTGCCTACAACCCCTTAATAACTTTTCAAAAATTCATTGCTTTCATTATGTTAATACATGTTACATGCTAAGAGAGGAAATTCATGAACTCCCTCCGTTTTCATGTAACATGTAACATATTTTGAAGCGGGCGCGAAGCACTGAGGCCACGAAGTGTTCTTACGAGCCCCACAAATTTAGAAATGGGCGCGAAGCGCCCATCTTAGGGCGTAAAGCTGCCTACAACCCCTTAATAACTTTTCAAAAATTCATTGCTTTCATTATGTTAATACATGTTACATGTTACATGCTAAGATAGGAAATTCATGAACTCCCTCCGTTTTCATGTAACATGCAACATATTTTGAAGCGGGCGCGAAGCACTGAGGCCACGAAGTGTTCTTACGAGCCCCACAATTTAGAAATGGGCGCGAAGCGCCCATCTTAGGGCGTAAAGCTGCCTACAACCCCTTAATAACTTTTCAAAAATTCATTGCTTTCATTATGTTAATACATGTTACATGCTAAGAGAGGAAATTCATGAACTCCCTCCGTTTTCATGTAACATGTAACATATTTTGAAGCGGGCGCGAAGCACTGAGGCCACGAAGTGTTCTTACGAGCCCCACAAATTTAGAAATGGGCGCGAAGCGCCCATCTTAGGGCGTAAAGCTGCCTACAACCCCTTAATAACTTTTCAAAAATTCATTGCTTTCATTATGTTAATACATGTTACATGCTAAGAGAGGAAATTCATGAACTCCCTCCGTTTTCATGTAACATGTAACATATTTTGAATCGGGCGCGAAGCACCGAGGCCACGAAGTGTTCTTATGAGCACCACAAATTTAGAAATGGGCGCGAAGCGCCCATCTTAGGGCGTAAAGCTGCCTACAACCCCTTAATAACTTTTCAAAAATTCATTGCATTTCATTACGTTAATACATGTTACATGCTAAGAGAGGAAATTCATGAACTCCCTCCGTTTTCATGTAACATGTAACATATTTTGAAGCGGGCGCGAAGCACCGAGGCCACGAAGTGTTCTTACGAGCCCCACAAATTTAGAAATGGGCGCGAAGCGCCCATCTTAGGGCTAAAGCTGCCTACAACCCCTTAATAACTTTTCAAAAATTCATTGCTTTCATTATGTTAATACATGTTACATGTTACATGCTCAGAGAGGAAATTCATGAACTCCCTCCGTTTCATGTAACATGTAACATATTTTGAAGCGGGCGCGAAGCACCGAGGCCACGAAGTGTTCTTACGGGCCCCACAAATTTAGAAATGGGCGTGAATCGCCCATCTTAGGGCGTAAAGCTGCCTACAACCCCTTAATAACTTTTCAAAAATTCATTGCTTTCTTTATGTTAATACATGTTACATGTTACATGCTAAGAGAGGAAATTCATGAACTCCCTCCGTTTTCATGTAAAATGTAACATATTTTGAAGCGTGCGCGAAGCACCGAGGCCACGAAGTGTTCTTACGAGCCCCACAAATTTAGAAATGGGTGCGAAGCGCCCATCTTAGGGCGTAAAGCTGCCTACAATCCCTTAATAACTTTTCAAAAATTCATTGCTTTCATTATGTTAATACATGTTACATGTTACATGCTAAGAGAGGAAATTCATGAACTCCCTCCGTTTTCATGTAACATGTAACATATTTTGAAGCGGGTGCGAAGCACCGAGGCCACGAAGTGTTCTTACGAGCCCCACAAATTTAGAAATGGGTGCGAAGCGCCCATCTTAGGCCGCAAAGCTGCCTACAACCCCTTAATAACTTTTCAAAAATTCATTGCTTTCATTATGTTAATACATGTTACATGTTACATGCTCAGAGAGGAAATTCATGAACTCCCTCCGTTTTCATGTAACATGTAACATATTTTGAAGCGGGCGCGAAGCACCGAGGCCACGAAGTGTTCTTACGAGCCCCACAAATTTAGAAATGGGCGCGAAGCGCCCATCTTAGGGCGTAAAGCTGCCTACAACCCCTTAATAACTTTTCAAAAATTCATTGCTTTCATTATGTTAATACATGTTACATGTTACATGCTCAGAGAGGAAATTCATGAACTCCCTCCGTTTTCATGTAACATGTAACATATTTTGAAGCGGGCGCGAAGCACCGAGGCCACGAAGTGTTCTTACGAGCCCCACAAACTTAGAAATGGGCGCGAAGCGCCCATCTTAGGGCGTAAAGCTGCCTACAACCCCTTAATAACTTTTCAAAAATTCATTGCTTTCATTATGTTAATACATGTTACATGCTAAGAGAGGAAATTCATGAACTCCCTCCGTTTTCATGTAACATGTAACATATTTTAAAGCGGGTGCGAAGCAACGAGGCCACGAAGTGTTCTTACGAGCCCCACAAATTTAGAAATGGGCGCGAAGCGCTCATCTTAGGGCGTAAAGCTGCCTACAACCCCTTAATAACTTTTCAAAAATTCATTGCTTTCATTATGTTAATACATGTTACATGTTACATGCTCAGAGAGGAAATTCATGAACTCCCTCCGTTTTCATGTAACATGTAACATATTTTGAAGCGGGCGCGAAGCACCGAGGCCACGAAGTGTTCTTACGAGCCCCACAAATTTAGAAATGGGCGCGAAGCGCCCATCTTAGGGCGTAAAGCTGCCTACAACCCCTTAATAACTTTTCAAAAATTCATTGCTTTCATTCTTGTACCACTTCTATTCTCCACAAAGCAGCCTAAAAATCCCAGTGTACCTCTTCTACCAATTTTGTACTTCTTCTAACATTTGTTGTTACTCTCTTCTGGACCAACAATTACTCCACAACCCATAGCTTATCTAGGTAGCGAAGCTCCCAAAGCGCGCAAGCGCTTTTTCCCAGCTAAATAGCCGACGGTTCACGCACCCGCTAGTTACTATATACGTTATATTGACAAGGAGTTTCGTTTGCAAAAACAAAATCTCCCGGCCGAAGGCCGGGAGCGCCCTGAAAGTAGTGGAAGGGTCTTATAACTTTTTGAGGCGCATCTGGGAAAATTATAGAGAAAAATTCTGCGCGGACGACTGAGTCCCGGGGACCGATTTCTCACTTTTTCTTGCAGTTTAGGGCCCGTAACTTTTTTTCTAAAACTCGGATCAAAAAGTGCCCGCTGTGAGGGCACTCCCCACAACTGTCCTCTACATGCTGGTATTTTTTATTTTTTTATTAGAGCCACCCCCTGGCCTGCACGCTTGGCTAACTGAAGTGTGCTCAAAATGTACACTTCAGTACCAGGCGAATAACTCGCCAGGGGTTGCTTTGACCGAAAAATTGTTTCTGAGCAAAAATGTGTAGTATTTGAAAGGCTATCCAATCAAGTTTTAAAATTTCGAAAATTTTGAAAATTTTTCGGGCTAGGCCTAAAAAACGGTTTTCGGGTTTTTGAATTTTAGGATTTTTTAACGATTTTTCCCAGAGAAACGGAGACCACTTCCAAAACATAGTTTTTCGAGCTCTATCGACTGGTATTTTTTTCGGAAAAATTTCGATTTTTTCCCGGAAATAGAAAAATTTTTTGGCCTGAGCGGGACATTTGAGTCCCGGGTCCATAACTCGTTAGGGGTTGGTTTTATCGAAAAAACTCCTTGGGGCAAAATTGTAGAGTTTTTTAAGCTCTATCGAATGGTGTGCCATATGGCCGGAAATTTTCAAAAATTTTCGAGCTAGGCCCCCTAGAAATTTTCGAAAATTTTTTTTGGGTTGAAAATGGGGGTCAAAAATATTTTTCTGGGGTATTTTGATGTGCTGAGCACGAATATGATGTTTATTTTTCGTTTCAAAATTTTTGGAATTTTTTAAAAATTCTTTATTTTTTGGCAATTTTTTGGCCCTCGGGATTTTGGCCTAATATTTGAAAATTCATAACTCAGTTCAGATCAGGTCTATTTTGGTGAATTAAAGCTTTATAAATAGCAAAAAATCGGGAGAATTTTATGAGATTTATTTGAAATTTATACCACAAAAACAAAAAAAGTTATTCCAGAAATTCTGGAAATTTTCGATTTTTCAGAAAAAAATTCAGAACTCGGTTCTGTAAAGGTGTTTTTGAAATTTTAAATACTGAAAAAATCCGCAATTTTTTGCTCTATTATATAAATTTTATTTGGCATTTCTATCACATTTTTAAAAAAAGATACAAAAATAAAAGTGATTTTGGGATTCGGGACCAAAGGGGGGTGACCAGGATTTTTGGGTGGAAAAATTTTTTCACCGAAAATATTCCAAAAACATGTCTTTAGGGGTATTTTATGACGCTGATCACGAATACGTGATCAGATTTTACTTTTGACATCGTTCAGACATCAGAATCCCTGTGTGATTGGGGATTCTGAGGCATCATTTTGAGGGGGGGGGCAAGTTCGAATCCGGGCGGTGTACATTATTTTTGCTATGCATTTTTGGTTATTTTTAATGTTTTTAATTCATTTAAAAGAGTGTTTGTTTTTTAATTAATTTTTAATTTAAATTAAATTATTTTTTTGTGAAAAATTTTTTAAAATTAATTTTTTGTTTGATTAAAGAATTTCATATAGGCGAAGTTCGGACCCGGGCGGTGTACATTATTTTTCTTTGTATTTTTGGGTTATTTTTAATGTTTTAATTAATTTCAAGATTTTTATAAATTATTTAATTTATTTATTTAATTTCATTATTTATTTTTGAATTTAAAAAAATGAATTTCATTTCAAAATAAATATTCAATTATTAATTTTCAAAATTATATTTAATGAATAAAAAGAGTATTTTAT
>CP049709.1:85678-107796 GCA_004148225.2 Heterodera glycines
AACTTACGCCTTCAGCCGTTGAAATGTTTGTCCACTGGAGCATTGAAACGGGGCGAAAGCAATGCCAATTTGTGGCCGAGTTGAGGACGGTCAAAAGGGGAGAATGTCCATCCAAACAGAAATTTTGAAAAAATGTTAGTTAAATATGTAAATTTGATCATAGAAAATGCATTTTTAGGCTTAATTGAATAAAAAGGGCCAAAAAATTAAATTAAAAATGTAAAATTTCCAAAAAAAAGATTTTTTAATGAATAATAAGGGCCAAAAAATTAAATTAAAAATGTAAAATTTCCAAAAAAAGATTTTTTAATTTTAAGAAAAAATGTTCTCTTAAGATATGGACGGTCAAAAAGGGTAGAATGTCCACCACTTTGAAATTCTGAAAATTGAAGTTCGTTTTTTGGAAAAAAATCCTAAAAAAATAAGAAATGAAAGGAATACACAAAACAAAACTGAAAATGATTTTTTATCAATAAAAAAGAATTTTAAAAATAAATGGGCATTTCAGGTGAAATTTACTAAAAAAAAGTTCGCTCATAATAGGCAAAAATGAGTTTTTTTATCATTAAAAAAAATTTAAAAATAAATGGGCATTTCCGGTAAAATTCAGTAAGAAAAAAGTTCGTTCAACATAGGCAAAAATGATTTTTTTATCATTAAAAAAAAATTTTAAAAATAAATGGGCATTTCCGGTGAAATTCACTAAAAAAAAGTTCGCTCATAATAGGCAAAAATGATTTTTTTATCATTAAAAAAGAATTTAAAAAATCAATGGGCATTACAAAAATTGGACCGGCATTTTTCAAGTATTCGGCGCAAAAAAAAGTCGTTAAAGGTTTTAAAAGCAAAAAAACCAAAAAATTCTTTTTAATTATTTGGTAAAAACCAAAATTCAGACCATTTTTTACGATTATTCGGTAACAAAACCCCTAGGGGTTTAAAAAGCAAAAAAATCAAAAAATTCTTTTAATTATTCGGCAAAAAACCAAAATTTAGACCATTTTTTTAAAATTAAATTTTCTTGGATTTATGACTCTCAGTAATTTAATCAGTTTGTATTACGTGCGCTTGCTGGGCAGCTTTTCGATCAGGTCCACGTGCGACAACAACATCCAAAGGCAGCAGTAGTGACGCAGCCCCAACTGATCCAACGCGTCGCCTCCGCAGTGCCTGTTGAAAATGAATTTAAAAAAATAAGAAGAGAAAATTTTGTGAAAATTACGAACAATTTTATTTTTAATTAAAAAAAATTGTATCTTTTTTATCAAATTCAGCCAAAAAAAATTGTCTAAATTAAGCATTAGAAAGCCATAAAACGCCCAAAAACCAATTGAATTTTAACCTAAAAAACCCAAAATTGGACCGTAATTTTCCAATTATTCTGCGGAAAAAGCGCAAAAAAAGCCGTTAGGGGTTTTAAAAGCAAAAAAAAACCAAAAATTAGACCGTAATTTTCCAATTATTCGGCGCAAAAAACGCAAAAAAAAAGGTCGTTAGGGGTTTTAAAAGCAATGAAACCAAAAATTGTTTTCAATTATTTGCGGAAAAAAGCGCAAAAAAAAGCCGTTAGGGGTTTTAAATGCAAAAAAACCCAAAAATTAGACCGTAATTTTTCAATTATTCTGCGCAAAATTAGAATCGGAAACAACAAAATAATTTAAAAAATAAATGGGCATTTCCGGTAAAATTCAGTAAGAAGGCAAAAATGATTTTTTTATCATTAAAAAAAATTTAAAAATAAATGGGCATTTCCGGTAAAATTCAGTAAGAAAAAGTTCGCTCATAATAGGCAAAAATGATTTTTTTATCATTAAAAAAGAATTTAAAAAATCAACGGGCATTACAAAAATTGGACCGGCATTTTTCAAGTATTCGGCGCAAAAAAAAGTCGTTAAGGGTTTTAAAAGCAAAAAAACCAAAAAATTCTTTTTAATTATTTGGTAAAAACCAAAATTTAGACCATTTTTTACGATTATTCGGTAACAAAACCCCTAGGGGTTTAAAAAGCAAAAAAATCAAAAAATTCTTTTTAATTATTCGGCAAAAAACCAAAATTTAGACCATTTTTTAAAATTAAATTTTCTTGGATTTATGACTCTCAGTAATTTAATCAGTTTGTATTACGTGCGCTTGCTGGGCAGCTTTTCGATCAGGTCCACGTGCGACAACAACATCCAAAGGCAGCAGTAGTGACGCAGCCCCAACTGATCCAACGCGTCGCCCTCCGCAGTGCCTGTTGAAAATGAATTTAAAAAAATAAGAAGAGAAAATTTTGTGAAAATTACGAACAATTTTATTTTTAATTAAAAAAAATTGTATCTTTTTTATCAAATTCAGCCAAAAAAAAATTGTCTAAATTAAGCATTAGAAAGCCATAAAACGCCCAAAAACCAATTGAATTTTAACCTAAAAAAACCCAAAATTGGACCGTAATTTTCCAATTATTCTGCGGAAAAAGCGCAAAAAAAAGCCGTTAGGGGTTTTAAAAGCAAAAAAAAACCAAAAATTAGACCGTAATTTTCCAATTATTCGGCGCAAAAAACGCAAAAAAAAAGTCGTTAGGGGTTTTAAAAGCAATGAAACCAAAAATTGTTTTCAATTATTCTGCGGAAAAAGCGCAAAAAAAAGCCGTTAGGGGTTTTAAATGCAAAAAAACCCAAAAATTAGACCGTAATTTTTCAATTATTCTGCGCAAAATTAGAATCGGAAACAACAAAATAATTTAAAAAATAAATGGGCATTTCCGGTAAAATTCAGTAAGAAAAAAGTTCGCTCATAATAGGCAAAAATGATTTTTTTTATCATTAAAAAAAATTTAAAAATAAATGGGCATTTCGGTAAAATTCAGTAAGAAAAAGTTCGCTCATAATAGGCAAAAATGATTTTTTTATCATTAAAAAAATTTTTTAAAATAAATGGGCATTTCCGGTGAAATTCACTAAAAAAAAGTTCGCTCATAATAGGCAAAAATGATTTTTTTATCATTAAAAAAAATTTTTAAAATAAATGGGCATTTCCGGTGAAATTCACTAAAAAAAGTTCGCTCATAATAGGCAAAAATGATTTTTTTAGGGGCAAAGTCGAAAATTCGAAAAATTTTTCAAAAATTTATTTCTCGGCTTAATCTAGGGGTTCGGATTCGGGATAAAGCTGATAAAATAGAGAAAAAAATTCTCTACAATCATCATATTTTTCCATAAATTTACCGGTTTCCGGAGCCAAGCTACGGTACCGGATGCCATTTTGGGATTTCCCCAATGGATACCACCCCCCTTTTGAGTATTCAGATTTCAAATTTTGTACTCAAAATCTTCCGGAATGAAACCAAAAATTGAACGGTATTTTTCAATTATTCGGCGCAAAAAGCGCAAAAAAAAAATCGTTAGGGGTTTTAAAAGCAAAGAAAAAAAATTGGACCGTAATTTTTCAATTATTCGGCGCAAAAAAAATCGTTAGGGGTTTTAAAAGCAAAAAAACCAACTTGAACAGCTCCATGTCCACGCAAAAATTGTTCAAAGTGATCAGTCGCTGCTGCTTCTCCCACATGTCCACACTGAGCATTTGTCGCGTTCCAAAATTTCGCACAACATTTTTTGGTCAATTTGCAAAAATCCCTCCGATTCGATCAAAGTGTCGGCATTCTCGTCAATGTACAATAAACAATGGTAGGCAAAATTCTAAATTTGAAAGAAAATAAAGTATTAAAAAAAATTGGCTCTTGATTGAGAATAAAAATAAGTGAAAAAAGGAACATTATGGAAAAAAATCGATGCGATAATTTCCACTTTTAAACACAATTTGGAAATATCAAGTTAAATTGAGAGAAGTTTTTCTCTCAAATTTCCTTACTATTTTTCTCTTCTCTGCCCGCCGCTAAAAATGGTAGCAGCGACGAGTCAGAGAAGAGAAAATAGTAAGGAAATTGAAGAGAAAATTTTATTTTTTTATTCAAAACAATTTAGTGATTAAAAGAGGTACAACAGTGATTAGAAGCGGTACAAAAGTGATTAAAAAACGTACAAAAGTGATTAAAAGAGGTACAAAAGTGATTCAAAGAGGTACATCAGTGATTAAAAGAGGTACAAAAGTGAAAAGAGGTATAAAAGTGATTAAAAGAGGTACAACAGTGATTAGAAGAGGTACAAAAGTGATTAAAAAACGTACAAAAGTGATTAAAAGAGGTACAAAAGTGATTCAAAGAGGTACATCAGTGATTAAAAGAGGTACAAAAGTGAAAAGAGGTATAAAAGTGATTAAAAGAGGTACAAAAGTGATTAAAAGAGGTACAACAGTGATTAGAAGAGGTACAAAAGTGATTAAAAAACGTACAAAAGTGATTAAAAGAGGTACAAAAGTGATTCAAAGAGGTACATCAGTGATTAAAAGAGGTACAAAAGTGAAAAGAGGTATAAAAGTGATTAAAAGAGGTACAAAAGTGATTAAAAGAGGTACAACAGTGATTAGAAGAGGTACAAAAGTGATTAAAAAACGTACAAAAGTGATTAAAAGAGGTACAAAAATGCATTAATAATTTTTAAAAATTGTAAAATAAATGCCTCTTTTTATTATTAAAAAAAACTTTGAAGCTTATAATAATTTAAATTTATTTAGATTGAAATCAAATTAGTTTCTGAAAAACTCAAATAAAAAAAATATATGAAATTATTTAATTAAAAAAATAATTAATTTTAATAAAATTTTTCATAAAAAAATAATTTAATTTAAATTAAAAAAATTTATTTTTTATTATATAACAAACACTCTTTTAAATGAATTAAAAACATTAAAAATAACCATAAATATAACGAAAATAATGTACACCGTCCGGATTCGAACCTGCCCTTCCCCCCTCAAAATGATGCTCAGAATCCCCAATCACACAGGGATTCTGAGGTCTTATCGATGTTAAAAGTAAAATCTGATCACGTATTCGTGATCAGCGTCATAAAATAGCCCTAATGACATGTTTTTGAAAGATTTTTGGTGAAAAATTTTTTCCACTCAAAAATCCTGGTCACCCCCCTTTGGACTGGAATCCCAAAATCACTTTTATTTTTATAACATTTTTTCAAAAAAGTGATAAAAATGTGAAATAAAATTTATAAAATAGAGCTAAAAATTGCGGATTTTTGTAGCATTTTACTTTTCCTGAATATCTTTTCAGAAGCGAGTTATAAATTTTTTCTGAAAATCCGAATTTTTACAGAATTTCTAGAATAACTTTTTTCAAATTTATGTTACAAAAGCCAAATAAAACCCATAAAATTCTCCTGATTTTTCTCCATTTTTAATGCTTTATTTAATCAAAATTGGTCAAACCTTAGGCCAGATATGAATTTTCAATTTAACCCAAATTTCCAAGGACCAAAAAAATAAAAATATTTTCGAATTTTTAAAAAAATTCCAAAAATTCTGAAACTTAAAATAGACATCATATTCGTACTCAGCACCTTAAAAATACCCAGAAAAAAATTTTTCACCCTCTTTTTCAACCCAAAAAAAATTTCCGAAAATTTCTAGGGGGCCTAGCTCGAAAATTTTTGAAAATTTCCGGCCATATAATACACTATTCGATAGCATTTTAAAAGCTCTACAATTTTGCTCTAAGGCAATTTTTGGCTAAAAACGATCCCTGACGAGTTATAGGCCCGGGACTCAAATGTCCCGCTCAGGCCAAAAAATTTTTCTATTTCCGGGAAAAAAATCGAAATTTTCCGAAAAAAATACCTGTCGATAGAGCTCGAAAAACTATGTTTTGGAAGTGCTCTCCCGTTTCTCTGGGAAAATCGTTAAAAAATCTAAAATTCAAAAACCCGAAAACCGTTTTTTAGGCCTAGCTCGAAAAATTTTGAAAATTTTCGAAATTTTAAAATCTGAAAAAATCGAGCTTATTGAACTCTACAATAAGTCTGCTGGCCACCCTGCGCTCAGGTCAAACCCTAATGAGTTATTCGCCTGGTACTGAAGTGGGAAAAAAAAATTAACTGAGTCTCCGTGTCTGTACAGATCCGGGATTTGGTCTGATCAAAAAATAAAAAATACTGGATTATAGAGGACACTTCTGCGGAGTGCCCTCACAGCGGGAATTTTTTGATCCGAGTTTTAGAAAAAAAGTTACGGGCCCTAAACTGCAAGAAAAAGTGAGAAATCGGTCCCCGGGACTCAGTCGTCCGCGCTGAATTTTTCTCTATAGTTTTCCCGGATTCTCCTCAAAAAGTTGTAAGACCCTTCCACCACTTTCAGGGAGCTCCCGGCCTTCGGCCGGGAGATTTTGTTTTTTGAAACGAAACTCCTTGTCAATATAACGTATATATTAACTAGCGTGTGGGAATTGACGGGGGCGGCGTAGGCCGTTGGGTTTTGGATGAAGATAAAATGGACATGCTCATTTGTTATTTTAAAAAGACAAACATTAATTGCATTAGTGTGAAGTTTTAAAGCGCTATCGCGCTATGGGACGCGGCTTCGCCGCGTCGCTAGAAAGTGATGTAATTTAGCAATTCATCGCAGCCTCAGGACGGGCGCTTCGCGCCCGTCTTTTAAATTTGTTGAGAACATTCGTCCGTTTCACGGCCTCAGGACGGGCGCTTCGCGCCCGTTTTGTAATTTTTTTGGGGGGACATTCGGCCGCTTCGCGGCCTCATGACGGGCGCTTCGCGCCCGTTTTTTATTTTTTGGAGGAATTCGGCCGCTTCGCGGCCTCAGGACGGGCGCTTCGCGCCCGTTTCTTAATTTTTTGGGGGGACATTCGGCCGCTTCGCGGCCTCAGGACGGGCGCTTCGCGCCCGTTTTTAAATTTTTTGGGGGACATTCGGCCGCTTCGCGGCCTCAGGACGGGCGCTTCGCGCCCGTTTTTGATTTTGTTCAGAACATTTGGCCGCTTCGCGGCCTCAGGACGGGCGCTTCGCGCCCGTCATTTAATTTTGTTGAGAACATTCGGGCGCTTCGCGGCCTCAGGACGGGCGCTTCGCGCCCGTTTTTTAATTTTTTGCGGGACATTCGGCAGCTTCGCGGCCTCAGGACGGGCGCTTCGCGCCCGTTTTTAAATTTTTTGGGGGACATTCGGCCGCTTCGCGGCCTCAGGACGGGCGCTTCGCGCCCGTTTTTAATTTTGTTCAGAACATTTGGCCGCTTCGCGGCCTCAGGACGGGCGCTTCGCGCCCGTCATTTAATTTTGTTGAGGACATTCGGACACTTCGCGGCCTCAGGACGGGCGCTCCCACCCCGCAGAATCCCCAATAACACGGGGATTCTGAGGTCTTAACCATGTCTAAAGTAAAATCTGATTACTATTCGTGATCAGCGGCCCAAATAACCCCTAAAATCATATTTTTGGAAGATTTTTGGTGAAAAAAATTTTCCACTCAAAAATCATAGTCACACCCCTGTGGTCCCAAATTCCAAAATCACTTTTAATTCTATAACTTTTTTCAAAAAAGTGATAAAAAGCTAAAATAAAATTTATAAAATAGAGCAAAAAATTGCGGATTTTTTGAGTATATTATTTTTATAAAATACTTTTTCAGAAGGGAGTTAGGAATTTTTTCTGAAAAATCGAATTTTTCCAGAAATTCTGGAATAACTTTTTTATTTTGGCAGATAGAAATTCCAAATAAATCTCATAAAATTCTCCTAATTTTTTGCTATTTTTCAAACTTTATTCCACTAAATTTGACCAAAAACGAAGACAGTTATGAATTTTCGAAATTTCACTGGATTTTCCGGGGCTCAAATTTTGACGATTTTTCAAAAAATTTTAAACACCTTCCAAAAAGTCTGAAACGGAAAATAAAGTGTATATACGTATTCAGCACCTCAAATTATGCTATAAAAATGCATTTTGGCTAATTTAGGAGTAAAAAAATTTTTCATGAAATGCAAAACCATGGGGTCCCCCCTATGGTTTTGAGTTTCAAAATCACAATTAATTTTATAACTTTTTTTAAACTCATGGTAAAAACATGAGATAAAGCACATTAGATTGGGCTTTTAATTCTCTACAAAAATGCTCTTGCATGACTTTTTGCTAAAATCAACCCCTGACAAGTTATTGCGCCAGAACTGAAATTGAGGCCTACCAACCAAAAATTTTCTATTTCCAAAAAAATTTTTAAAAATTTTTCTGAAAATGACACCAATCGATAGAGCATGAAAAACGGTTGCTTGAAAGTGGTCTCCGTTTTCCCCGGAAAAATCTGTAAAAAATAATAAAATTAAAAAACGGAAAATTTTCGAGGGGGCCTAGCTCGAAAATTTTTGAAAATTTTCGAACATGTAGTACACCATTCGATAGAGCTTTAAAAGCTCTACAATTTTGCCCTAAGGCAATTTTTGGCTAGAACCAACCCCCGACGAGTTATGGGCCCGGGACTCAAATGTCCCGCTTAGGCCAAAAAATTTTTCTATTTCCTGGAAAAAATCGAAAATTTTCTAAAAACATCACTAATCGATAGAGCTCGAAAAACGATGTTTTGGAAGTGGTCTCCGTTTTCCCGGGAAAAATCGTTAAAAAATCTTAAAATTCAAAAACCAAAAAATCGTTTTTTAGGCCTAGCTCGAAAATTTTTGAAAATTTTCGAAATTTTAAAATTTGGAAAAATCGAGCTCATTGAGCTCTACAATAAGTCCGCTGGCGACCCCCTGCTCCGAGCAAACCCTTACGAGCTATTCGCCTGGTACTGAAGTGTCCAAAAAAAGTGATTCTTACGTTGCCTAACCTACAGGTCAGGCCTTTGATCTGATCAAAAATTTTTTGCTGGCAAAGTTGTAGGCCATAGTTGGGGCATTTCGCTTTTGGGGTCCGCTAAGCTCTGAAAGCAAAAGCAAAAAATTTCGTAACACTGAGACTGGCGGCAAAGTCAGTTTTCGAGCCGCTGGGACTCAGTTGGCCACCGGACCAAAAAATCCGTATTTTTCCCGGATGCGCCGTCTCGAGTTACCCCTGTGTGCAAAATTTCAGCCCCCCAGCTATTCCCGTTCTTCTCAAATTAGTTTTTGAAACGAAACTCCTTATCATTCTAACGTATATATAACTAGCGTGTGGCGGCGCAGTAATTGCTCGGTGTAGACAGTATGCTTTTGGTATATATGGGCGGGCGCTGACATGAGCGCTTCGCGCAAAGGACTTCGTTGCTAGTGCATGCGCGGTTTTGAAATGAATTTATGGATGTGATAAGGGATTTTGGTCTACAGGCATCGCGAGGACGCATTCATAATTTTGTGGAGGACTTTCGGCCGCTTCGCGGCCTCAAAGGGTGCTCCGCGCCGGTTTTTAAACTTTGTGGGGAACATTCGGCCGCTTCGCGGCCTCAGACGGGCGCTTTTGCGTCCGTTTCTTAATTTTGTTGGGCTTGGACGGCGCTTCGCGCCCGATTTAAATNTTTGCTGGGGTCAAACCGGCCCTTCGCGCCCGTTTTTTAATTTTTGGGAATTTTCGGCAGCTTCGTGGCCTTAGGACGGGCGCTTCGCGCCCGTTTTTTAATTTTGTGGGGAACATTCTGCCGCTTCGCGGCCTCAGAACGGGCGCTTCGCGACCGTTTTTAGACTTTGTGGGGCCAAACGGGCGTTTCGCGCCCATTTAAATTTTGTTGGGGCCAAACGGGCGCTTCGCGCCCGTTTTTTAATTTTGTAGTAATCATTCGGCCGCTTCGCGGCCTCAGAACGGGCGCTTCGCGCCCGTTTTTAGACTTTGTGGGGCCAAAACGGGCGTTTCGCGCCCATTTAAATTTTGTTGGGCCAAACGGGCGCTTCGCGCCCGTTTTTTAATTTTGTAGTAATCGTTCGGCCGCTTCGCGGCCTCAGGACGTGCGCTTCGCGCCCGTTTCTAAATTTGTTGGGCTATTAAGGCCGATTCGCGGCCTCAGACGGGCGCTTCGCGCCCGTTTTTTTAGCTTGTTAGGCAACTTCGCGGCCTCAGTCGGGCGCTTCGCGCCGGTTTTTCAATTTTTGTTGGCCTTGGACGGGCGCTTCGCGCCCGTTTTTTAAATTCGTTGAACTCATACGGGGCTTCGCGCCCGTTTTTTAGCTTGTTAGGCCGCTTCGCGGCCTCAGTCGGGCGCTTCGCGCCTGTTTTTCAATTTTTGTTGGCCTTGTACGGGCGCTTAGCGCCCGTTATTTAAACTTTGTTTACCTCAAACGGGCGCTTCGCGCCCGTTTTTTAGCTTGTTAGGCTGCCTCGCAGCCTTAGTCGGGCGCTTCGCGCCCGTTTTTCAATTTTTGTTGGCCTTGTACGGGAGCTTAGCGCCCGTTATTTAAACTTTGTTTACCTCAAACGGCCGCTTCGCGCCCGTTTTTAAATATTGACGCGGCATTCGGCCGCTTCGCGGCCTCAGTCGGGCGCTTCGCGCCCGTTTTTCAAAATTTCTTGACCTTATAGGGATTATAAGAGGTACAATAAATGGTAGAAGAGGTAAAATAGTGATTAGAAGAGGTACAACAGTGATTAGAAGAGGTAGAAGGGTAATTAGAAGAGGTACATCAGTTTAAATTTTATTTTTTTACAAATTCAATGTAAATTGAAACATGATATTCTTTAATTTTTTATTCAAAATTTAAAAATTATTTTTAATAAAATTTTCACCAAAAAATAATTTAATTCAAATGAAAAATTTTTATTTATTATTAATAAAATTAAAAATATTTTAAATGAACAAAAATTGAAAAACAGAAAATAAATGGTAGAAAATTAATGTACACCGTCCGGATCCGAACCTGCCCCCTCCCCCCTCAAAATGATGCCTCAGAATCCCCAATCACACAGGGATTCTGAGGTCTTAACGATGTCAAAAGTAAAATCTGATTACGTTTTCGTGATCAGCGGCCCAAATAACCCATAAAGACATGTTTTTGGAAGATTTTTGTTGAAAAAAATTTTTCACTCAAAAATCCTGTCCACCCCCTTTGGTCCCGAATGCCAAAATCACTTTTATTTTTGTAACATCTCTCAAAAAAGTGATAAAAATGTAAAATAAAATTTATATTATAGAGAAAAAAATTGCGGATTTTTTGAGTATATTATTTTTCCAGAATATCTTTTCAGAACCGAGTTATGAATTTTTTTCTGAAAAATCGAAAATTTCCAGAAATTCTGGAATAACTTTTTTTCTTTTGAGGATAGAAATCCCAAATAAACCCCATAAAATTCTCCTGATTTTTCTCTATTTTTAAGGCTTTATTCCTGTAAAATTGATCAACCCTTCGATTTGTTATGAATTTTCAAATATTAGGCCAAAATCCCGAGGGCCAAAAAATTGCCAAAAAATAAAGAATTTTTAAAAAATTCCAAAAATTATGAAACTTAAAATAGACATCATATTCGTATTCAGCACCCCAAAATACCCCAGAAAAATATTTTTGACCCCCATTTTCAACCCAAAAAAAATTTTCGAAAATTTCTAGGGGGCCTAGCTCGAAAATTTTTGAAAATTTCCGAACATGAAGTACACCGTTCGATAGAGTTTAAAAAGCTCTACAATTTTGCTCTAAGACAATTTTTCGCTAAAATCAACCCCTGACGAGTTATGGGCCCGGGACTCAAATGTCCCGCTGAGGCCAAAAAATTTTTCTATTTCCGGGAAAAAATCGAAATTTTTCCGAAAAAAATACCAGTCGATAGAGCTCGAAAAACTATGTTTTGGAAGTGGTCTTCGTTTTGCCAGGAAAATTCGTTAAAAATTCTTAAAATTCAAAAACCCAAAAACCGTTTTTTAGGCCTAGCTCGAAAAATTTTGAAAATTTTCGAAATTTTTAAATTTCAGAAAATCGAGCTTCCAAAACTCTACAATAAGTCTGCTGGGCACCTTTCCCTCAGATAAAACCCCGACGCGGTATTCGCCTGGTACTGAAGTGTACTTTTTGAGCACGCTTCAGTTGCCATTTTCTGCAGGCCAGGGGGTGGCTCTATTAAAAAAATAAAAAATACCAGCATGTAGAGGACACTTTGGCGGGGTGCCCTCGCAGCGGGCATTTTTTGATTCGAGTTTTAGAAAAAAAGTTATGGGCCATCAAACGCAAGCAAAAGTGAGAAATTAGCCGCCGGGACTCAGTTGGCCACCTGAGAGAAAAACCCGTATTTTTCCCAGATGCGCCTCAAAAAGTTGTAAGACCCTTCCACCACTTTCAGACCCCGTCCGGCCTTCGGCCGGGAGATTTTGTTTTTTAAGACGAGTCCCCCTTTTTCTCTATATATATATAAACTAGCGTGTGGCGCAGTGGTTGCTCGGTGTAGACAGTATACTTTTGGTAGATATGGGCGGGCGCTAACATGAGCGCTTCGCGCAAAGGACTTCGTTGCTAGTGCATGCGCGGCTTCCATAATCGATGCGTGTACCACAACATGCGTTGCTCCCCACCCTTCCCCCAAGCTTCCCCCCTGCCCCCGCCTCTTCCCAACCCCCACGCCCCCCCCCCCCCTCCCCAACCACCCCCACCCCCCACACCCCCTACCTCCCAAAATTTTCTTTTTTTTGTGGGCCCCCCCCCTCCTCAACCTCCCCCCCCACTCCCCCCTCCCCCAACCCCCCCCCCCCCCACACGGCTCTCCCTCACATCTCCCCCTCCCCCCCCTCCCCCCCCCCCACACGCCTCTCCCCTCTCAGCCCACGCCAAGGGATTTTCGGTCTACAGGCATCGCGAGGACACATTCATAATTTTGTGGACGACTTTCGGTCGCTTCGCGGCCTCAGGACGGGCGCTTCGCGCCCGTTTTTTAATTTTTTGGGAGACATTCGGCCGCTTCGCGGCCTCAGGACGGGCGCTTCGCGCCCGTTTTTTTAATTTTTTGGGGGACATTCGGCCGCTTCGCGGCCTCAGACTGGCGCTTCGCACCCGTCTTTTAATTTTTTTGGGAGACGTTCGGCCGCTTCGCGGCCTCAGGACGGTCGCTTCGCGCACGTTTTTTAATTTTTTGGGGGACATTCGGCCGCTTCGCGGCCTCAGACTGGCGCTTCGCGCCCGTCTTTTAATTTTTTGGGAGACGTTCGGCCGCTTCGCGGCCTCAGACTGGCGCTTCGCGCCCGTTTTTTAATTTTTTGGGGGACATTCGGCCGCTTCGCGGCCTCAGACTGGCGCTTCGCGCCCGTCTTTTAATTTTTTTGGGGGATATTCGGCCGCTTCGCGGCCTCAGGACGGGCGCTTCGCGCCCGTTTTTTAATTTTTTGGGGACATTCGGCCGCTCAGTGTAGGCAGTTGGCTTGTGAGAGCTGAAAAGAATATGCTTACATGAGCGCTTCGCGCAAAGGACTTCGTTGCTAGTGCATGCGCGTTTGTTAAGTGATGAGCAAGTGCATTCGGCCGCTTCGCGGCCTCAGACGGGCGCTTTGCGCTTCTAAATATTGTGCACTCATTCGGCCGCTTCGCGGCCTCAGACGGGCGCTTTGCGCTTCTAAATATTGTGGACTCATTCGGCCGCTTCGCGGCCTCAGACGGGCGCTTTGCGCTTCTAAATATTGTGGACTCATTTGGCCGCTTCGCGGCCTCAGACGGGCGCTTTGCGCTCAACAGTGATCAGAAGAGGTCCGTTTTTCAAATTTTGTTGGGCTTGGGCGGGCGCTTCGCGACCGTTTTTTAAATTTAGTTGGGGCCAGACGGGCGCTTCACGCCCGTTTTTCAAATTTGTTTGGGCCAGACGGGCGCTTCGCGCCCGTTTTTTAAATTTGTTTGGGCCAGACGGGCGCTTCGCGCCCGTTTTTTAAATTTAGTTGGGGCCAGACGGGCGCTTCACGCCCGTTTTTCAAATTTTGTTGGGCTTGGCGGGCGCTTCGCGACCGTTTTTTAAATTTGTTTGGGCCAGGCGGGCGCTTCGCGCCCGTTTTTTAAATTTGTTTGGGCCAGACGGGCGCTTCGCGCCCGTTTTTTAAATTTAGTTGGGGCCAGACGGGCGCTTCACGCCCGTTTTTCAAATTTTGTTATGAAATTCTATCAATTAAAAAAATAATTAATTTAAACTTATAAAATTTATTTATCAAAAAAAAATTAAATATAATTTTTATTTATTAACTCAACAAAATATTTTAAATTTATTAAAATAATTGAAAATAACGTAAAAATGCACAGAAAAATAATGTTACACCGTCCGGATCCGAACCTGCCCCCTCCCCCCTCAAAATGATGCCTCAGAATCCCCAATCACACAGGGATTCTGAGGTCTTGACGATGTCAAAAGTAAAATCTGATCACGTATTCGTGATCAGCGTCATAAAATAGCCCTAATGACATGTTTTTGGAAGATTTTTGGTGAAAAAATTTTCCACCCAAAAATCCTGGTCACCCCCCTTTGGTCCCGAATCCCAAAATCACTTTTATTTTTATAACAATTCGCAAAAAAGTGATAAAAATGCCAAATAAAATTTATATAATAGAGCAAAAAATTGCAGATTTTTTTAGTATTTTACTTTTACAGTATGACTTTTCAGAACCGAGTTATGAATTTTTTTCTGAAAAATCGAAAATTTCCAGAAATTCTGGAATAACTTTTTTTCTTTTGAACATTATAAAACCAAATAAACCTCATAAAATTCTCCCGATTTTTTGCTATTTTTAAAGCTTTAATTCACTTAAATTGACCAGTCCTCCATTGAGTTATGAATTTTCAAATATTAGGCCAAAATCCCGAGGGCCAAAAAATTGCCAAAAAATAAAGAATTTTTAAAAAATTCCAAAAATCATGAAACGAAAAACAAACATCATATTCGTGCTCAGCACCTCAAAATACCCCAAAAAATATTTTTCACCCCCATTTTCAACCCAAAAAAAAAATTCTGAAAATTTCTAGGGGCCTAGCTCGAAAATTTTTTGAAATTTTCCGGGCATATAGCACACCTTTCGATAGAGCTTAAAAAGCTCTACAATTTTGGTCTAAGGCACTTTTTGGCTAAAACCAACCCCTGACCAGTTATGGGCCCGGGACTCAAATGTCCCGCTGAGGCCAAAAAATTTTTCTATTTCCGGGAAAAAATCGAAATTTTTCCGAAAAAAATACCAGTCGATAGAGCTCGAAAAACTATGTTTTGGAAGTGGTCTCCGTTTCTCTGGGAAAATTCGTTAAAAATTCTTAAAATTCAAAAACCCGAAAACCGTTTTTTAGGCCTAGCTCGAAAAATTTTGAAAATTTTCGAAATTTTAAAATCTGGAAAAATCGAGCTCACCGAGCTCTACAATAAGTCTGCTGGCCACCCTGCGCTCAGGTCAAAGCCTAATGAGTTATTCAACGGGGACTGAACTGGGCAAAGTTGGTACTGAAAAGTTGCCAATTTCTGCAGCCCTTCCAAGTATAGGTAGAGGCCTGGAATTTTTTTTGAAAATTAGAAAACACTTCAACTTAAAATCCTACCAGCAAGAATTATCCGCTCCCTGTCCTTTAAAAAAAGTTACGGGCCTTCAAACGCAAGCAAAAGTGAGAAATTAGCCGCCGGGACTCAGTTGGCCACCGGAGCAAAAAACCTATAGTTTTCCCAGATGCGCCTCAAAAAGTTGTAAGACCCTTCCACTACTTTCAGGGCGCTCCCGGCCTTCGGCCGGGAGCCTTAATTTTTTTAATGAGTCCCCCTTTTTCTCTATATATATATAAACTAGCGTGTGGGAATTGACGGGGGTCCGGTGCAGGCAGTTGGCTTTGCACAGTAATTGCTCGGTGTAGACAGTATACTTTTGGTATATATGGGCGGGCGCTGACATGAGCGCTTCGCGCAAAGGACTTCGTTGCTAGTGCATGCGCGTTTGTTAAGTGATGAGCAAGTGCATTCGGCCGCTTCGCAGCCTCAGACGGGCGCTTTGCGCTTCTAAATATTGTGGACTCATTCGGCCGCATCGCGGCCTCAGGACGGGCGCTTCGCGCCCGTTTTTAAATTTTATGGGGGATATTCGGCCGCTTCGCGGCCTCAGAACGGGCGCTTCGCGCCCGTTTTTAAATTTTGTTGTGGATATTCGGCCGCTTCGCGGCCTCAGGACGGGCGCTTGCGTGTACCACAACATGCGTGGCTCCCCACCCTTCCCCCCACGCTTCCCCCCTGCCCCCGCCTCTTCCCAACCCCCACGCCCGCCCCCCCCCCCACACTCCCTACCTCCCAAAATTTTCTTTGTTTGTGTGGGCCCCCCCCAACCTCCCCCACCCCCACTCCCCCCTCCCCCCAACCCCCCTCCCCCACACGCCTCTCCCCTCTCAGCCCACGCCAAGGGATTTTCGGTCTAAGGCATCGCCAGGACGCATTCATAATTTTGTGGAGGACTTTCGGCCGCTTCGCGGCCTCAGGACGGGCGCTTCGCGCCCGTTTTCAAACTTTGTAGGGAAATTTGGACGCTTCGCGGCCTCAGGACGGGGCTTCGCGCCCGTTTTTTAATTTTTTGGGGGTCATTCGGCCGCTTCGCGGCCTCAGGACGGGCGCTTCGCCCCCTTTTTTAATTTTTTGGGGGTCATTCGGCCGCTTCGCGGCCTCAGGACGGGCGCTTCGCCCCGTTTTTAAATTTTATGGGGGATATTCGGCCGCTTCGCGGCCTCAGGACGGGCGCTTCGCGCCCGTTTTTAAATTTTGTGGTGGGTATTCGGCCGCTTCGCGGCCTCAGGACGGGCGCTTCGCGCTCTTTTAAAATTTTATGGTGGACATTCGGCCGCTTCGCGGCCTCAGGACGGGCGCTTCGCGCCCGTTTTTAAATTTTGTGGTGGATATTTGGCCGCTTCGCGGCCTTAGGACGGGCGCTTCGCGCCCGTTTTTTAATTTTTTGGGAGACGTTCGGCCGCTTCGCGGCCTCAGGACAGGCGCTTCGCGCCCGTTTTTTAATTTTTTGTGGGATATTCGGCCGCTTCGCGTCCTCAGGACGGGCGCTCACACTCCTCAGAATCCCCAATCACACAGGGATTCTGAGGCAACAGTGATTAGAAGAGGTACAATGGTGATTAAAAGAGGTACAAAAGTGATTAGATGAGGTGCAACAGTGATTAGAAGAGGTTCAACAGTGATTAGAAGAGGTACAACAGTGATTAAAAGAGGTACAAAAGTGATTACAAGAGGTACAACAGTGATTAGGAGAGGTACAAAAATTGTTGGAATGGTACAACAATGGTTAAAAAGGGTACAATCATGGTATTAAAATTAAATAATTAAGGAAATCGTTTATTAAAAAGTAAGATTAAAAATTGAATGTAATTAATAAATTTTTAAAAATAAAATAAATTTCCTTTTATTAATTAAAAAGAGTGTTTGAAAAGTACAAGGATTGAATATTTATTTTTATTGAAATTAATATTACAAATTCTAATTTAAAAATACAGGAGTTCTTTAATAAAAGTAAATAAATTATTATTTTAATTTAAAAGATTTTTCACAAAAAAATAATTTAATTTAAATTAAAAAATGTTATTTTTTATAGATTAAACAAAACTATTTATATTTATTAAAATGAAAATTAATAATATAATATTTATTTAATTTGAAATGAAATTAAACATGTAAAAGTAATCAAAAAATGCACAGAAAAATAATGTACACCGGCCGGATTCGAACCTGCCGCCCCCCCCCCCCCCAGAAGATGACTCAGAATCCCCAATCACACGGGGATTCTGAGGTCTTGACGATGTAAAAGTAAAATCTGATCACGTATTCGTGATCAGAGGCCCAAATAACCACTAAAGACATATTTTTGGAAGATTTTTGTGAGAAAAATTTTTCCACTCAAAAATCCTGGTCACCCCCCTTTGGTCCCGAACCCCAAAATCACTTTTATTTTTGTATCTTTATTTTAAAAGATGATAAAAAGGTCAAATAAAATTTATATTATAGAGAAAAAAATTGCGGATTTTTGTAGTATTTTACTTTTCCCGAATAGCTTTTCAGAAGGCAGCTACGAATTTTTTTCTGAAAAATCGAAAATTTCCAGAAATTCTGGAATAACTTTTTTTGTTTTTGTGGTATAAATTTCAAATAAATCTCATAAAATTCTCCCGATTTTTTGCTATTTTTTATGCTTTAAATGAGCTGAATTGGACCATTTTGAGGCGAGTTATGAATTTTTAAAATTTAGGTTGAATTTTCAAGGGCCAAAAATTATTGAATTTTCAAAATTTTTTTACCACCCTCCAAAAAATCCAAAACGCAATATAAAGTGCATATTCGTGTTCAGCCCCTCAAATTACCCCAGAAAAGTATTTTTTGGCAATTTTAGGAGCAAAAAAATTTCTCACGAAATGCAAATCCATGGGGTCCCCCCTTTGGTTTTGCGTTTCAAAATTTATTTTTATTTTATATCTTTTTTCATATTACAGATAAAAAGATCAAATAAAGCACATTAAATAGAGCTCGAAATTCTCTACAAAAAAGCTCTTGGACGATTTTTCGCTAAAATCAACCGCTGACGAGTTATAGGCCCGGGACTGAAATGTCCCGGTCAGGTCAAAAAATTTTTCTATTTCCGGACAAAAATGGAAATTTTTTCAAAAATACCACCAATCGATAGAGCTCGAAAAACTATGTTTTGAAGGTGCCCTTCGTTTCTTTGGGAAAAATCGGCAAAAAAAGATAAAATTCAAAAACGAAAAATTTTCGAGGGGGCCTAGCTCGAAAAATTTTTAAAATTTTCGAAATTTTAAAATTCCATCTGAAAGAGCTCGCCGAGCTGTACAATATGTGTTTTGACGCCAAAGCGCTCAGCACAATCCCGGCCGAGTTATTCCCGAAAAACGGAAAATGCCGAAATTGGGTGCCAAATTTTGCCATTTTCTGCAGCATTGGCATTTACAGATAGAAACCCCAAATCAACGGCATTATATGCCAAACACTCCAACTTGATTTCCTACCTCCAAACATTTTCCGCTCCCGATGCCCTGGAAAAAGTTGCGGGCCAAAAATCGCGACATAAAAAAATTTCACGCCGTTTCAGCGCCGCCGGCGCTGAACCGTCCACCGGAGCGGAAAACCCATATTTTTCCCAGATGCGCCTCAAAAAGTTGTAAGACCCTTCCACTACTTTCAGGGCGCTCCCGGCCTTCGGCCGGGAGATTTTGTTTTTGAAGACGAAACCCCCTTTTTCTCTATGTATATATAAACTAGCGTGTGGCGCAGTAATTGCTCGGTGTAGACAGTATGCTTTGCACAGTAATTGCTCGGTGTAGACAGTATACTTTTGGTATATATGGGCGGGCGCTGACATGAGCGCTTCGCGCAAAGGACTTCGTTGCTAGTGCATGCGCGATTTTGAAAAGAATTTATGGATGTGATAAGGGATTTTGGTCTACAGGCATCGCGAGGACGCATTCATAATTTTGTGGAGGACTTTCGGCCGCTTCGCGGCCTCAAAGGGCGCTCCGCACCCTTTTTATATTTAAGGTTTAATTTGGCCGCTTCACGGCCTCAGGACGGGCGCTTCGCGCCCGTTTTTTAATTTTTTGGGGGACATTCGGCCGCTTCGCGGCCTCAGACGGGCGCTTTGCGCTTCTAAATATTGTGGATTGTTGGGAATTTTCGGCAGCTTCGCGGCCTCAGACGGGCGCTTTGCGTCCGTTTATTAATTTTGAAGGCAACATTCGGCCGCTTCGCGGCCTCAGGACGGGCGCTTTGCGTCCGTTTTTTAATTTTGTGGGGAACATTCTGCCGTTTCGCGGCCTCAGGACGGGCGCTTCGCGACCGTTTTTAGACTTTGTGGGGCCAAAACGGGCGTTTCGCGCCCATTTAAATTTTGTTGGGGCCAAACGGGCGCTTCGCGCCCGTTTTTTAATTTTGTAGTAATCGTTCGGCCGCTTCGCGGCCTCAGGACGTGCGCTTCGCGCCCGTTTCTAAATTTTGTTTGGCTTAGACGGGCGCTTCGCACCCATTTAAATTTTGTTGGGGCCAAACGGGCGCTTCGCGCCCGTTTTTTAATTTTGTAGTAATCATTCGGCCGCTTCGCGGCCTCAGGACGTGCGCTTCGCGCCCGTTTCTAAATTTTGTTGGGCTTAGACGGGCGCTTCGCACCCATTTAAATTTTGTTGGGGCCAAACGGGCGCTTCGCGCCCGTTTTTTAATTTTGTAGTATTTTTATAGCAATTTGTAAGAAGGTGATAAAAATATGAATTACAATTTATCTTATAGAGCAAAAAAATTTTTAAATCCTCCGTTTATTAATTGAAAATAACGTTGAAAATTAACAATTGAATATTTAATAAATTTAAGATGAAATTTACAAATTCAAAAAATAAATAATTAAATTCTTTAATGTAAAATTTTTTTAAAATAATCTACAACAAATCTTCAGATTAGTTAAAAACATTGAAAATAACGTAAAAAATCACAGAAAAATAATGTACACCGTCCGGATTCGAACTTGCCCCCCGCCTCCTCAAAACGATGCCTCAGAATCCCCAATCACACAGGGATTCTGAGGTCTTGACGATGTCAAAAGTAAAATCTGATCACGTATTCGTGATCAGCACCCTCAAATAGCCCTAATGACATGTTTTTGGAAGATTTTTTTGAAAAAAATTTTCCCACTCAAAAATCCTATGCTCACCCCTTTGGTCTGGAATCCCAAAATCACTTTTATTTTTATAACATTTTTCAAAAAAGTGATAAAAATGCCAAATAAAATTTATTTAATAGAGCAAAAAATTGCGGATTTTTGTAGTATTTTACTTTTCCCGAATAGCTTTTCAGAAGGCAGCTACGAATTTTTTTCTGAAAAATTGAAAATTTCCAGAAATTCTGGAATAACTTTTTTCTTTTTTGTGATAAAAAACTCAAATAAATCCCATAAAATTCTCCTGATTTTTCTCTATTTTTAAGGCTTTATTCCTGTAAAATTGATCAACCCTTCGATTTGTTATGAATTTTCAAATATTCGCCCAAAATCCCAAGGGCCAAAAATTTCCCAAAAAATAAAGAATTTTTAAAAAATTCCAAAAATTCTGAAACGTAAAATAAACATCATATTCATGCTCAGCACCTCAAAATACCCCAGAAAAAATTTTTTCACCCACTTTCTCGCCCCAAAAAAAATTTCCGAAAATTTCTAGGGGGCCTAGCTCGAAATTTTTTGAAATTTTCTCGACCTATCCTACACCATTCGATAGAGCTTAAAATTCTCTACAAAAATGTTCTAAGACGATTTTTGGCTAAAACCAACTCCTGACGAGTTATGGGCCCGGGACTCAAATGTCCCGCTGAGGCTAAAAATTTTTTCTATTTCCGGGAAAAAATCGAAAATTTTCCGAAAAAAATACCAGTCGATAGAGCTCGAAAAACTATGTTTTGGAAGTGGTCTTCGTTTTGCCAGGAAAATTCGTTAAAAATTCTTAAAATTCAAAAACCCAAAAACCGTTTTTTAGGCCTAGCTCGAAAAATTTTGAAAATTTTCGAAATTTTTAAATTTCAGAAAATCGAGCTTCCAAAACTCTACAATAAGTCTGCTGAGCACCTTTCCCTCAGATAAAACCCCGACGCGGTATTCGCCTGGTACTGAAGTGTACTTTTTGAGCACGCTTCAGTTGCCATTTTCTGCAGGCCAGGGGGTGGCTCTATTAAAAAAATAAAAAATACCAGCATGTAGAGGACACTTTGGCGGGGTGCCCTCGCAGCGGGCATTTTTTGATCAGAGTTTTAGAAAAAAAGTTATGGGCCATCAAACGCAAGCAAAAGTGAGAAATTAGCCGCCGGGACTCAGTTGGCCACCGGAGCAAAAAACCTATAGTTTTCCCAGATGCGCCTCAAAAAGTTGTAAGACCCTTCCACTACTTTCGGGGCGCTCCCGGCCTTCGGCCGGGAGATTTTGTTTTTTGAAACGAACTGCAACGTTTCTCTATAGTAGTATAAACTAGCGGGTGCGTGAACCGTCGGCTATTTAGCTGGGAAAAAGCGCTTCGCGCTTTGGGAGCTTCGCTACCTAGGCCTGATCATGACTTATAGGGTGAGAAGGTTCTTAGAGGTACAACAAATGTGAGAAGAGGTACAACGGTGATTAAAAAAGGTACAACGGTGATTAAAGAGGTACAAAAATGATTAGAAGAGGTGCAAAAGTGATTAGAAGAGGTACACCAGTGATTAGAAGAGGTACAAGTGATTAGAAGAGGTACAACAGTGATTAGGAGAGGTACAACAGTAAATAGAAGAGGTACAAAAGTGATTAAAAGAGGTACAAAAGTGATTAAAAGAGGTACAACA
>CP049709.1:108796-128824 GCA_004148225.2 Heterodera glycines
GCGCCAAGCGCCCGTCCTGAGGCCGCGAAGCGGCCGAATGTCCCCCAAAAAATTAAAAAACGGGCGCGAAGCGCCTGTCCTGAGGCCGCGAAGCGGCCGAATGTCCCCCAAAAAATTAAAAAACGGAAGCGAAGCGCCCGTCCTGAGGCCGCGAAGCGGCCGGATCCCTCCCACAAAATTAAATGACGGGCGCTTCGCGCCCGTCCTGAGGCCGTGAAACGGACGAATGTTCTCAAAAAATTAAAAGACGGGCGCAAAGCGCCAGTCTGAGGCCGCGAAGCGGCCGAATGTCCCCCAAAAAATTAAAAAACGGGCGCGAAGCGCCCGTCCTGAGGCCGTGAAGCGGCCGGATTCCCCCCACAAAATTAAAAAACGGGCGCGAAGCGCCCGTCCTGAGGCCGTGAAACAGACGAATGTTCTCAAAAAATTAAAAGACGGGCGCGAAGCGCCAGTCTGAGGCCGCGAAGCGGCCGAATGTCCCCCAAAAGATTAAAAAACGGGCGCGAAGCGCCCGTCCTGAGGCCGCGAAGCGGCTGAATATTCTCTACAAAATTAAAAAACGGGCGCGAAGCGGCCGAATGTTCTCAACAAAATTAAAAACGGGCGCGAAGCGCCCCAATGTCCAAAACAAAATTAAAAAACGGGCGCGAAGCGCCCGTCCTGAGGCCGTGAAGCGGCCGATTGGGGGTGGGTTGTGGGGAGGGGGAGTGGGAGAGGGTGGGGGGGAGGGGGGAGGCGTGGGTGGGAGGTGTGGGAGGTAGGTGGGGGTGGGGTGGTTGGGGTGGGGGGGGCGTGGGGTTGGGAAGAGGCGGGGGCAGGGGGGAAGCGTGGGGGGTAGGGTGGGGAGCCACGCATGTTGTGGTACACGCATCGATTATGAAAGCCGCGCATGCACTAGCAACGAAGTCCTTTGCGCGAAGCGCTCATGTCAGCGCCCGTCCATACATACAAAAAGCATATTGTCTACACCGAGCAATTACTGTGCAAAGCATACTGCCTACACACCGAGCAATTACTGTGCAAAGCATAATGTCTACACCGAGCAACCACTGCGCCACACGCTAGTTTATATTACCATAGAGAAAAGTCGGGTTTCGTCTTAAAAACTAATTTGAGTCGAACGGCTGTCGGGAGGGGTCTGAAAGTGGTGGAAGGGTCTTACAACTTTTTGAGGCGCATTCAGGAAAACTATGGGTTTTCCGCTCCGGTGGCCAGTTGAGCGCCAGCGGCGCTGAAACGGCGTGAAATTTTTTTTGTCCGTCTTTGGTGGCCTGTAACTTTACGGGAAGAAGCGGGAGCGAAAAATGCTTGGTGGGAGGATTTTAAGTTGGAATGTTTGGGAAAACTTGGCGCTTATTTGGCGGGGCTATCTGTAAATGCCAATGCTGCAGAAAATGGCAAAATTTGGCACCCAATTTCGGCATTTTCCGTTTTTCGGGAATAACTCGCTGGGGGTTAAGCGGAGCGGGTTGGCGCCGCTTGAGCATTTGTGCAGTTTTTAAAGCTGCATCCGATGGCGTTTTCAGATTTTGAAAATTTTCAAAATTTTTCGAGCTAGGCCCCCTCGAAAATTTTTCGTTTTTGAATTTTATTATTTTTTGCCGATTTTTCCCAGGAAAACGGAGACCACTTTCAAGCAACCGTTTTTCGAGCTCTATCGATTGGTGGCATTTTTGAAAAAATTTCAAAATTTTCCGGAAATAGAAAAATTTTTTGGCCTGACCGGGACATTTCAGTCCCGGGCCTATAACTCGTCAGGGATTGGTTTTAGCCAAAAATCGTCTTAGAACATTTTTGTAGAGAATTTTAAGCTCTATCTAATGTGCTTTATCCCATATTTTTATCTTTAATATAAAAAAAGATATAAAATAAAAATGAATTTTTAAATGCAAAACCAAAGGGGGGACCCCATGGTTTTGCATTTTATGAAAAATAATTTTGCTCCTAAAATTGCCAAAAAATACTTTTCTGGGGTAGTTTGAGGTGCTGAACACGAATATGCACTTTATATTGCGTTTTGGATTTTTTGGAGGGAGGTAAAAAAATTTTGAAAAATCGTTAATTTTTTGGATTTGGGAATTTAAGTGATTCTTTGAAAATTCATAACTCGCCTCAGAATGGTCCAATTCAGCTCATTTAAAGCATAAAAAATAGCAAAAAATCGGGAGAATTTTATGAGATTTATTTGAAATTTATACCTCAAAAACAAAAAAAGTTATTCCAGAAATTCTGGAAATTTTCGATTTTTCAGAAAAAAATTCAGAACTCGGTTCTGTAAAGGTGTTTTTGAAATTTTAAATACTTAAAAAATCCGCAATTTTTTACTCTATTATATAAATTTTATTCGACCTTTTTATCATCTTTTAAAATAAAGATACAAAAATAAAAGTGATTTTGGCATTCGGGACCAAAGGGGTGGGTGACAGGATTTTTGAGTGGAAAAATTTTTTCACCGAAAATATTCCAAAAATATGTCTTTTGGGCCAATTTAGGACGCTGATCACGAATAAGTGATCAGATTTTACTTCTGACATACTTAAGACCTCAGAATCCCTGTGTGATTGGGGATTATGAGGCATCATTTTGAGGGGGCGGGGGGCAAG
The DNA here is from genome assembly GCA_004148225.2 of Heterodera glycines. Taxonomy (NCBI): domain Eukaryota; kingdom Metazoa; phylum Nematoda; class Chromadorea; order Rhabditida; family Heteroderidae; genus Heterodera; species Heterodera glycines. Next base: position 111,400 of record CP049709.1, read on the forward strand.
TTCGAATCCGGGCGGTAACACATTATTTTTCTTTGTATTTTTGGCTTATTTTACAATGCTTTTAATTAATTTGAAGATTGGTTGTAAATTTTAAATTTTTTTTTAATAAATAATTTCATTATTATTTTTTATCTGTAAAAAATAATATCATTTCAAATTAAATGAATATTCAATAAATAATTTACAACGTTGTTTTTAATTAATAACTACCATTTTTTTCATTGTTTTATTTATTTAAAATATTTTTTATTTTATTAATAATAAATTATATTTTTTTATTTGAATTAAATTTTTTTTTATAAATAAATGTTTTGTTTTAAAATTAATTATTTATTTATTTTAATTAATTTAATATTGTTTGTTATATTAAATGATTTAATATAAAATTAATTTCTTATTTATTTTTAAATAAAAGAAGGAATTTATTTTATAATTTTTAAAAAATTATTAACACATTCGATTTTAAATTATATTTTTTTATAAAACCATTTGCTTATTTATTTAATTTTGAAACCATATTTTACCCTTTTAAACTATTATTGTACCATTCCTACAATTTTAGTACCTACTAATAACTGTTGTACTCTTCTAATCACTGTTTTGCCTCTTCTAATCACTGTTGAACCTCTTCTAATCACTCTTCTAATCGCTGTTGTACCTCTTCTATTTACTGTTGTACCTCTCTAATCACTGTTGAACCTCTTCTAATCACTCTTCTAATCGCTGTTGTACCTCTTCTAATCACTGTTGTACCACTTCTAATCACTGTTGAACCTCTTCTAATCACTCTTCTAATCGATGTTGTACCTCTTCTAATCACTGTTGAACCTCTTCTAATAACTGTTGTACCTCTTCTAATCACTGTTGTACCACTTCTAATCACTGTTGAACCTCTTGAACCTCTTCTAATCACTCTTCTAATCGATGTTGTACCTCTTCTAATCACTGTTGAACCTCTTCTAATCGCTGTTGTACCTCTTCTAAGCACTGTCAAAAATTATGTATTTAAGGCCCTTTAATGACGCTGATCACGGATACGTGATTAGTTTTCACTTTTGACATCGTTAAGGCCTCAGAATCCCCGTGTGATTGGGGATTCTGAGGCATCATTTTAAGGGGGGGCAGATTCGAATCCGGACAGTGTACATTATTTGATCTATTTATTTTTTGGGTAATTTTCACTGCATTTAATAAATTAAAATAGTTTGGTTGTAAATTATTTAAATTAATTTTTAAAATGCATTCGATTTTTAAGCTGAGGCCGCGAAGCGGCCGAATATCCACCACAAAATTAAAAAACGGGCGCGAAGCGCCCGTCCTGAGGCCGCGAAGCGGCCGAATGATTACTACAAAATTAAAAAACGGGCGCGAAGCGCCCGTTTGGCCCCAACAAAATTTAAATGGGTGCGAAGCGCCCGTCTAAGCCCTACAAAATTTAGAAACGGCGCGAAGTGCCCGTCTGGCCCCACAAAGTTTAAAAACGGACGCGAAGCGCCCGTCCTGAGGCCGCGAAGCGGCCGAATGTTCTTAACAAAATTAAAAACGGGCGCGAAGCGCCCGTTATGAGGCCGCGAAGCGGCCGAATGTTCTTAAAAAACGGGCGCGAAGCGCCCGTCCTGAGGCCGCGAAGCGGCCGAATGTTCTTAACAAAATTAAAAACGGGCGCGAAGCGCCCGTCATGAGGCCGCGAAGCGGCCGAATGTCCCCAAAAAAATTAAAAAACGGGCGCGAAGCGCCCGTCCTGAGGCTTAACAGCCGGCCGCGAAGCGGCCGAATGATCCCATAAAATTATGAAATGGGCGCGAAGCGCTCGTCCTGAGGCCGCGAAGCGGTCGAATGATCCCATAAAATTATGAAAATGGCGCGAAGCGCCCGTCCTGAGGCCGCGAAGCGGCCGAATTAAACCTTAAATATAAAAAGGGCGCGGAGCGCCCTTTGAGGCCGAGAGGCGGCCGAATTAAACCTTAAATATAAAAAAGGCGCGGAGCACCTTTTGAGGCCGCGAAGCGGCCGAAAGTCCTCTACAATATTATGAATGCGTCCTCGCGATACCTATATACCAAAATCCCTTATCACATCCATAAATTCATTTCAAAACCGCGCATGCACTAGCAACGAAGTCCTTTGCGCGAAGCGCTCATGTCAGCGCCCGCTCATATATACCAAAAGTATACTGTCTACACCGAGCAATCACTGTGCAAAGCCAACTGCCTACACCGAGCAATTACTGTGCAAAGCATACTAACTTTTTGAGGCGCATCTGGGAAAAATAAGGGTTTTCCGCTCCGGTGGACGGTTCAGCGCCGGCGGCGCTGAAACGGCGTGAAATTTTTTTATGTCGCGATTTTTGGCCCGCAACTTTTTCCAGGGCATCGGGAGCGGAAAATGTTTGGAGGTAGGAAATCAAGTTGGAGTGTTTGGCACAGCATGCCGTTGGTTTGGGGGTTCTATCTGTAAATGCCAATGCTGCAGAAAATGGCAAAATTTGGCACCCAATTTCGGCATTTTCCGTTTTTCGGGAATAACTCGGCCGGGATTGTGCTGAGCGCTTTGGCGTCAAAACACATATTGTACAGCTCGGCGAGCTCTTTCAGATGGAATTTTAAAATTTCGAAAATTTTCAAAATTTTTCGAGCTAGGCCCCCTCGAAAATTTTTCGTTTTTGAATTTTATCTTTTTTTGCCGATTTTTCCCAGGGAAACGAAGGGCACTTTCAAAACATAGTTTTTCGAGCTCTATCGATTTGTGGCATTTTTGAAAAAATTTCGATTTTTTCCCGGAAATAGAAAAATTTTTTGGCCTGACCGGGACATTTCAGTCCCGGGCCTATAACTCGTCAGGGGTTGATTTTAGCGAAAAATTGTCCAAGAGCTTTTTTGTAGAGAATTTCGAGCTCTATTTAATGTGCTTTATCCGGTATTTTTATCTTTAATATAAAAAAAGATATAAAATAAAAATAAATTTTGAAACGCAAAACCAAAGGGGGGACCCCATGGTTTTGCATTTCGTGAGAAATTTTTTTGCTCCTAAAATTGCCAAAAAATACTTTTCTGGGGTAGTTTGAGGTGCTGAACACGAATATGCACTTTATATTGCGTTTTGGATTTTTTGGAGGGAGGTAAAAAAATTTTGAAAAATCGTTAATTTTTTGGATTTGGGAATTTAAGTGATTCTTTGAAAATTCATAACTCGCCTCAGAATGGTCCAATTCAGCTCATTTAAAGCATAAAAAATAGCAAAAAATCGGGAGAATTTTATGAGATTTATTTGAAATTTATACCTCAAAAACAAAAAAAGTTATTCCAGAAATTCTGGAAATTTTCGATTTTTCAGAAAAAAATTCAGAACTCGGTTCTGTAAAGGTGTTTTTGAAATTTTAAATACTTAAAAAATCCGCAATTTTTTACTCTATTATATAAATTTTATTCGACCTTTTTATCATCTTTTAAAATAAAGATACAAAAATAAAAGTGATTTTGGCATTCGGGACCAAAGGGGGTGGACAGGATTTTTGAGTGGGAAAATTTTTCAACAAAAATCTTCCAAAAACATGTCTTTATGGGTTATTTGGGCCGCTGATCACGAATACGTAATCAGATTTTACTTTTGACATCGTTAAGACCTCAGAATCCCTGTGTGATTGGGGATTCTGAGGCATCATTTTGAGGGGGCGGGGGCAAGTTCGAATCCGGGCGGTAACACATTATTTTTCAAAGTATTTTTTTTACTTATTTTTAATGTTTTAATATTTAAAGAGTGTTTTTTTCTTAATAAAAAATAAAATTTTTTAGGGCAAGTTCGAATCCGGTGGTAAAACATTATTTTTCTAAGTATTTTTTTTTGCTTATTTTTAGATGTTTTTAATTTATTTAAAATAGTTTGATTTATTATTTAATAATAAATAAATTTTTAATTTACATTTTTTTATCAATAATTGTTTTAAATTTTAAAATTCACATTGTACCTCTTCTAATAAAATATGAAAAAAATTAATTTAAAGAACTATTTTTAATTGTTAAACACCAAACTATCAATTGCTTTTAATTGCTATAAATATTTATTATTTTTTAAATTTAAATTAATTACTTTTTGGTGAATAAATTTTATAATTTAAAATTAATTATTTATTTTTCATGTTTTACTTCTTTAATCACTCATCCAATCACTGTTGTACCTCTTCTAAAAACGGGCGCGAAGCGGCCGAATGTTCTCAACAAAATTAAAAAACGGGCGCGAAGCGCCCGTCTTGAGGCCGCGAAGCGTCCCAATGTCCTCAACAAAATTAAAAAACGGGCACGAAGCGCCCGTCTTGAGGCCGGGCGTGGGGGGGGGGGAGGGGAAGGCGTGAGGGAGAGGCGTGTGGGGGGGGAGGGGGAGGCGTGGGGAGAGGCGTGTGGGGGGGGAGGGGGAGGGGGGGGGCTGGGGGAAGGGTGGGGAGCCCCGCATGTTGTGGTACACGCATCGATTATGGAAGCCGCGCATGCACTAGCAACGAAGTCCTTTGCGCGAAGCGCTCATGTAATGCATATTCTTTTCATCTCTCACAAGTAAACTGTCTACACCGAGCAATTACTGTGCAAAGCATACTGTCTACACCGAGCAATTACTGTGCAAAGCATACTGTCTACACCGAGCAATTACTGTGCAAAGCATACTGCCTACACCGAGCAATTGCTGCGCCACACGCTAGTTTATATTACCATAGAGAAAAGTCGGGTTTCGTCTTAAAAACTAATTTGAGTCGAACGGCTGTCGGGAGGGGTCTGAAAGTGGTGGAAGGGTCTTACAACTTTTTGAGGCGCATTCAGGAAAACTATGGGTTTTCCGCTCCGGTGGCCAGTTGAGCGCCAGCGGCGCTGAAACGGCGTGAAATTTTTTTTGTCCGTCTTTGGTGGCCTGTAACTTTGCGGGAAGAAGCGGGAGCGGAAAATGCTTGGAGGTAGGATTTTAAGTTGGAATGTTTGGGAAAACTTGGCGCTTATTTGGCGGGGCTATCTGTAAATGCCAATGCTGCAGAAAATGGCAAAATTTGGCACCCAATTTCGGCATTTTCCGTTTTTCGGGAATAACTCGCTGGGGTTAAGCGGAGCGGGTTGGCGCCGCTTGAGCATTTGTGTAGTTTTTAAAGCTGCATCCGATGGCGTTTTCAGATTTTGAAAATTTTCAAAATTTTTCGAGCTAGGCCCCCTCGAAAATTTTTCGTTTTTGAATTTTATTATTTTTTGCCGATTTTTCCCAGGAAAACGGAGACCACTTTCAAGCAACCGTTTTTCGAGCTCTATCGATTGGTGGCATTTTTGAAAAAATTTCAAAATTTCCGGAAATAGAAAAATTTTTTGGCCTGACCGGACATTTCAGTCCCGGGCCTATAACTCGTCAGGGTTGATTTTAACGAAAAATCGTCCAAGAGCATTTTTGTAGAGAATTTCGAGCTCTATCTAATGTGCTTTATCCCATATTTTTATCTTTAATATAAAAAAAGATATAAAATAAAAATGAATTTTTAAATGCAAAACCAAAGGGGGGACCCCATGGATTTGCATTTCGTGAAAAATTTTTTTGCTCCTAAAATTGCCAAAAAATACTTTTCTAGGCTAATTTGAGGTGCTGAACACGAATATGCACTTTATATTGCGTTTTGGATTTTTTGGAGGGAGGTAAAAAAAATTTTGAAAAATCAATAATTTTTGGCCCTTGAAAATTCAACCTAAAGTATAAAAATTCATAACTCGCCTCAAAATGGTCCTATTCAGCTCATTTAAAGCATAAAAAATAGAAAAAAATCGGGAGAATTTTATGAGATTTATTTGAAATTTATACCGCAAAAACAAAAAAAGTTATTCCAGAAATTCTGGAAATTTTCGATTTTTCAGAAAAAAATTCAGAACTCGGTTCTGTAAAGGTGTTTTTGAAATTTTAAATACTTAAAAAATCCGCAATTTTTTGCTCTATTATATAAATTTTATTTGACCTTTTTATCATCTTTTAAAATAAAGATACAAAAATAAAAGTGATTTTGGCATTCGGGACCAAAGGGGGTGGACAGGATTTTTGAGTGGAAAATTTTTTTCACCAAAAATCTTCCAAAAACATGTCATTAGGGCTATTTTATGACGCTGATTACGAATACGTGATCAGATTTTACTTTTGACATCGTCAAGACCTCAGAATCCCTGTGTGATTGGGGATTCTGAGGCATCATTTTGAGGGGGCGGGGGGCAAGTTCGAATCCGGGCGGTAACACATTATTTTTCTATTTATTTTTGAGTTATTTTTCAATGCTTTTAATTAATTTGAAGATTGGTTGTAAATTTTAAATTTTTTTTTAATAAATAATTTCATTATTATTTTTTATCTGTAAAAAATAATATCATTTCAAATTAAATGAATATTCAATTAATAATTTCCAACGTTATTTTTAATTAATAACTACCATTTTTTTATTGTTTTATTCATTTAAAATATTTTTTATTTTATTAATAATAAATTACATTTTCATATTTGAATTAAATTTTTTTTTATAAATAAATGTTTTGTTTTAAAATTAATTATTTATTTATTTTAATTAATTTAATATTGTTTGTTTAATTAAATGTTTTAATATAAAATTAATTTCTTATTTATTTTTAAATAAAAGACGGAATTTATTTTATAATTTTTAAAAAATTATTAACACATTCAATTTTTAATTATATTTTTTTATAAAACCATTTCAGTCTGAGGCCGCGAAGCGGCCGAATGTTCTCCACAAAATTAAAAAAACGGGCGCCAAGCGCCCGTCCTGAAGCCACGAAGCGTCCTAATTTCCCTACAAAGTTTGAAAACGGGCGCGAAGCGCCCGTCCTGAGGCCGCGAAGCGGCCGAATGTTGCCTTCAAAATTAATAAACGTACGCAAAGCGCCCGTCTGAGGCCGCGAAGCGGCCAAATGAGTCCACAATATTTAGAAGCGCAAAGCGCCCGTCTGAGGCCGCGAAGCGGCAAAATGAGTCCACAATATTTAGAAGCGCAAAGCGCCCGTCTGAGTCCGCGAAGCGGCCGAATTAAACCTTAAATATAAAAAGGGTGCGGAGCGCCCTTTGAGGCCGCGAAGCGGCCGAAAGTCCTCCACAAAATTATGAATGCGTCCTCGCGATACCTATATACCAAAATCCCTTATCACATCCATAAATTCATTTCAAAACCCGCATGCACTAGCAACGAAGTCCTTTGCGCGAAGCGCTCATGTCAGCGCCCGCCCATATGGCGCGAAGCGCCCGTCCTGAGGCCGCGAAGCGGCCAAATGTTCCCACAAAATTAAAAACGTGCGCGAAGCGCCCGTCCTGAGGCTGCGAAGCGGCCGAACGTTCCCACAAAATTAAAAAACGTGCGCGAAGCGCCCGTCCTGAGGCTGCGAAGCGGCCGAACTTCTCGCAAAAAATTAAAAAACGGGCGCGAAGCGCCCGTCCTAAGGCCGCGAAGCGGCCGAATGTCTCCACAAAATTAAAAAACGGGCGCGAAGCGCCCGTATTGAGGCCGGGCGTGGGGGGGGGAGGGGAAGGCGTGAGGGAGAGGCGTGTGGGGGGGGGGGAGGGGGAGGCGTGGGGAGAGGCGTGTGGGGGGGGAGGGGGGAGGGAGAGGCGTGTGGGGGGTGGGGTTGGGGGGGGGGTTGGGGGAGGCGTGGGTGGGAGGTGTGGGAGGTAGGGGGTGTGGAGGGGGGAGTTTGGGGAGGGGGGGGGCGTGGGGGTTGGGAAGGGGCGGGGCAGGGGGGAAGCGTGGGGGAAGGGTGGGGAGCCACGCATGTTGTGGTACACGCATCGATTATGGAAGCCGCGCATGCACTAACAACAAAATCCTTTGCGCGAAGCGCTCATGGCAGCGCCCGCCCATATATAGCAGAAGTATACTGTCTACACCGAGCAATTAGTGCGCCGCGACACGCTAGTTACTATATATGTTATATTGACAAGGAGTTTCGTTTCAAAAAACAAAATCTCCCGGCCGAAGGCCGGGAGCGCCCTGAAAGTAGTGGAAGGGTCTTACAACTTTTTGAGGCGCATCCGGGAAAAATATAGGTTTTCCGGTCCAAGGGCCAACTGAGTACCAGGGACTGATTTCTCATTTTTTCGTGCGTTTGACGGCCCATAACTTTTTTTCTAAATCCCGAATCAAAAACTTTCCGCTGGTAGGAACCTAAGTTGAAGTGTTGTCTAAAAGTCAAAAAAAATTCCAGGCCTCTACCTATAGTAGGAAGGGCTGCAGAAAATAGGAGAAATTCAGTACCAACTTTGTCCACTTCAGTCCCAGGTGAATACCGCGTCAGCGTTTGATCTGAGCGAGGGGGCTCCAGCGGACTTATTGTAGAGCATAATGAGCTTGATTTTTCCAAATTTTAAAATTTCTAAATTTTCAAAAATTTTCGAGTTAGGCCTAAAAAACGTTTTTTTGGTTTTTGAATTTTATGATTTTTTAACGATTTTTTCTGGGAAAAACGGAGACCACTTCCAAAACATCATTTTTCGAGTTCTATCGACTGGTATTTTTTTTGGAAAAATTTCGGTTTTTTCCCGGAAATAGAAAAAAATTTTGGGCTTAGGGGACATTTGAGTCCTGGGCCCATAACTCGTCAGGGGTTGATTTTAGCGAAAAATTGTCTTAGAACATTTTTGTAGAGCTTTTAAAATGCTATCGAATAGTGTATTATATGGCCGGAAATTTTCAAAAAATTTTCGAGCTAGGCCCCCTAGAAATTTTCGGAAATTTTTTTTGGGTTGAAAAAGAGGGTGAAAAATTTTTTTCTGGGTATTTTTAAGGTGCTGAGTACGAATATGATGTCTATTTTAAGTTTCAGATTTTTGGAATTTTTTAAAAATTCGAAATATTTTGGCAATTTTTTGGCCCTCGGGATTTTGGCCTAATATTTGAAATTCATAACAAATCGAAGGGTTGATCAATTTTACAGCAATAAAGCCTTAAAAATAGAGAAAAATCAGGAGAATTTTATGGACTTTATTTGGAATTTCTATCTAAAAAAGGAAAAAAGTTATTCCAGAATTTCTGGAAAAATTCGAATTTTCAGAAAAAAATTCATAACTCGGTTCTGAAAAGATATTCTGGAAAAATAAAATACTACAAAAATCCGCAGTTTTTTGCTCTATTATATAAATTTTATTTGGCATTTTTATCACTTTTTAAGAATTTTTATAAAAATAAAAGTGATTTTGAGATTCGGGACCAAAGGGGTGAGCATAGGATTTTTGAGTTGGAAAATTTTTTCACCAAAAATCTTCCAAAAACATGTCTTTAGGGTTATTTGGGCCGCTGATCACGAATACGTGATCAGATTTCAATTATGACATCGTTAAGCCCTCAGAATCCCCGTGTGATTGGGGATTCTGAGGCATCATTTGAGGGGGGAGGGGGGGGGGAAGTTCGAATCTGGGCGGTGTAACATTATTTTTTTGTGCATTTTTACGTTATTTTTAATTTTTATTTATTTAAAATATTTTTATTTTATTAATAATAAATAAAAAATTTTCATTTGAATTAAATTATTTTTTGGTGAAAATTTTATTTAAAAATAATTATTTTTTTAAATTAAAGAATTTAATGTTTTTTAAATTAGAAATTGTCAAAAAAATTATATTTGGTGTAATTTTCAAAAATTCGTAACTCGGGTTAGGGAGGGTGAATTTTCACAATCAAATAATTAAAAAATGAGGAAAAATACGGCGCATTTTATGACTTTTATTTTAATCGCTGTTGTACCTCTTTTAATCACTTTTGTACCTCTTTTAATCACTTTTGTACATTTTTAATCACTTTTGTACCTCTTTTAATCACTGTTGTACCTCTTTTAATCACTTTTGTACCTCTTTTAATCACTTTTGTACATTTTTAATCACTTTTGTACCTCTTTTAATCACTGTTGTACCTCTTTTAATCACTTTTGTACCTCTTTTAATCACTTTTGTACATTTTTAATCACTTTTGTACCTCTTTTAATCACTGTTGTACCTCTTCTAATCACTTTTGTACTTTTTCTAATCACTGTTGTACCTCTTCTAATAACTGTATACCTCTTTTAATCACTAATGTATTTATTAATTTGAAGATTTTTTTAAATTATTTGAATTTATTTTTTTTTAAATTAAAGAATAGCATTATTTTTTCTGAATTTGTAAAAAAATTAATTTCATTTTAAATAAAATAAATATTATTAATTTTCAAGTTGTCTTTTATTAATAATTTAAAATTAAAATGCATTCGATTTTTAATATTTAATAAAAAAAATTTCCTTATTATTAAATTTTAAATCATGTTGACCTCTTTCACGTTGTTGTACCTCTTCTGATCAGATTTGTACCCCTTCTAATAATGTTGTACCTCTTCTGATCAGATTTGTACCCCTTCTAATAATGTTGTACATCTTCTGATCAGATTTGTACCCCTTCTAATAATGTTGTACCTCTTCTAATCACTTTTGTACCTCTTCTAATCACTGTTGTACCTCTTCTGATCATTTTTGTACCTCTTCTAATCACTGTTGTACCTCTTCTAATCACTTTTGTACCTCTTCCAATACCTTTTCCAACAAATCACCAAATTTGAAAAACGGGCGCGAAGCGCCCGTCGGGCCCAACAAAATTTGAAAAACGGTCGCGAAGCGCCCGCCCAAGCCCAATAAAATTTAAAAGTTGTAAATTAATAATAAAAGAATTTATGTAAAAAATAATAATTATCTTTTAATAAAGAATTTCATATTTTTTTTAATTGAATTTATAAAAATTAATTTCATATTAATTTAAATATTCAATTATTGTACATTTCAAAATTCTCTTTTTAATTAATAAAAGGAATAATTAATTTATTTTTTAAAATTTATAATAAATTGCATTCAATTTTTGTACCTCTTCTAATCAATCACAGCAGAAAAAAATTCATAACTCGGTTCTGAAAGGTCATACTGTAAAAGTAAAATACTACAAAAATCCGCAATTTTTTCCTCTATAATATAAATTTTATTTCACATTTTTATCAGTTTTTTATGAATTGTTACAAAAATAAAAGTGATTTTAGGATTCGGGACCAAAGGGGGGTGGGTGACCAGGATTTTTGAGTGAAAAATTTTTTTCAACAAAAATCTTCCAAAAACATGTCTTTAGGGGTTATTTGGGCCGCTGATCACGAATACGTGATCAGATTTTACTTTTGACATAGTCAAGACCTCAGAATCCCTGTGTGATTGGGGATTCTGAGGCATCATTTTTTGGGGGGGGGGGTGGTGCAAAGTTCGAATCCGGACGGTGTAACATTATTTTTCTGTGCATTTTTGGGTTATTTTGACTGTTTTTAATTAATTTAAAATATTTTGTTGAGTTAATAAATAAAAAATTATATTTAAATTAATTTTTTTTTTGATGAATACATTTTATAAGTTTAAATTAATTATTTTTTAATTGATAGAATTTCATGTATTTTTTAATTAAATTTGTTAAAAAATATTTTCATTTTAATTTAATGAATTTACTAATCACAGTTGTACCTCTTCTAATGACTTTGTACCTCTTCTAATCACCGTTGTACCTCTTCTGATCACTGTTATACCTATTTTAATCACGGTTGTACCTCTTCTAATCACTGTTGTACCTCTTCTAATCACTGTTGTACCTCTTCTGATCACTGTTGTAGCACTTTTAATCACCATTGTACCTCTTCTAATGACTTTGTACCTCTTCTAATCACCGTTGTACCTCTTCTGATCACTGTTATACCTATTTTAATCACGGTTGTACCTCTTCTGATCACTGTTTACCTCTTTTAGTCACTGTTGTACCTCTTCTAATCACTGTTGTACCTCTCCTAATCATTGTTTACCTCTTTTAGTCACTGTTTTACCTCTTCTAATCACTGTTGTACCTCTTCTAATCTCTGTTGTACCTCTTCTATTTACTGTTGTACCTCTTTTAATTACTGTTGTACCTCTTTTAATTACTTTTGTACCTCTTTTAATCACTGTTGTACCTCTTCTATTTACTGTTGTACCTCTTCTCATCACTGTTGTACCTCTCTAATAACTGTTATACCTCTTCTAATCGCTCTTGTACCTCTCTAATCACTGTTGTACCTCTTCTCATCACTGTTGTACCTCTTCTAATCACTTTTGACCGCTTCTATTTACTGATGTACCTCTTTTAATCACTGTTGTACCTCTTCTAACTCTGTTGTACCTCTTCTATTTACTGTTGTACCTCTTTTAATCACTGTTGAACCTCTTTTAATCACTGTTGAACCTCTTCTAATCGCTGTTGTACCTCTTCTATTTACTGTTGTACCTCTTCTATTTACTGTTGTACCTCTTCTATTTACTGTTGTACCTCTTTTAATCACTTTTGTACCTCTTTTAATCACTGTTGTACCTCTTCTATTTACTGTTGTACCTCTTCTCATCACTGTTGTACCTCTTCTATTTACTGTTGTACCTCTTCTCATCACTGTTGTACCTCTCTAATCACTGTTGTACCTCTTCTATTTACTGTTGTACCTCTTCTATTTACTGTTGTACCTCTTTTAATCATAAATCCCTCAACAAAATTTAATAACGGGCGCGAAGCGCCCGTCTGAGGCCGCGAAGCGGCCTTAAGAGCCCAACAAAATTTAGAAACGGGCACGAAGCGTCCGTTCGAGGCGCCGCGAAGCGGCCTAAACATCTCCATACATAAAAAGGGGCGCGAAACGCCTGTCTGGCCCCAACCAAATTTAAAAAACGGGCGCGAAACGCCCGTCGAAAAATAATTAATTTAATTAAAGTAGCCTAAAGTACACCCATTCAAAGGTCCTGGACATTGTTATGTCGAGTGCAAAGAAGAGTCCGTCTTCTAATCACTGTTGTGCCTTTTCTAATCACTTTTGTACCTCTTAAAATTTCTCACTAACATCTTCGATCAATTTGAATCGCTTCACAGCCTAGGTAGCGAAGCTCAAGAAGCGCGAAGCGCTTTTTCCCAGCTAAATAGTCGACGGTTCACGCACCCGCTAGTTACTATATATGTTATATTGACAAGGAGTTTCGTTTCAAAAAACAAAATCTCCCGGCCGAAGGCCGGGAGCGCCCTGAAAGTAGTGGAAGGGTCTTACAACTTTTTGAGGCGCATCCGGGAAAAATATAGGTTTTCCGGTCCAAGGGCCAACTGAGTACCAGGGACTGATTTCTCATTTTTTCGTGCGTTTGACGGCCCATAACTTTTTTTCTAAATCCCGAATCAAAAACTTTCCGCTGGTAGGAACCTAAGTTGAAGTGTTGTCTAAAAGTCAAAAAAAATTCCAGGCCTCTACCTATAGTAGGAAGGGCTGCAGAAAATAGGAGAAATTCAGTACCAACTTTGTCCACTTCAGTCCCAGGTGAATACCGCGTCAGCGTTTGATCTGAGCGAGGGGGCTCCAGCGGACTTATTGTAGAGCATAATGAGCTTGATTTTTCCAAATTTTAAAATTTCTAAAATTTTCAAAAATTTTCGAGTTAGGCCTAAAAAACGTTTTTTTGGTTTTTGAATTTTATGATTTTTTAACGATTTTTCTGGGAAAAACGGAGACCACTTCCAAAACATCATTTTTCGAGTTCTATCGACTGGTATTTTTTTTGGAAAAATTTCGGTTTTTTCCCGGAAATAGAAAAAAATTTTGGGCTTAGCGGGACATTTGAGTCCTGGGCCCATAACTCGTCAGGGGTTGATTTTAGCGAAAAATTGTCTTAGAACATTTTTGTAGAGCTTTTAAAATGCTATCGAATAGTGTATTATATGGCCGGAAATTTTCAAAAATTTTCGAGCTAGGCCCCCTAGAAATTTTCGGAAATTTTTTTTGGGTTGAAAAAGAGGGTGAAAAATTTTTTTCTGGGTATTTTTAAGGTGCTGAGTACGAATATGATGTCTATTTTAAGTTTCAGAATTTTTGGAATTTTTTAAAAATTCGAAAATATTTGGCAATTTTTTGGCCCTCGGGATTTTGGCCTAATATTTGAAAATTCATAACAAATCGAAGGGTTGATCAATTTTACAGCAATAAAGCCTTAAAAATAGAGAAAAATCAGGAGAATTTTATGGACTTTATTTGGAATTTCTATCTAAAAAAGGAAAAAAGTTATTCCAGAATTTCTGGAAAAATTCGAATTTTCAGAAAAAAATTCATAATTTAAAATATTTTGTTGAGTTAATAAATAAAAAATTATATTTAATTTAATTTTTTTTGATAAATAAATTTTATAAGTTTAAATTAATTATTTTTTTAATTGATAGAATTTCATGTATTTTTTTAATTAAATTTGTTAAAAATATTTTCATTTTAATTTAATGAATTTACTAATCACTGTTGTATCAATTTATATTTAAAGATTTGTTGTAAATTAATAATAAAAGAATTTATGTAAAAAATAATAATTATCTTTTAATAAAGAATTTCATATTTTTTTTAATTGAATTTATAAAAATTAATTTCATATTAATTTAAATATTCAATTCTTGTACATTTCAAAATTCTCTTTTTAATTAATAAAAGGAATGACTAATTTATTTTTTAAAATTTATAATAAATTGCATTCAATTTTTGTACCTCTTCTAATCAATCACAGTTGTACCTCTTCTAATCACTTTTGTACCTCTTCTAACAATTTTGTACCTCTTCTGATCACAGTTGTACCTCTTCAATCACAGTTGTACCTCTTCTAATCACTTTTGTACCTCTTCTAACAATTTTGTACCTCTTCTGATCACAGTTGTACCTCTTCTGATCACTGTTGTACCTCTTTTAATCACAGTTGTACCTCTTCATCAAATTTGTACCTCTTCTAATCTCTGTTTTACCTTTCTTTAATCTCTGTTGTACCTCTTTTTATCACTATTGTACCTCTTCTAATCATTGTTGTACCTCTTCTAATCACTGTTGTACCTCTTCCAATCACAGTTTGTACCTCTTCTGATCTCTGGTGTACCTCTTCTAATCACTGTTGTACCTCTTCTGATCTCTGGTGTACCTCTTCTAATCACTGTTGTACCTCTTCTGATCTCTGTTGTACCTCTTCTAATCACTGTTGTACCTCTTCTAATCACTATTGTACCTCTTCTAATCACAGTTATACCTCTTCTATCACTGTTGTACCTCTTCTAATCACTGTTGTATCTCTTCTAATCACTGTTTTACCTTTCTTAATCTCTGTTGTACCTCTTCTAATCACTGTTGTATCTCTTCTAATCACTGTTTTACCTTTCTTAATCAAGTTGCACCTCTTCTAATCACTGTTGTACCTCTTCTGATCACTCTTCTAATCACTGTTGCACCTCTTCTAATCACTTTTGTACCTCAAAATTTAAATAACGGGCGCTAAGCGCCCGTCCAAGGCCGCGAAGCGGCCTAACAAGCTAAAAAACGGGCGCGAAGCGCCCGTATGAGTTCAACGAATTTAAAAAACGGGCGCGAAGCGCCCGTCCAAGGCCAACAAAAATTGAAAAACCGGCGCGAAGCGCCCGATTTACTGTTGTACCTCTTCTATTTACTGTTGTACCTCTTTTAATCATAAATCCCTCAACAAAATTTAATAACGGGCGCGAAGCGCCCGTCTGAGGCGCGAAGCGGCCTTAAGAGCCCAAAAAATTTAGAAACGGGCACGAAGCGTCCGTTCGAGGCGCCGCGAAGCGGCCTAAACATCTCCATACATAAAAAGGGGCGCGAAACGCCTGTCTGGCCCCAACCAAATTTAAAAAACGGGCGCGAAACGCCCGTCGAAAAATAATTAATTTAATTAAAGTAGCCTAAAGTACACCCATTCAAAGGTCCTGGACATTGTTATGTCGAGTGCAAAGAAGAGTCCGTCTTCTAATCACTGTTGTGCCTTTTCTAATCACTTTTGTACCTCTTAAAATTTCTCACTAACATCTTCGATCAATTTGAATCGCTTCACAGCCTAGGTAGCGAAGCTCAAGAAGCGCGAAGCGCTTTTTCCCAGCTAAATAGTCGACGGTTCACGCACCCGCTAGTTTATATATAACTAAAGCAACAAGGAGTTTCGTTCCAAAAACTAAATCTCGGGAACGGCGAATCGGCGGGAGCTGAAATTTTGCAGGCAGGGGTAACTTTTGACGGCGCATCCGGGAAAAATAGGGGCATTCCGGTCCGGTGGCCAACTGAGCGCCAGCGGCGCTGAAATGGCTTTTTCGTTTTTTCAAGAACCTGTGAAACGATGGGTTTTGGTCATATTAAAAAATGCTTGCTGGGAGGATTTTAAGTTGAAGTGTGCCCTACAAGTTCGCCAGCAAACATTTTTCTCTACGACCTACCGTATTCCCGGTACACGTGGCTAAAAATTGAAAAGCCAAAAACCGGATTTTCGGTTTTCGGGAATAACTCGCTGGGGGTTACGCTGAGCGGGTCGTCGCCAGCAAACTTTTTGTACAGCTCGCCGAGCTCTATCTTGTAAATTTTTTAAATTCTGAAAATTTTCAGAAATTTTCCAGCTAGGCCCCCTTGTCACTTTTGGGGTTTTTGAATTTTAGTATTTTTTGCAGATTTTTCTCGGAAAAACCAAGACCACTTTCAAGCAACCGTTTTTCATGCTCTATCGATTGGTGTCAATTTCAGAAAAATTTTTCAAAATTTTTTTGGAAATAGAAAATTTTGGTTGCTAGGCCTCAATTTCAGTTCTGGCGCAATAACACGTCAGGAGTTGATTTTATCAAAAAATCGTCTAGGAGCTTTTTTGTAGAGAATTTTAAGCCCAATCTAATGTGCTTTATCTCATTTTTTTACCATGAGTTTAAAAAAAGTTATAAAATTAATTGTGTTTTGAAACTCAAAACCATAGGGGGGACCCCATGGTTTTGCATTTCATGAAAAATTTTTTTACTCATAAATTAGCCAAAATGCATTTTTATGCCATAATTTGAGGTGCTGAATACGTATATACGCTTTATTTTGCGTTTCAGACGTTTTGGTAGGTGTTTAAAATTTTTTGAAAAATCGTCAAAATTTGAGCCCCGGAAAATCCAGTAAAATTTCAAAAATTCATAACTGTCTTCGTTTTTGGTCAAATTTAGTGGAATAAAGCTTTAAAAATAGAGAAAAATTGGGAGAATTTTATGGGATTTATTAGGGATTTATATCTTTCAAATTAAAAAAATTATTCCAGAAAATCTGGAAATTTTCGATTTTTCAGAAAAAAATTCCTAACTCCTTTCTGAAAAAGTATTTTATAAAAATGAAATACTCAAAATTAAGACCTCAGAATCACTGTGTGATTGGAGATTCTGAGGGGTGTAAAAAACGGGCGCGAAGCGCCCGTCCTGAGGCCGCGAAGCGGCCAAATGCCCCCAAAAAATTAAAAGACGGGCGCGAAGCGCCCGTCTTGAGGCCACGAAGCGGCCGAATGTCCCCAAAAAAATTAAACAACGGGCGCGAAGC
>CP049709.1:129824-173635 GCA_004148225.2 Heterodera glycines
AACAGAAAGTGGAAGAGAAAGTGGAAGAGGAACAGAAAGTGAAAGAGAAAGTGGAAGAGAACAGAAAGTGGAAGAGAAAGGAAGAGGACCAGAAAGTGGAAGAGAAGGAAAGAGGAAGAGAACGAGAAATAGGAAGAGAACGAGAAAGAGGAAGAAAAAGAAGAAGAGGAAGGAAAGTGGAAGAGGAACGAAAGTGAAAGTGGAAGAGTAACAGAAGAGGAAGAGGAACAGAAGTGGAAGAGAAAGTGGAAGAGGAACAGAAAGTGAAGATAAAGTGGAAGAGGAACGGAAAGTGGAAGATAAAGTGGAAGAGGAACGAAAGGAAGAAGTGGAAGAGGAACGGAAAGTGGAAGATAAAGTGGAAGAGGAACAGAAAGTGGAGAGAAAGTGGAAGAGGAACAGAAAGTGAGAGAAAGTGGAAGAAGAACAGAAAGTGGAAGAGGAAGGAAAGAGGAAGAGAACGAGAAATAGGAAGAGAACGAGAAAGAGGAAGAAAAAGAAGAAGAGGAAGGAAAGTGGAAGAGGAACAGAAAGTGAAAAGTGGAAGAGGAACAGAAAGTGGAAGAGAAAGTGGAAGAGGAACAGAAAGTGGAAGAGAAAGTGGAAGAGGAACAGAAAGTGAAAGAGAAAGTGGAAGAAGAACAGAAAGTGGAAGAGGAAGGAAAGAGGAAGAGAACGAGAAATAGGAAGAGAACGAGAAAGAGGAAGAAAAAGAAGAAGAGGAAGGAAAGTGGAAGAGGAACAGAAAGTGGAAGAGAAACAGAACGTGGAAGAGAAAGTGTAAGAGGAACAGAAAGTGGAAGAGAAAGTGGAAGAGGAACAGAAAGTGAAAGAGAAAGTGGAAGAGGAACAGAAAGTGAAAGAGAAAGTGGAAGAAGAACAGAAAGTGGAAGAGAGACAGAAAGAGGAAGAGGAACAGAAAGTGGAAGAGGAACAGAAAGTGGAAGAGAAAGTGGAAGAGGAACAGAAAGTGAAAGAGAAAGTGGAAGAGGAACAGAAAGTGGGAGAGAAAGTGGAGAGGACCAGAAAGTGGAAGAGGAAGGAAAGAGGAAGAGAACGAGAAATAGGAAGAGAACGAGAAAGAGGAAGAAAAAGAAGAAGAGGAAGGAAAGTGGAAGAGGAACAGAAAGTGAAAAGTGGAAGAGGAACAGAAAGTGGAAGAGGAACAGAAAGTGGAAGAGAAAGTGGAAGAGGAACAGAAAGTGGAAGAGGACCAGAAAGTGGAAGAGGAAGGAAAGAGGAAGAGAACGAGAAATAGGAAGAGAACGAGAAAGAGGAAGAAAAAGAAGAAGAGAAGGTAAAGTGGAAGAGGAACAGAAAGTGGAAGAGAAAGTGGAAGAGGAACAGAAAGTGGAAGAGAAAGTGGAAGAGGAACAGAAAGTGAAAGAGAAAGTGGAAGAGGAACAGAAAGTGGAAGAGAAAGTGGAAGAGGACCAGAAAGTGGAAGAGGAAGGAAAGAGGAAGAGAACGAGAAATAGGAAGAGAACGAGAAAGAGGAAGAAAAAGAAGAAGAGGAAGGAAAGTGGAAGAGGAACAGAAAGTGAAAGAGAAAGTGGAAGAGGAACAGAAAGTGAAAGAGAGAGTGGAAGAGGAACAGAAAGTGGAAGAGAAAGTTGGAGGAAGAAAAAAATGGAAGAGGAACAGAAAGTGAAAGAGAAAGTGGAAGAGGAATAGAAAGTGGAAGAGAAAGTGGGAGGAAGAAAAAGTGGAAGAGGAACAGAAAGTGGAAGAGGAAGAGAAAGTGGAAGAGGAAGTCAGAGCAGCAAGAGCGACAACTCGAAAATTATTTATTTTAGAATTATAACATTTAACAAAAAATCTTATAAAAATCACAAGCATATAAATAAAAATATCGCATTTAAATTAAATTTAAAACAATATCGTTTTTAAATAATTATTTGTTCATTTCCAAATTCTCATATTCCTAAACTATGAGGATCGCTTAGCGGCCAATAGATGCTTTTTCCACGCCCCAAATTATATCTCCCACTAGAGCCAGCGTTGAAAGCGCCCCCGGCGCTTTCACAGGGCCCGCAGGGCCCTGGTTTGTAAATTTATACATATATATTTAGAGGAAAAAGTGTTGAAATTATGAAAATTCCACAAAGATGATCGTGAAAATAATAAATCGGAGATAATAGGCGCTACAAACTCGATATTTCCACAACCCTATTACAGTTTATATTTAGAGGATAATGAGCTGAAATTTTGAGAATTTCACAAGGGTGATCGTGAAAATAATAAAACTTAGAATATTATTAACCCGGTCCTTCTACAACACTGATCCGGTTTATTTTTAGAGATTAACTACTTGTAAATGTGAGATTCTCTATTTACATTTTCATTATCACTTTTAAGTTCTTGCAATTGCAGCTCATTATCCTCTAAATATAAACTGTAACAGTGTTGTGGAAATTACGAGTTGGTAGCGCCAATAATCTTCCATTTACTATTTTTACATATAACTTTGTCAATTTCACATAATTTCAGCTCCTTATTCACTTTAAATAAACTGTGTAAGTGTT
Organism: Heterodera glycines; assembly: GCA_004148225.2. Lineage (NCBI taxonomy): Eukaryota > Metazoa > Nematoda > Chromadorea > Rhabditida > Heteroderidae > Heterodera > Heterodera glycines. The sequence continues at coordinate 132,350 of CP049709.1, forward strand.
GCGGAAGGATTGAGTTGAAAACGCTAATAATCTCCGATTTACAATTTTCATTTGTAAATTTATACATATATATTTAGAGGAAAAAGTGTTGAAATTATGAAAATTCCACAAAGATGATCGTGAAAATAATAAATCGGAGATAATAGGCGCTACCAACTCGATATTTCCGCAACCCTATTACAGTTTATATTTAGAGGATAATGAGCTGAAATTTTGAGAATTTCACAAGGGTGATCGTGAAAATAATAAAACTTAGAATATTATTAACCCGGTCCTTCTACAACACTGATCCGGTTTATTTTTAGAGATTAACTACTTGTAAATGTGAGATTCTCTATTTACATTTTCATTATCACTTTTAAGTTCTTGCAATTGCAGCTCATTATCCTCTAAATATAAACTGTAACAGTGTTGTGGAAATTACGAGTTGGTAGCGCCAATAATCTTCCATTTACTATTTTTACATATAACTTTGTCAATTTCACATAATTTCAGCTCCTTATTCACTTTAAATAAACTGTGTAAGTGTTGCGGAAGGATTGAGTTGAAAACGCTAATAATCTCCGATTTACAATTTTCATTTGTAAATTTATACATATATATTTAGAGGAAAAAGTGTTGAAATTATGAAAATTCCACAAAGATGATCGTGAAAATAATAAATCGGAGATAATAGGCGCTACCAACTCGATATTTCCGCAACCCTATTACAGTTTATATTTAGAGGATAATGAGCTGAAATTTTGAGAATTTCACAAGGGTGATCGTGAAAATAATAAAACTTAGAATATTATTAACCCGGTCCTTCTACAACACTGATCCGGTTTATTTTTAGAGATTAACTACTTGTAAATGTGAGATTCTCTATTTACATTTTCATTATCACTTTTAAGTTCTTGCAATTGCAGCTCATTATCCTCTAAATATAAACTGTAACAGTGTTGTGGAAATTACGAGTTGGTAGCGCCAATAATCTTCCATTTACTATTTTTACATATAACTTTGTCAATTTCACATAATTTCAGCTCCTTATTCACTTTAAATAAACTGTGTAAGTGTTGCGGAAGGATTGAGTTGAAAACGCTAATAATCTCCGATTTACAATTTTCATTTGTAAATTTATACATATATATTTAGAGGAAAAAGTGTTGAAATTATGAAAATTCCACAAAGATGATCGTGAAAATAATAAATCGGAGATAATAGGCGCTACCAACTCGATATTTCCGCAACCCTATTACAGTTTATATTTAGAGGATAATGAGCTGAAATTTTGAGAATTTCACAAGGGTGATCGTGAAAATAATAAAACTTAGAATATTATTAACCCGGTCCTTCTACAACACTGATCCGGTTTATTTTTAGAGATTAACTACTTGTAAATGTGAGATTCTCTATTTACATTTTCATTATCACTTTTAAGTTCTTGCAATTGCAGCTCATTATCCTCTAAATATAAACTGTAACAGTGTTGTGGAAATTACGAGTTGGTAGCGCCAATAATCTTCCATTTACTATTTTTACATATAACTTTGTCAATTTCACATAATTTCAGCTCCTTATTCACTTTAAATAAACTGTGTAAGTGTTGCGGAAGGATTGAGTTGAAAACGCTAATAATCTCCGATTTACAATTTTCATTTGTAAATTTATACATATATATTTAGAGGAAAAAGTGTTGAAATTATGAAAATTCCACAAAGATGATCGTGAAAATAATAAATCGGAGATAATAGGCGCTACCAACTCGATATTTCCGCAACCCTATTACAGTTTATATTTAGAGGATAATGAGCTGAAATTTTGAGAATTTCACAAGGGTGATCGTGAAAATAATAAAACTTAGAATATTATTAACCCGGTCCTTCTACAACACTGATCCGGTTTATTTTTAGAGATTAACTACTTGTAAATGTGAGATTCTCTATTTACATTTTCATTATCACTTTTAAGTTCTTGCAATTGCAGCTCATTATCCTCTAAATATAAACTGTAACAGTGTTGTGGAAATTACGAGTTGGTAGCGCCAATAATCTTCCATTTACTATTTTTACATATAACTTTGTCAATTTCACATAATTTCAGCTCCTTATTCACTTTAAATAAACTGTGTAAGTGTTGCGGAAGGATTGAGTTGAAAACGCTAATAATCTCCGATTTACAATTTTCATTTGTAAATTTATACATATATATTTAGAGGAAAAAGTGTTGAAATTATGAAAATTCCACAAAGATGATCGTGAAAATAATAAATCGGAGATAATAGGCGCTACCAACTCGATATTTCCGCAACCCTATTACAGTTTATATTTAGAGGATAATGAGCTGAAATTTTGAGAATTTCACAAGGGTGATCGTGAAAATAATAAAACTTAGAATATTATTAACCCGGTCCTTCTACAACACTGATCCGGTTTATTTTTAGAGATTAACTACTTGTAAATGTGAGATTCTCTATTTACATTTTCATTATCACTTTTAAGTTCTTGCAATTGCAGCTCATTATCCTCTAAATATAAACTGTAACAGTGTTGTGGAAATTACGAGTTGGTAGCGCCAATAATCTTCCATTTACTATTTTTACATATAACTTTGTCAATTTCACATAATTTCAGCTCCTTATTCACTTTAAATAAACTGTGTAAGTGTTGCGGAAGGATTGAGTTGAAAACGCTAATAATCTCCGATTTACAATTTTCATTTGTAAATTTATACATATATATTTAGAGGAAAAAGTGTTGAAATTATGAAAATTCCACAAAGATGATCGTGAAAATAATAAATCGGAGATAATAGGCGCTACCAACTCGATATTTCCGCAACCCTATTACAGTTTATATTTAGAGGATAATGAGCTGAAATTTTGAGAATTTCACAAGGGTGATCGTGAAAATAATAAAACTTAGAATATTATTAACCCGGTCCTTCTACAACACTGATCCGGTTTATTTTTAGAGATTAACTACTTGTAAATGTGAGATTCTCTATTTACATTTTCATTATCACTTTTAAGTTCTTGCAATTGCAGCTCATTATCCTCTAAATATAAACTGTAACAGTGTTGTGGAAATTACGAGTTGGTAGCGCCAATAATCTTCCATTTACTATTTTTACATATAACTTTGTCAATTTCACATAATTTCAGCTCCTTATTCACTTTAAATAAACTGTGTAAGTGTTGCGGAAGGATTGAGTTGAAAACGCTAATAATCTCCGATTTACAATTTTCATTTGTAAATTTATACATATATATTTAGAGGAAAAAGTGTTGAAATTATGAAAATTCCACAAAGATGATCGTGAAAATAATAAATCGGAGATAATAGGCGCTACCAACTCGATATTTCCGCAACCCTATTACAGTTTATATTTAGAGGATAATGAGCTGAAATTTTGAGAATTTCACAAGGGTGATCGTGAAAATAATAAAACTTAGAATATTATTAACCCGGTCCTTCTACAACACTGATCCGGTTTATTTTTAGAGATTAACTACTTGTAAATGTGAGATTCTCTATTTACATTTTCATTATCACTTTTAAGTTCTTGCAATTGCAGCTCATTATCCTCTAAATATAAACTGTAACAGTGTTGTGGAAATTACGAGTTGGTAGCGCCAATAATCTTCCATTTACTATTTTTACATATAACTTTGTCAATTTCACATAATTTCAGCTCCTTATTCACTTTAAATAAACTGTGTAAGTGTTGCGGAAGGATTGAGTTGAAAACGCTAATAATCTCCGATTTACAATTTTCATTTGTAAATTTATACATATATATTTAGAGGAAAAAGTGTTGAAATTATGAAAATTCCACAAAGATGATCGTGAAAATAATAAATCGGAGATAATAGGCGCTACCAACTCGATATTTCCGCAACCCTATTACAGTTTATATTTAGAGGATAATGAGCTGAAATTTTGAGAATTTCACAAGGGTGATCGTGAAAATAATAAAACTTAGAATATTATTAACCCGGTCCTTCTACAACACTGATCCGGTTTATTTTTAGAGATTAACTACTTGTAAATGTGAGATTCTCTATTTACATTTTCATTATCACTTTTAAGTTCTTGCAATTGCAGCTCATTATCCTCTAAATATAAACTGTAACAGTGTTGTGGAAATTACGAGTTGGTAGCGCCAATAATCTTCCATTTACTATTTTTACATATAACTTTGTCAATTTCACATAATTTCAGCTCCTTATTCACTTTAAATAAACTGTGTAAGTGTTGCGGAAGGATTGAGTTGAAAACGCTAATAATCTCCGATTTACAATTTTCATTTGTAAATTTATACATATATATTTAGAGGAAAAAGTGTTGAAATTATGAAAATTCCACAAAGATGATCGTGAAAATAATAAATCGGAGATAATAGGCGCTACCAACTCGATATTTCCGCAACCCTATTACAGTTTATATTTAGAGGATAATGAGCTGAAATTTTGAGAATTTCACAAGGGTGATCGTGAAAATAATAAAACTTAGAATATTATTAACCCGGTCCTTCTACAACACTGATCCGGTTTATTTTTAGAGATTAACTACTTGTAAATGTGAGATTCTCTATTTACATTTTCATTATCACTTTTAAGTTCTTGCAATTGCAGCTCATTATCCTCTAAATATAAACTGTAACAGTGTTGTGGAAATTACGAGTTGGTAGCGCCAATAATCTTCCATTTACTATTTTTACATATAACTTTGTCAATTTCACATAATTTCAGCTCCTTATTCACTTTAAATAAACTGTGTAAGTGTTGCGGAAGGATTGAGTTGAAAACGCTAATAATCTCCGATTTACAATTTTCATTTGTAAATTTATACATATATATTTAGAGGAAAAAGTGTTGAAATTATGAAAATTCCACAAAGATGATCGTGAAAATAATAAATCGGAGATAATAGGCGCTACCAACTCGATATTTCCGCAACCCTATTACAGTTTATATTTAGAGGATAATGAGCTGAAATTTTGAGAATTTCACAAGGGTGATCGTGAAAATAATAAAACTTAGAATATTATTAACCCGGTCCTTCTACAACACTGATCCGGTTTATTTTTAGAGATTAACTACTTGTAAATGTGAGATTCTCTATTTACATTTTCATTATCACTTTTAAGTTCTTGCAATTGCAGCTCATTATCCTCTAAATATAAACTGTAACAGTGTTGTGGAAATTACGAGTTGGTAGCGCCAATAATCTTCCATTTACTATTTTTACATATAACTTTGTCAATTTCACATAATTTCAGCTCCTTATTCACTTTAAATAAACTGTGTAAGTGTTGCGGAAGGATTGAGTTGAAAACGCTAATAATCTCCGATTTACAATTTTCATTTGTAAATTTATACATATATATTTAGAGGAAAAAGTGTTGAAATTATGAAAATTCCACAAAGATGATCGTGAAAATAATAAATCGGAGATAATAGGCGCTACCAACTCGATATTTCCGCAACCCTATTACAGTTTATATTTAGAGGATAATGAGCTGAAATTTTGAGAATTTCACAAGGGTGATCGTGAAAATAATAAAACTTAGAATATTATTAACCCGGTCCTTCTACAACACTGATCCGGTTTATTTTTAGAGATTAACTACTTGTAAATGTGAGATTCTCTATTTACATTTTCATTATCACTTTTAAGTTCTTGCAATTGCAGCTCATTATCCTCTAAATATAAACTGTAACAGTGTTGTGGAAATTACGAGTTGGTAGCGCCAATAATCTTCCATTTACTATTTTTACATATAACTTTGTCAATTTCACATAATTTCAGCTCCTTATTCACTTTAAATAAACTGTGTAAGTGTTGCGGAAGGATTGAGTTGAAAACGCTAATAATCTCCGATTTACAATTTTCATTTGTAAATTTATACATATATATTTAGAGGAAAAAGTGTTGAAATTATGAAAATTCCACAAAGATGATCGTGAAAATAATAAATCGGAGATAATAGGCGCTACCAACTCGATATTTCCGCAACCCTATTACAGTTTATATTTAGAGGATAATGAGCTGAAATTTTGAGAATTTCACAAGGGTGATCGTGAAAATAATAAAACTTAGAATATTATTAACCCGGTCCTTCTACAACACTGATCCGGTTTATTTTTAGAGATTAACTACTTGTAAATGTGAGATTCTCTATTTACATTTTCATTATCACTTTTAAGTTCTTGCAATTGCAGCTCATTATCCTCTAAATATAAACTGTAACAGTGTTGTGGAAATTACGAGTTGGTAGCGCCAATAATCTTCCATTTACTATTTTTACATATAACTTTGTCAATTTCACATAATTTCAGCTCCTTATTCACTTTAAATAAACTGTGTAAGTGTTGCGGAAGGATTGAGTTGAAAACGCTAATAATCTCCGATTTACAATTTTCATTTGTAAATTTATACATATATATTTAGAGGAAAAAGTGTTGAAATTATGAAAATTCCACAAAGATGATCGTGAAAATAATAAATCGGAGATAATAGGCGCTACCAACTCGATATTTCCGCAACCCTATTACAGTTTATATTTAGAGGATAATGAGCTGAAATTTTGAGAATTTCACAAGGGTGATCGTGAAAATAATAAAACTTAGAATATTATTAACCCGGTCCTTCTACAACACTGATCCGGTTTATTTTTAGAGATTAACTACTTGTAAATGTGAGATTCTCTATTTACATTTTCATTATCACTTTTAAGTTCTTGCAATTGCAGCTCATTATCCTCTAAATATAAACTGTAACAGTGTTGTGGAAATTACGAGTTGGTAGCGCCAATAATCTTCCATTTACTATTTTTACATATAACTTTGTCAATTTCACATAATTTCAGCTCCTTATTCACTTTAAATAAACTGTGTAAGTGTTGCGGAAGGATTGAGTTGAAAACGCTAATAATCTCCGATTTACAATTTTCATTTGTAAATTTATACATATATATTTAGAGGAAAAAGTGTTGAAATTATGAAAATTCCACAAAGATGATCGTGAAAATAATAAATCGGAGATAATAGGCGCTACCAACTCGATATTTCCGCAACCCTATTACAGTTTATATTTAGAGGATAATGAGCTGAAATTTTGAGAATTTCACAAGGGTGATCGTGAAAATAATAAAACTTAGAATATTATTAACCCGGTCCTTCTACAACACTGATCCGGTTTATTTTTAGAGATTAACTACTTGTAAATGTGAGATTCTCTATTTACATTTTCATTATCACTTTTAAGTTCTTGCAATTGCAGCTCATTATCCTCTAAATATAAACTGTAACAGTGTTGTGGAAATTACGAGTTGGTAGCGCCAATAATCTTCCATTTACTATTTTTACATATAACTTTGTCAATTTCACATAATTTCAGCTCCTTATTCACTTTAAATAAACTGTGTAAGTGTTGCGGAAGGATTGAGTTGAAAACGCTAATAATCTCCGATTTACAATTTTCATTTGTAAATTTATACATATATATTTAGAGGAAAAAGTGTTGAAATTATGAAAATTCCACAAAGATGATCGTGAAAATAATAAATCGGAGATAATAGGCGCTACCAACTCGATATTTCCGCAACCCTATTACAGTTTATATTTAGAGGATAATGAGCTGAAATTTTGAGAATTTCACAAGGGTGATCGTGAAAATAATAAAACTTAGAATATTATTAACCCGGTCCTTCTACAACACTGATCCGGTTTATTTTTAGAGATTAACTACTTGTAAATGTGAGATTCTCTATTTACATTTTCATTATCACTTTTAAGTTCTTGCAATTGCAGCTCATTATCCTCTAAATATAAACTGTAACAGTGTTGTGGAAATTACGAGTTGGTAGCGCCAATAATCTTCCATTTACTATTTTTACATATAACTTTGTCAATTTCACATAATTTCAGCTCCTTATTCACTTTAAATAAACTGTGTAAGTGTTGCGGAAGGATTGAGTTGTTTCAATCCAAGGAAAAGCACTATTATTCCGATCACATTTTTTAATTTATTGTTCTAAAGGTTTTTTCCCATTTTTATATTAATATATTTTAATAGTTTTTAATGTGTTTTTTCTAAATTAAATGTAGAAATAATTTTAAATTATTTTCCCATTTTTATTTCTAATGTTTTTTATTTTTTACATTTTTGTTTTGGGTTTTATCTTAGGATTTCGCGTCGTCGCGACACTCCCGCGCGAAAGAGGAAGGCAGCGACACATAAATTTATATAGAATAGATAGTAGACATGGAATTAGGAAAATTATAATGAGTATGAATATGATAATAATAAATAATTGAAAAAATTTGTTTTAATAAGGGAATAGACAAAATTTAATATATAGTTACTTGGTCCAATGAAGTTCCGCTAATAGGTTTTTCATAGTATTGTTAGCAGGAATAATTTTATTATCTTGTTGGGATATATATTCCAAATTAGCTTTCAAATAATTTCAGTCTTACCATCGGGGCAGATAACTTCACAATTTTCTATAATATTTTGCTATTATATGTAAGTTGGATTTGTTGTTCTTTTCCTTCTTTATCACAATTCACTTGGACCTTTTGACTTGGACATTTAACATTGGCTAATGCCGTACCAAAATTTGTTTTACATGATAAAGTCCAATTTGCACCAAGTAGTACAAGAGTAATCCTTTTAATGAAATCGTAGCAATGTTACAAATATTTTTATCGTATATGGCTTTAACCTTATGTCCTTTTAGTGTGATTTGCATTTGAATAGACGTAGTTTGCCGTATTTTAGCTTTAATTTGTGAATCGAATATACGTAACTTCCCTGCGTTTCAATGGGTAAAAAGGTTCTCTTGCCTAACAAATATTTCGGTAAGTGGACTTTTTTCACATTCACAATGTACAACAGAATCCGTGGCATTGACATGCTTCTGGTGGAAAAGTGCAACTAAAACTTTGCGCTTCTTCTTTGTTTTTACACCGTAATATATTTTTGAGTAAATTTTCGTTCGCAACTATTGCTGCTTTTAATTCTTCGCGAACTATAATAAATGTCGAACCAAATAACGGCGTCGGTGGAATTGAAGTCGAAGTCAGTGTGACAGATATAGAACTATTAGACTCGTCACCAATGTGTGTTAAAATTCCGGGTTTCAAGTCAACAGAATAGGTTAATTCTGGATTGATAGACAATTTAATTGTCGCTTGAATGGTCCAAAGATGGACAGTTAACAACTTCGAAATTTCGTCACCAACTGATTCGGCATAAGTTCTGTAAAAATAGACATCCATCAGTTGCGAGGAAACATGACAATGCCATCCTCCGCACGATGGTACAACAGTATGAATAACCTGGTTGATTATTAGCGATCATTCACTTCGGGATTCCGATCTGACATTTTTTACTGATTGACAAGTTTGGCCGGTACATTTCCCAGCGCCTGAGCATCTTTTTTGTGATGCCGAAGATAATTCGTAACCTCTCGTAAAATAATCAGATTTTTCCGTGCAAATTATTGTTAAAGTTTCTATTGTAATTTGTAGTGTTTCCATAGTGGTGTTAGTTTTTGTATTGTCGAGTTTAGGCAGGTTAGGTGTTCAGGTGTAATAGAGAGTTGGGTTGTTTGGTCATAAGAACATTCAATTTTTCCTTCTTGAGTTACAGCACAGTCATTTGTTCCAGCGACTAAATTTGTCACTTCATCACAAGCAAAAATCATTTTGAATAAAATTAAACTGGAAGTGATTAAATAAATCAATGGTCTTTTTAACTTTGGTCTTGAAATTCTAATTCGATTTACTTTGGGTTTTCTTTTAAAACAATTAAAAATAAATTGTAAAATCCAATATATAAAACGTGAGAGTATTCGAATAATTTGGAGGCTTAATGAAATAACATATAAAATTATCATTATAATTACAAGCATTAATGCCCAATGAATCTGGTCTACACATTGTGGGTTTTTAATATATTCCCTACAAAATCGACAGTTAATTAGTTCGCATACGGGAGATGATTGGCACGTAAATCAAACAAAGATTGGGACGATAAATTAGATGATCAAGAAATTATTGAATGGAATAATATTTCAAACACAGATATGATAACCATACCACGTTCGCCTTTCACAAGTCAATATTTAAATCATTCAATATTACACATTTTTTCTGACGCTTCCGAGTTGGCTTATGCCACTTCAGCTTATTTACATACAAACGATCAAATAAATTTATTGTTCGCAAAAACAAGACTTACTCCACTTAAAGGCTTAACAATTCCTAAACTCGAATTATTAGGTTTATTGATAGCCGCAAGAGCCGCCAAATTTATAAAAAGGGAATCAAAATTGAATCTCGAAAATACCTATATTTGGTCAGACTCAAAATGTGTACTCAGTTGGTTGAAATGTAAAAAGAATTTACCAATTTTTATAAAAAATAGAGTTGAAGAGATAAAACAAATTGCCTTGGAATTACACATCACTTTTCATTATGTAAAATCAGCAGATAATCCGGCTGATTTGGCTTCACGAGGAGCAACCATGAGTGAATTAAAATACAACAAATTATGGTGGAATGGACCAAAATGGCTTAAACTGGAAAAAGAAAATTGGCCACCACACAGCTTTTACAGTCCTGATCAAGAAGAGGCTCCTTATTTAGATAATACAGAGGAAATAATTAACACTCAAATAAATTTAATAAAAAACGAATATAAAGGAATTATCGGATGGGATAAATTCAGTTCATGGCTTAAAATAACTCGCATTTGTCAAACTTTATTAAAATTCATATTTTTCAAATTACAAAACTCTAAAAAGTTTAATGAAAAATTTATTTGCTCTAAATTCGAAAATGCATTACAATTAAAAATCATGGCACAAAAAATGCTAATTCGAATTATTCAGAGGGAAATGGAACCAAATAAAGAAGAAGAAAGACAGTTAAAAATTTATCTCGATAATGATATGATACTCAAATGTGAAGGCCGATTAAAAAATGCACAAATTCAAGGTGTAAATCCAATTTTTCTACCAAGAAAACACTATGGAACTCATTTGATAATCATGGATTATCACACACGAAATTTACACGCAGGTACAATGACAACATTATCGGAAATAAGAAAAACTTATTGGATACCGAAAGGAAGAAGAATTGTTGATCAAATACGGAGACAATGCTATCATTGTAGGAGATATAATGCTAAACCTTTTCAACAACCACAAATGCCTCCATTACCCAAATCACGAGTTGAAATAACTGAACCATTTCAAAACGTTGGACTAGATTATATGGGACCAATACAAATAAAAAATTTCAATGAAAAATGCTGGATAATTTTATTTACATGCTTCACAACACGAGGTATTCATCTCGAATTAGTCACTTCCTTATCAGTTCAACATTTTCTCAATGCATTCAGAAGATTCATATCAAGAAGAGGCACACCCAAACACGTATGGAGTGATAATGCAGCACAAATAAAACTTGCATCAAACATTTTACCCGAAGTGTTAAAATTAAAAGAAATCCTCAAGGATGAGTCAATTAAAACGTACTTTTTAAATGAAAATATAAATTGGACATTTTCTATAGAATTAGCCCCTTGGCAAAACGGAGCAATTGAACGACTTAATCAAAATGTTAAAACAGCAATGAGAAAAGTAATTGGAAAAAGATTTATCGAGTTTGATTCTTTTCAAACTCTAATTTGTGAAATTGAAGCCTTAGTAAATTCACGACCAATTACTTTTATATATGATGAAATTAATTCTTATCAGATTCTTCGACCAATTGACTTCATACTTCCACATAAAAATTTATGTATCCCTCCTATTTTGGAAAATGAAGAAGCCAAAGACCCAGCATATTACCCCAAAAAGACTTCATATGACCAAGCAATTGAATTATGGAAGAAAACAACAAAATCATTAGATGACTATTGGAAAATTTGGACTAATGAATATATACCAAGCCTAAGAGAACGTTATAAAATCGAAAACAAAAATCCAAGAAATTGTATGAAATCTTTTCCAGAATTGAATGAAATTGTAATAATACATGATCAAACTCCCAGAGCAATGTGGAAAACTGGCATTGTCAAAAATGTCATAACTGGATCAGATGGTATCGTAAGAGGCGCTAATATCGAACTTCCAAATAAAACAGTACTAAATCGACCCTTAAAATTAATCTACCCGTTAGAAATCAATTCAAATGATGATAAAGAACAAGAAACACTCTCTAATCTTATAATTAATCAGAAACCCAATTATTTAAACAGAAAAAGGAAGATTGATAATACCTTAGTTCCCATCAAGATGAATAGACTATTTCAAAACTCGTTAACAATTATATCATTATTAACATTAATTTCATTATGTTCATCTTATTCATACGAATGTCCAAATGAACCGAAAATATGGAAAACGAAATATACAACTCTATGTATAGAAAACGGTTTTACAGTCAGACAAAATAAATTAACAAAAGAATTTTGCTATAAACAATTGGTTTGCAAAAATAAACATATCATTAAACGACGACCACCGTATTGTGGTGAAAAATGTAATTGTCCCAAGGGATTCAAATTTTGTAGTTTCGCATCTTATAATAAAATCAAAAATGAATCAGTTGAAAGAATTAATTACCAAAGAATAATTTCGTTCTATAAACCAAATATCTGCTCACTAAATAAAACTGAAAAGTGCCCAAATATGCAGAGAAAGTTATTTAATTCAATTGTTCTCCATGACAATTCAATTCATATGGTGAAAACTTTAAATTTACTTTTTTCCCAAATTGACTCGATAAACAATTTTCGTTGTTTTGGGGAGGGCAATCTGACGATTGGTACTCCAATTTACTGTCGAGAACATGACTGTTTTAAAGATAATTCATTCAAACAAATATATGGAACGAAATTTTGCTTTTACGATCCATACGAAAAAATTTACCTTGTTAAATCTGATGAAGAATTAATTCAAATCAAAGCATGGGGAACTATTGAAAAAATATTTTACTTGTCAAATAATTTAAATCAATCATTCATTGAAAATAGACGGAATAAAAGAGAAGAAAACTCTTCAATCAATGAAGAATCAACTATTGAATGTTTAAAGGGAGGAATTATCATTAAAGCTATAAGTGATACACAAGAATTACAAATTTCCATTGAAAATTATACAATCATAAAAAAGAACCCACAAAGAGAGGAAATAATTTATTTACCCCCAAAACTTACATCCAGTGAATATAAACCTGTAATTAAATTTATAAGTAACCCAGATAAATCAAATGAGAAACAAATTACGTGCCAATCATCTCCCGTATGCGAACTAATTAACTGTCGATTTTGTAGGGAATATATTAAAAACCCACAATGTGTAGACCAGATTCATTGGGCATTAATGCTTGTAATTATAATGATAATTTTATATGTTATTTCATTAAGCCTCCAAATTATTCGAATACTCTCACGTTTTATATATTGGATTTTACAATTTATTTTTAATTGTTTTAAAAGAAAACCCAAAGTAAATCGAATTAGAATTTCAAGACCAAAGTTAAAAAGACCATTGATTTATTTAATCACTTCCAGTTTAATTTTATTCAAAATGATTTTTGCTTGTGATGAAGTGACAAATTTAGTCGCTGGAACAAATGACTGTGCTGTAACTCAAGAAGGAAAAATTGAATGTTCTTATGACCAAACAACCCAACTCTCTATTACACCTGAACACCTAACCTGCCTAAAACTCGACAATACAAAAACTAACACCACTATGGAAACACTACAAATTACAATAGAAACTTTAACAATAATTTGCACGGAAAAATCTGATTATTTTACGAGAGGTTACGAATTATCTTCGACATCACAAAAAAGATGCTCAGGCGCTGGGAAATGTACCGGCCAAACTTGTCAATCAGTAAAAATGTCAGATCGGAATCCCGAAGTGAATGATCACGCTAATAATCAACCAGGTTATTCATACTGTGTACCATCGTGCGGAGGATGGCATTGTCAATGTTTCCTCGCAACTGATGGATGTCTATTTTACAGAACTTATGCCGAATCAGTTGGTGACGAAATTTTCGAAGTTGTTAACTGTCCATCTTGGACCATTCAAGCGACAATTAAATTGTCTATCAATCCAGAATTAACCTATTCTGTTGACTTGAAACCCGGAATTTTAACACACATTGGTGACGAGTCTAATAGTTCTATATCTGTCACACTGACTTCGACTTCAATTCCACCGACGCCGTTATTTGGTTCGACATTTATTATAGTTCGCGAAGAATTAAAAGCAGCAATAGTTGCGAACGAAAATTTACTCAAAAATATATTACGGTGTAAAAACAAAGAAGAAGCGCAAAGTTTTAGTTGCACTTTTCCACCAGAAGCATGTCAATGCCACGGAGGTGATTCTGTTGTACATTGTGAATGTGAAAAAAGTCCACTTACCGAAATATTTGTTAGGCAAGAGAACCTTTTACCCATTGAAACGCAGGGAAGTTACGTATATTTCGATTCACAAATTAAAGCTAAAATACGGCAAACTACGTCTATTCAAATGCAAATCACACTAAAAGGACATAAGGTTAAAGCCATATACGATAAAAATATTTGTAACATTGCTACGATTTCATTAAAAGGATGTTACTCTTGTACTACTGGTGCAAATTGGACTTTATCATGTAAAACAAATTTTGGTACCGCATTAGCCAATGTTAAATGTCCAAGTCAAAAGGTCCAAGTGAATTGTGATAAAGAAGGAAAAGAACAACAAATCCAACTTACATATAATAAGCAAAATATTATAGAAAATTGTGAAGTTATCTGCCCCGATGGTAAGACTGAAATTATTTTGAAAGCTAATTTGGAATATATATCCCAACAAGATAATAAAATTATTCCTGCTAACAATACTAATGAAAAACCTATTAGCGGAACTTCATTGGACCAAGTAACTGATATATTAAATTTTGTCTATTCCCTTATTAAAACAAATTTTTTCAATATATTTATTATTATCATATTCATACTCATTATAATTTTCCTAATTCCATGTCTACTATCTATTCTATATAAATTTATGTGTCGCTGCCTTCCTCTTTCGCGCGGGAGTGTCGCGACGACGCGAAATCCTAAGATAAAACCCAAAACAAAAAATGTAAAAAATAAAAAACATTAGAAATAAAAATGGGAAAAATAATTTAAAATTATTTCTACATTTAATTTAGAAAAAACACATTAAAAACTATTAAAATATATTAATATAAAAATGGGAAAAAACCTTTAGAACAATAAATTAAAAAATGTGATCGGAATAATAGTGCTTTTCCTTGGATTGAAAGGAACGGAAATTAATTAAATATTAAATGATTAATATGTAATTGGCAAATTCTGTTAAAATACGTTCGTAAACAAATTATTAATGATTAATTTGATATATTAAAGAAATTGAAATTGTAAAGGGAAAAAATGGAAAAACAACAATTAATGGGAAAAATGGCAAAATCCAAAGGGATAAACATAAAAACAAATTTTAATTAAAATTAGAAATTGGAGCGTACTATGATGCAAAAAAGCCGTATAAAAGCGGCTGTGCTTTTCAGTGATTTTCAGTTCGACATTGGTTCCCTCCGAAGTTTCCGTCTTCCCCCGTGCCACACCATCCCGAAGTGCCCTGCGCCTTCCCCCGTGCCGCACCATCCCGAAGTGCCCTACGCCTTCCCCCGTGTCGCCCCATCTCGAAAGGTCCTGTGCCTCTCTCCGCCCGTCCTTTTCCGAAGTGCCCTCTCGCATCCCCATTATGCCATTCCCATATACCGTTCAATTTTGCCCATTTTTTATTTTTTATGTTTTTGTATTGATCATTTTTTGTATTGTGTCGCCCTGTTAGGGCTCGGTTTAATTACCCAAGTTTGAGGGTACAAATAAATTGAATTCCGGCGCTCTTTTGCATTTCTTCGGTCATCAACTCGCTCTGAATACGTCAACCCTGCTTGCAAAGTGCTTGGCCAAAATCAAGGCCGTGTACAGCACTCCCGATCGGTTCGAATCACTCAGTCCGGACTCACGACTCGATCACTTCGTGGCTTTTCTCCCTTTTCCACCACCCAACCCAAAACTTTGTCGTCGCCACAAACGACAAGTGTTGAAATTATGAAAATTCCACAAAGATGATCGTGAAAATAATAAATCGGAGATAATAGGCGCTACCAACTCGATATTTCCGCAACCCTATTACAGTTTATATTTAGAGGATAATGAGCTGAAATTTTGAGAATTTCACAAGGGTGATCGTGAAAATAATAAAACTTAGAATATTATTAACCCGGTCCTTCTACAACACTGATCCGGTTTATTTTTAGAGATTAACTACTTGTAAATGTGAGATTCTCTATTTACATTTTCATTATCACTTTTAAGTTCTTGCAATTGCAGCTCATTATCCTCTAAATATAAACTGTAACAGTGTTGTGGAAATTACGAGTTGGTAGCGCCAATAATCTTCCATTTACTATTTTTACATATAACTTTGTCAATTTCACATAATTTCAGCTCCTTATTCACTTTAAATAAACTGTGTAAGTGTTGCGGAAGGATTGAGTTGAAAACGCTAATAATCTCCAATTTACAATTTTCATTTGTAAATTTATACATATATATTTAGAGGAAAAAGTGTTGAAATTATGAAAATTCCACAAAGATGATCGTGAAAATAATAAATCGGAGATAATAGGCGCTACCAACTCGATATTTCCGCAACCCTATTACAGTTTATATTTAGAGGATAATGAGCTGAAATTTTGAGAATTTCACAAGGGTGATCGTGAAAATAATAAAACTTAGAATATTATTAACCCGGTCCTTCTACAACACTGATCCGGTTTATTTTTAGAGATTAACTACTTGTAAATGTGAGATTCTCTATTTACATTTTCATTATCACTTTTAAGTTCTTGCAATTGCAGCTCATTATCCTCTAAATATAAACTGTAACAGTGTTGTGGAAATTACGAGTTGGTAGCGCCAATAATCTTCCATTTACTATTTTTACATATAACTTTGTCAATTTCACATAATTTCAGCTCCTTATTGACTTTAAATAAACTGTGTAAGTGTTGCGGAAGGATTGAGTTGAAAACGCTAATAATCTCCGATTTACAATTTTCATTCCCTATATAAGAAGTTTATACCCATGATCCAAGCATAAAAATGAAAATCTCGAGTCTTTTTGAGAGTTAGGGGGTGCGTGTGGTGTCAATCGACGCAGTTTTGCAAGGGCTATAAGGGAAAAATATCAGTTTTCCAAAATTTTCAGAACTGTTCGAACTGCATTCGAAAAACAAGTCAAAAAATCACACTTTTTTGAATGTCCCACTTTTGAACGCTTTTTGCATGCCTTAAAAGTGGTAAAATCAAAAAACAAATATGTTTGTGCACATCTACAAACTCTTGGCTTTCGAATTATACCAGGGTTGTTTGGGTCCGGGTCCGGGAAGTGCCCTAAAAAGGGAGGACAAGCACTTTTGGTCGGAATTTTTCCCAAAAAAGAAGGAAAAGGAAAAGGGAATTAAAAGGGATGGTGGCAAGCGACCCGGTGGTCAAGTGGTTAGTGTGCTTGCCTGTGGTCATGGGGTGTTGTGGGTTCGAGTCCCATTAATTTATGTTATTTTCCCGTCAAATATTATATTTAAATTATTGGTTTTAAAATTTGTTTTTAATGTTTTTTATAAGAATTTTAGAAGTGAGTTAAAAGAGAAAGAAAGGCATTATAAAAAATATGGAGCAAAGTACTTTTGGATAAAAATTGATTACTTTCCTTTCTTTCCTTTTTTTATATGTAATGCACACTCGCCAGTGGTTCAGTTTTTTACTGCTCCTACTTTTATTCAATAAATATTTCCAACTAAATTATTGCTGTTTTAATAGCATAAATTTTTAGTTTTTGCCTTTGGTGGTGGTGGGCGACGGCTCGGGTCCCACCTATTCTGGGTGTTTTCATCCATTATTTTATTACATTTTTTGAATGATTTTATTTTTTTAAAATTAATTAAGTTTATTAAAAATAATTTATTTTAAATATTAAAAATAATAATTCTTTCTTCCTAATTTAACCCAAAAATCTATTGTTTGACCTTTTTTGTGCAAAATCATTTAAAAAATGGAGACAAATTAATAAGTTACCTAAACATAAAATTATAAATATTTTATGCCAAAAAAGAAGGAAAGTGAAAAGGAAATTAAAAGGAGGCAAGCGATCAGCAGGTGGTCAAGTAGTTAGTGTGCCTTCCTTTGGTGCTGGCTTCCCATGGGTTAGAGTCCCATTTCTTCTGATTATTTTAAAGCAAATATTATATTGAAATTATTCTAATTTTTGTTTTTTTTAATTTATTTTTTTAATTAATTAACTTTATGGTATTTTAAATTAATGATAATGATTTTTTGAATTAATAAAATAATAAATATTTTTAATTAATAGAATAATAAAGTCTAAATTAAATATTAAAATTAATCGAATAAAAATTAAAAATAAACAAATATTAATAAATATTTAAATAATTTATAAATCTCAAAATGAGTTAATTTTAGGGTTAGACGAATCCGGGTATTTGGGCAAAACCGGGTCCGGATATTTCCGGGTCCAGAAAAGCCGGGTACGGGAGGAACAGAAAGTGGAAGAGAAACAGAACGTGGAAGAGAAAGTGTAAGAGGAACAGAAATTGTCAGAGGAACAGAAAGTGGAAGAGAAAGTGGAAGAGGAACAGAAAGAGGAAGAGGAACAGAAAGTGGAAGAGGAACAGAAAGTGGAAGAGAAAGTGGAAGAGGAACAGAAAGTGGAAGAGAAAGTGGAAGAGGAACAGAAAGTGGAAGATAAAGTGGAAGAGGAACAGAAAATGGAAGAGACAGTGGAAGAAAAAGTGGAAGAGGACCAGAAAGTGGAAGAGGAAGGAAAGAGGAAGAGAACGAGAAATAGGAAGAGAACGAGAAAGAGGAAGAAAAAGAAGAGGAAGGAAAGTGGAAGAGGAACAGAAAGTGAAAGAGAAAGTGGAAGAGAAACAGAACGTGGAAGAGAAAGTGTAAGAGGAACAGAAATTGTAAGAGGAACAGACAGTGGAAGATAAAGTTGAAGCGGAACAGAAAGTGGAAGATAAAGTGGAAGAGGAACGGAAAGTGGAAGATAAAGTGGAAGAGGAACAGAAAGTGAAAGAGAAAGTGGAAGAAGAACAGAAAGTGGAAGAGGAACAGAAAGAGGAAGAGGAACAGAATGTGGAAGAGAAAGTGGAAGAGGAACAGAAAGTGGAAGATAAAGTGGAAGAGGAACGGAAAGTGGAAGATAAAGTGGAAGAGGAACGGAAAGTGGAAGATAAAGTGGAAGAGGAACGGAAAGTGGAAGATAAAGTGGAAGAGGAACAGAAAGTGGAAGATAAAGTGGAAGAGGAACAGAAAGTGAAAGAGAAAGTGGAAGAAGAACAGAAAGTGGAAGAGGAAGGAAAGAGAAGAGAACGAGAAATAGGAAGAGAACGAGAAAGAGGAAGAAAAAGAAGAAGAGGAAGGAAAGTGGAAGAGGAACAGAAAGTGGAAGAGAAACAGAACGTGGAAGAGAAAGTGTAAGAGGAACAGAAAGTGGAAGAGAAACAGAACGTGGAAGAGAAAGTGTAAGAGGAACAGAAAGTGGAAGATAAAGTGGAAGAGGAACGGAAAGTGGAAGATAAAGTGGAAGAGGAACAGAAAGTGAAAGAGAAAGTGGAAGAAGAACAGAAAGTGGAAGAGAGACAGAAAGAGGAAGAGGAACAGAAAGTGGAAGAGGAACAGAAAGTGGAAGAGAAAGTGGAAGAGGAACAGAAAGTGAAAGAGAAAGTGGAAGAGGACCAGAAAGTGGAAGAGGAAGGAAAGAGGAAGAGAACGAGAAATAGGAAGAGAACGAGAAATAGGAAGAGAACGAGAAAGAGGAAGAAAAAGAAGAAGAGGAAGGAAAGTGGAAGAGGAACAGAAAGTGAAAAGTGGAAGAGGAACAGAAAGTGGAAGATAAAGTGGAAGAGGAACGGAAAGTGGAAGATAAAGTGGAAGAGGAACGGAAAGTGGAAGATAAAGTGGAAGAGGAACGGAAAGTGGAAGATAAAGTGGAAGAAGAACAGAAAGTGGAAGAGGAAGGAAAGAGGAAGAGAACGAGAAATAGGAAGAGAACGAGAAAGAGGAAGAAAAAGAAGAAGAGGAAGGAAAGTGGAAGAGGAACAGAAAGTGGAAGAGAAACAGAACGTGGAAGAGAAAGTGTAAGAGGAACAGAAAGTGGAAGAGAAACAGAACGTGGAAGAGAAAGTGTAAGAGGAACAGAAAGTGGAAGATAAAGTGGAAGAGGAACGGAAAGTGGAAGATAAAGTGGAAGAGGAACAGAAAGTGAAAGAGAAAGTGGAAGAAGAACAGAAAGTGGAAGAGAGACAGAAAGAGGAAGAGGAACAGAAAGTGGAAGAGGAACAGAAAGTGGAAGAGAAAGTGGAAGAGGAACAGAAAGTGAAAGAGAAAGTGGAAGAGGAACAGAAAGTGGGAGAGAAAGTGGAAGAGGACCAGAAAGTGGAAGAGGAAGGAAAGAGGAAGAGAACGAGAAATAGGAAGAGAACGAGAAAGAGGAAGAAAAAGAAGAAGAGGAAGGAAAGTGGAAGAGGAACAGAAAGTGAAAAGTGGAAGAGGAACAGAAAGTGAAAGAGAAAGTGGAAGAGGAACAGAAAGTGGAAGAGAAAGTGGAAGAGGACCAGAAAGTGGAAGAGGAAGGAAAGAGGAAGAGAACGAGAAATAGGAAGAGAACGAGAAAGAGGAAGAAAAAGAAGAAGAGGAAGGAAAGTGGAAGAGGAACGGAAAGTGGAAGATAAAGTGGAAGAGGAACAGAAAGTGAAAGAGAAAGTGGAAGAAGAACAGAAAGTGGAAGAGGAAGGAAAGAGGAAGAGAACGAGAAATAGGAAGAGAACGAGAAAGAGGAAGAAAAAGAAGAAGAGGAAGTAAAGTGGAAGAGGAAAAGAAAGTGGAAGAGAAACAGAACGTGGAAGAGAAAGTGTAAGAGGAACAGAAAGTGGAAGAGAAAATGGAAGAGGAACAGAAAGTGAAAGAGAAAGTGGAAGAGGAACAGAAAGTGAAAGAGAAACTGGAAGAAGAACAGAAAGTGGAAGAGAGACAGAAAGAGGAAGAGGAACTGAAAGTGGAAGAGGAACAGAAAGTGGAAGAGAAAGTGGAAGAGGAACAGAAAGTGAAAGAGAAAGTGGAAGAGGAACAGAAAGTGGAAGAGAAAGTGGAAGAGGACCAGAAAGTGGAAGAGGAAGGAAAGAGGAAGAGAACGAGAAATAGGAAGAGAACGAGAAAGAGGAAGAAAAAGAAGAAGAGGAAGGAAAGTGGAAGAGGAACGAAAGTGAAAAGTGGAAGAGTAACAGAAAGAGGAAGAGGAACAGAAAGTGGAAGAGAAAGTGGAAGAGGAACAGAAAGTGGAAGAGAAAGTGGAAGAGGAAAAGAAAGTGGAAGAGAAAGTGGAAGAGGACCAGAAAGTGGAAGAGAAAGTGGAAGAGGACCAGAAAGTGGAAGAGGAAGGAAAGAGGAAGAGAACGAGAAATAGGAAGAGAACGAGAAAGAGGAAGAAAAAGAAGAAGAGGAAGGAAAGTGGAAGAGGAACAGAAAGAGGAAGAGGAACAGAATGTGGAAGAGAAAGTGGAAGAGGAACAGAAAGTGGAAGATAAAGTGGAAGAGGAACGGAAAGTGGAAGATAAAGTGGAAGAGGAACGGAAAGTGGAAGATAAAGTGGAAGAGGAACGGAAAGTGGAAGATAAAGTGGAAGAGGAACAGAAAGTGGAAGATAAAGTGGAAGAGGAACAGAAAGTGAAAGAGAAAGTGGAAGAAGAACAGAAAGTGGAAGAGGAAGGAAAGAGGAAGAGAACGAGAAATAGGAAGAGAACGAGAAAGAGGAAGAAAAAGAAGAAGAGGAAGGAAAGTGGAAGAGGAACAGAAAGTGGAAGAGAAACAGAACGTGGAAGAGAAAGTGTAAGAGGAACAGAAAGTGGAAGATAAAGTGGAAGAGGAACGGAAAGTGGAAGATAAAGTGGAAGAGGAACAGAAAGTGAAAGAGAAAGTGGAAGAAGAACAGAAAGTGGAAGAGAGACAGAAAGAGGAAGAGGAACAGAAAGTGGAAGAGGAACAGAAAGTGGAAGAGAAAGTGGAAGAGGAACAGAAAGTGAAAGAGAAAGTGGAAGAGGAACAGAAAGTGGGAGAGAAAGTGGAAGAGGACCAGAAAGTGGAAGAGGAAGGAAAGAGGAAGAGAACGAGAAATAGGAAGAGAACGAGAAAGAGGAAGAAAAAGAAGAAGAGGAAGGAAAGTGGAAGAGGAACAGAAAGTGAAAAGTGGAAGAGGAACAGAAAGTGGAAGAGAAAGTGGAAGAGGAACAGAAAGTGGAAGAGAAAGTGGAAGAGGAACAGAAAGTGAAAGAGAAAGTGGAAGAAGAACAGA
The DNA here is from genome assembly GCA_004148225.2 of Heterodera glycines. NCBI lineage: Eukaryota > Metazoa > Nematoda > Chromadorea > Rhabditida > Heteroderidae > Heterodera > Heterodera glycines. The sequence goes on from CP049709.1 coordinate 154,832, forward strand.
AAGTGGAAGAGGAAGGAAAGAGGAAGAGAACGAGAAATAGGAAGAGAACGAGAAAGAGGAAGAAAAAGAAGAAGAGGAAGGAAAGTGGAAGAGGAACAGAAAGTGGAAGAGAAACAGAACGTGGAAGAGAAAGTGTAAGAGGAACAGAAAGTGGAAGAGAAAGTGGAAGAGGAACAGAAAGTGAAAGAGAAAGTGGAAGAGGAACAGAAAGTGAAAGAGAAAGTGGAAGAAGAACAGAAAGTGGAAGAGAGACAGAAAGAGGAAGAGGAACAGAAAGTGGAAGAGGAACAGAAAGTGGAAGAGAAAGTGGAAGAGGAACAGAAAGTGAAAGAGAAAGTGGAAGAGGAACAGAAAGTGGGAGAGAAAGTGGAAGAGGACCAGAAAGTGGAAGAGGAAGGAAAGAGGAAGAGAACGAGAAATAGGAAGAGAACGAGAAAGAGGAAGAAAAAGAAGAAGAGGAAGGAAAGTGGAAGAGGAACAGAAAGTGAAAAGTGGAAGAGGAACAGAAAGTGGAAGAGGAACAGAAAGTGGAAGAGAAAGTGGAAGAGGAACAGAAAGTGGAAGAGGACCAGAAAGTGGAAGAGGAAGGAAAGAGGAAGAGAACGAGAAATAGGAAGAGAACGAGAAAGAGGAAGAAAAAGAAGAAGAGAAGGTAAAGTGGAAGAGGAACAGAAAGTGGAAGAGAAAGTGGAAGAGGAACAGAAAGTGGAAGAGAAAGTGGAAGAGGAACAGAAAGTGAAAGAGAAAGTGGAAGAGGAACAGAAAGTGGAAGAGAAAGTGGAAGAGGACCAGAAAGTGGAAGAGGAAGGAAAGAGGAAGAGAACGAGAAATAGGAAGAGAACGAGAAAGAGGAAGAAAAAGAAGAAGAGGAAGGAAAGTGGAAGAGGAACAGAAAGTGAAAGAGAAAGTGGAAGAGGAACAGAAAGTGAAAGAGAGAGTGGAAGAGGAACAGAAAGTGGAAGAGAAAGTTGGAGGAAGAAAAAAATGGAAGAGGAACAGAAAGTGAAAGAGAAAGTGGAAGAGGAATAGAAAGTGGAAGAGAAAGTGGGAGGAAGAAAAAGTGGAAGAGGAACAGAAAGTGGAAGAGGAAGAGAAAGTGGAAGAGGAAGTCAGAGCAGCAAGAGCGACAACTCGAAAATTATTTATTTTAGAATTATAACATTTAACAAAAAATCTTATAAAAATCACAAGCATATAAATAAAAATATCGCATTTAAATTAAATTTAAAACAATATCGTTTTTAAATAATTATTTGTTCATTTCCAAATTCTCATATTCCTAAACTATGAGGATCGCTTAGCGGCCAATAGATGCTTTTTCCACGCCCCAAATTATATCTCCCACTAGAGCCAGCGTTGAAAGCGCCCCCGGCGCTTTCACAGGGCCCGCAGGGCCCTGGTTTGTAAATTTATACATATATATTTAGAGGAAAAAGTGTTGAAATTATGAAAATTCCACAAAGATGATCGTGAAAATAATAAATCGGAGATAATAGGCGCTACAAACTCGATATTTCCACAACCCTATTACAGTTGATATTTAGAGGATAATGAGCTGAAATTTTGAGAATTTCACAAGGGTGATCGTGAAATAATAAAACTTAGAATATTATTAACCCGGTCCTTCTACAACACTGATCCGGTTTATTTTTAGAGATTAACTACTTGTAAATGTGAGATTCTCTATTTACATTTTCATTATCACTTTTAAGTTCTTGCAATTGCAGCTCATTATCCTCTAAATATAAACTGTAACAGTGTTGTGGAAATTACGAGTTGGTAGCGCCAATAATCTTCCATTTACTATTTTTACATATAACTTTGTCAATTTCACATAATTTCAGCTCCTTATTCACTTTAAATAAACTGTGTAAGTGTTGCGGAAAGGATTGAGTTGAAAACGCTAATAATCTCCGATTTACAATTTTCATTTGTAAATTTATACATATATATTTAGAGGAAAAAGTGTTGAAATTATGAAAATTCCACAAAGATGATCGTGAAAATAATAAATCGGAGATAATAGGCGCTACCAACTCGATATTTCCGCAACCCTATTACAGTTTATATTTAGAGGATAATGAGCTGAAATTTTGAGAATTTCACAAGGGTGATCGTGAAAATAATAAAACTTAGAATATTATTAACCCGGTCCTTCTACAACACTGATCCGGTTTATTTTTAGAGATTAACTACTTGTAAATGTGAGATTCTCTATTTACATTTTCATTATCACTTTTAAGTTCTTGCAATTGCAGCTCATTATCCTCTAAATATAAACTGTAACAGTGTTGTGGAAATTACGAGTTGGTAGCGCCAATAATCTTCCATTTACTATTTTTACATATAACTTTGTCAATTTCACATAATTTCAGCTCCTTATTCACTTTAAATAAACTGTGTAAGTGTTGCGGAAAGGATTGAGTTGAAAACGCTAATAATCTCCGATTTACAATTTTCATTTGTAAATTTATACATATATATTTAGAGGAAAAAGTGTTGAAATTATGAAAATTCCACAAAGATGATCGTGAAAATAATAAATCGGAGATAATAGGCGCTACCAACTCGATATTTCCGCAACCCTATTACAGTTTATATTTAGAGGATAATGAGCTGAAATTTTGAGAATTTCACAAGGGTTGTCGCGACAACGCGAAATCCTAAGATAAAACCAAAAATAAAGAAGGGAAAAAATAAAAAACACTAGAAAACAAAATGGGGAAAAACAAAACCTACATAATAAAAAATAATTTTTCATTTAATTTGGAAAAACATATTAGAAAAAACTATCAAAAATATAATTATAAAAAATGGGAAAACCTTTTGAAATGAATAACGGAAAATTGTTTGAAAATGAAAAGTGCATTTCCTCAGGAATGAAAGGAACGAAAATTAATTAATATTAAATGGCGAATTCTGTTAAGGATTGCGTTCGTAAACAAATTATTAATAATTAATTGAATATATTAAAGGAATTGGAATTGTAAAGGAAAAAGTGGAAAACAAACAATTAATGGGAAAATGGCAAAACCCAAACGGATATAACAAAAACAGATTTTAATTAAAAATTATAAATTGGAGCGTACTATGGTTTCAAAAAAGCCGTATAAAAGGGGCTGGGTTTTCAGTGATTTCAGATCGCTCATTGGTTCCCTCCGAAGTTTCCATTCCTTCCCCGTGCCGTACCCGTCCGCCTTTCCCGTGCCGTGCTCCATTCCTTCCCCGTGACGTGCCCTGCTCCTTCCCCGTGCCGTGCCCGTGCGCCTGCCCCGTGCCCTGCTCCTTCCCCGTGCCGTGCCCTGCGCCTTCCCTGTGCCGTGCCCTGCGCCTTCCCCTTACCATTCCCCTTTGTACCCATTTTATCATGTCGGATTATATTTGTTCATTAATTAATTATGGTTTAATTACCCAAGTTTGAGGGTACAAAATAAAGTGAATTTTTGGCGCCTTTGGTCTTTAATTTTTGTCAACTCGCTCTGAATACGTCCGCCCAGCCCATTCAAACTTTTTTGCCGTCATCAGAACGACAAAAGTGGTGCCACGACCCGGGACCAACAGAAATTCGTCCATTTGCTCATCAAAACCTGACCAAACGTCCGTCAAACATTCAACCTAACAACAAAACACGAGTGAGCTGAAACAGTTGACAAAATCAAACAAAAATAAACCAAATCAATCAAAAAAAAAACACACGGGTCACCAAGCCCAATTAAACCAAACAAGCAAACCAATAAACAAAAAATAAATTCCAAAATACTTCAGTGAAACGAGTGACCCGCGCAAGTTCTCGCCCACCAGTGAGCAAATTGAATCAAGAAGTGGCGAACGAAGAAGTCCCACCCATAAAAAGTGATCAAAATTAAATCATTTTCTGATCGTACCGATATCCCTTAAGTAACTCGCTCAGTTACACCAACCAAATCGCCACAAACCGAGTCGGCAATTGACTCGGCATTAACACTGTCGAGCGAGACACAAAAAAAATTAATTGAGCTAAAAAGGGCTGAAAAAATAGCTCAGAGCAAACAATTAAAAAAGGCGATAAAAACAGTAAAATCAACTGTTCGTGCCAACCAGACGGACGATATTATTCAAAGTGAAAAAGCGATAGAAAAGCTAAAATTTCTCAAGAGAATAGAAAATCGAACATCTAAGCAGATTAAAAAACAGTGGGGTCCATATTGCTATCATCCAATTCTTGTACTTTCAACTCATAAGTATATTTTTTAAATATGTCGGGTCAACTCAGAGCAAAAATACCGTTACTTAACCGAGTGTTAATAAAAGAAATACAGAAAATTAAGTCAAAAATAGAAGAAGGGAATTTCGAGTATGATAAAAATAATTTTGATGACTGTTCTCGAATTTTTAATAAAACTAAAGAAATCATTCAAAGAATTGAACCAAATTTTGAAAAATTAAAAATTTTGCACCAAAAATGGCAAAATTTAATGAGGCAAATGAATAAAACAGAATGGAACAGTGAATGGAAACTACAAAAAATATTCCGGGAAAAGCATAATTATTTAAAAACAATTAAGGAAATTGACGAAATCCTTGACACAATTAAGGATATAAATTTGGAGGTAAAAAGAAGGCTGAAAGCGCTCAAACCAAATTCCCCTTCAGAATCCGACCAAGAGAATGAATCAATTGATGAAGAGCAAGAAAACGATGATGAAGAAGCCGGAGAAGAAGAAGATGAAGATGAAAAAGAATATGATAGTGATCAAGAGGACGAATCACAAGAAATGCATTCAAGTGATCAAACACATCGTAATCGCATACCATTTGTTCATCAACGATCAAGAATAAAGCTTCCGGCACAAACTCTAACTCATTTTTCGGGAAAATTTTCCCAATGGCCCAGTTTTTGGGACGATTTTAAATCCTCAGTACATAATGATCCGAACATGGAAAATATACAAAAACTTAAGTACCTTCGTGGACTGTTACATGATGAGCCTTATCGAATTGTATCCCCATACCCCCTTATTAATAAAAATTACCCAATAATAATAAAATTGCTGAAATCACGTTACGGTAACCCCGAATTAATCAGAGAAAATCTTCACAGTGAATTACGTAACTTGAAAAGGCCTAGTGAATCCACGATTGAATTAAGAAAATTTATTTTACTAATTGATCGAATAATTTTGCAATTAAAATCCGAAGGCGAAGACATAAATCATCCCCAAATTAAGCAGTCTATAGAAACAAAACTTCCATATAATTTAAGACTTAAATTGAGAGAAAAATTTAAAATTTATTCAACAAAGCAGTTAATGGACTTTTTAAATGCTCACACACAAGCACGTGAAGACATGGAACGAATGGAAGACTCAAATCGTCAAATCCGGAACTTTCCTTCTAATCGACCAAACCCAAACAAGATACAGAGACAACCATATCAAAATTTCTCTCAAAACAAACCAAAATTTAACCAAAGAAATCAATATCAAACCCCAATTACACCTTTTCCATATACTTCGGCATTAACAACAAAGTCAAAACCATTGCATCCGGCACAGATTAAACCAATACCTACACAAAGCAAAACTCAATATAAAATATTTTGTCGTTTCTGTGAAAGAGAAAACCATACAAGTAAAGAATGTAAAATATATTCAACCCCGGAGAAACGAAATGAACGAGTACGTGAACTCAAACTTTGTCTCAATTGTCTAAATAAGGGACATATGGTCAATGAATGCAAATCGACCTATTTATGTTATAACTGCAAACAAAAACATAATACTCTCCTGTGCACTCGTAAACAAACTCAGTACAAAACGAAAGAACAAAAAACCAGAGTGAATATGGCTCAAAATTACGAAAATCATGAAGAGACTCAGACATTCATGACAATGGAGGGTGATAAAAATTTACCAAATTCTGATGAAGAAGAATTGCTTATGACTACTGAAGTAAACTGCATAAATCCCGACAAATATAAAATAAAAAAGGAAATAATTTTATTTGATAATGGGTCACAAAAAAGCTATATAACCGAAGAATGTGCTCAAACTCTTCAATTAAGCACAATTGAGGAAAAATTATTAGCAATTTCCACTTTCAATCAAAATAAGCCAAAAATAATTAAATCAAGACTAGTCAAAGTTGGCATTAAAACATTAAAAGGTGAAATAGAGTACATAACACTACAAACAGTGGAAAAAATTACTGATGTTACAAAAATGGTTAATAAAGAAACTGTTGATGTACTTGGAATAAAAATCCCGATCGCTAATGCACGTCCTCAAATTCTAATTGGAATCGACTATTACTGGCACTTCATGCTACCAAATTCACAAATTCAATTACTTCCATCAGGATTTTACTCAATAAATACAAAATTAGGAAAAATATTATCTGGAAAAGGAACTATTGAGGACACCAATTGTAACTCAGTGACCGAAAAAAGAAAAAAGGACGAAACGAACCAAATACTTCAGAAATTTTGGGAATTAGAAAACATTGGAATTATCGACTCACCACATATGACGGATGAAGATGCAGCAATTATACACTTTGACAAAAATGTTACATTTAAAAATAACAGATACCATGTTCGATGGCCTTATAAAAGAGAGAACCCGAATTTACCAACAAATTTTGGATTATGCATGGGAAGACTAAGAAATGTTGTTAAACAACTAATTAAAAACAAACAATTGGAAAATTATGACAGAATATTGCAAGAACAAATGGATACTGATGTAAATGAAATTGCTGAATTTAAATCAAATAATTTGCTTCATTATCTTCCACATCATCCGGTAATAAAAGAGAGCTCAAATACAACTAAAATACGACCAGTTTTTGATGCGTCCGCAAAACTTAAAGGAAATAATTCACTAAATGATGAAATTCACCAAGGACCAAAATTACTACCAGATTTGTGTGGAATGATTCTCCGATTTAGACTCAAAAATTACGTATTAATTGGTGACTTGGAAAAAGCATTTTTACGAGTTGGATTAAATGAATTAGACAGAGACACAACACGATTTTTATGGGTAAACAAATCGTACTTGAATGAAATAAGACAAAATTATCGAGAAATTGAAATGAGAGACATCGAATTGAGACGATTTACACGGATACCATTTGGAGTTAACGCTTCACCATTTTTATTAACTGCTGTAGTTAATCTCCACTTGTCAAAAATAAATGAAATGTTTGAAAAATTCAAGACAATTCAAGTTAACAAGGAATTATGTCTAAATGATAAAGAAGAAGAATTTAAAAATCTTTGCGTAGAACTTAAACAAAATGCATATGTTGATAATTTCGTAATGATGTGCGATGATGAAAAAGAAATACAATTCAAACATTATTGGAGTAAAGAAATATTTAAACTAGCATCAATGAATCTGAGAGAGTTTGTCTCTAATCATGAACAAAGTAATAAAGAAATTCAAAAATTGGAAGGATCAGAGATACCAAAAGTAACAAAAATGTTGGGTATAAAATGGAATGTCGATTCAGATGAACTTGAACTCCAAATAAAAATTCCACTAATGAGTAAAGACACAACAAAAAGACAAATTTTGACGATGATTGCCAAAAATTTCGATCCCATGGGATGGATTTCACCAGTAATACTGAAATATAAACTATTTTTCCAAAAACTATGGCGATCAAACAAAGATTGGGACGATAAATTAGATGATCAAGAAATTATTGAATGGAATAATATTTCAAACACAGAAATGATAGCCATACCACGTTCACCTTTCACAAGCCAATATTTAAATCATTCAATATTACACATTTTCGCTGACGCTTCTGAGTTGGCTTATGCCACATCAGCTTATTTACATACAAACGATCAAATAAATTTATTGTTCGCAAAAACAAGACTTACTCCACTTAAAGGCTTAACAATTCCTAAACTCGAATTATTAGGTTTATTGATAGCCGCAAGAGCCGCCAAATTTATAAAAAGGGAATCAAAATTGAATCTCGAAAATACCTATATTTGGTCAGACTCAAAATGTGTACTCAGTTGGTTGAAATGTAAAAAGAATTTACCAATTTTTATAAAAAATAGAGTTGAAGAGATAAAACAAATTGCCTTGGAATTACACATCACTTTTCATTATGTAAAATCAGCAGATAATCCGGCTGATTTGGCTTCACGAGGAGCAACCATGAGTGAATTAAAATACAACAAATTATGGTGGAATGGACCAAAATGGCTTAAACTGGAAAAAGAAAATTGGCCACCTCACAGCTTTTACAGTCCTGATCAAGAAGAGGCTCCTTATTTAGATAATACAGAGGAAATAATTAACACTCAAATAAATTTAATAAAAAACGAATATAAAGGAATTATCGAATGGGATAAATTCAGTTCATGGCTTAAAATAACTCGCATTTGTCAAACTTTATTAAAATTCATATTTTTCAAACTACAGAACTCTAAAAAGTTCAAAGAAAAATTTATTTGCTCTAAATTCGAAAATGCATTACAATTAAAAATCATGGCACAAAAAATGCTAATTCGAATTATTCAGAGGGAAATGGAACCAAATAAAGAAGAAGAAAGACAGTTAAGAATTTATCTCGATAATGATATGATACTCAAATGTGAAGGACGATTAAAAAATGCACAAATTCAAGGTGTCAATCCCATTTTTTTACCAAGAAAACACTATGGAACTCATTTGATAATCATGGATTATCACACACGAAATTTACACGCAGGTACAATGACAACATTATCGGAAATAAGAAAAACTTATTGGATACCGAAAGGAAGAAGAATTGTTGATCAAATACGGAGACAATGCTATCATTGTAGGAGATATAATGCTAAACCTTTTCAACAACCACAAATGCCTCCATTACCCAAATCACGAGTTGAAATAACGGAACCATTTCAGAACATTGGACTAGATTATATGGGACCAATACAAATAAAAAATTTCAATGAAAAATGCTGGATAATTTTATTTACATGCTTAACAACACGAGGTATTCATCTCGAATTAGTCACTTCCTTATCAGTTCAACATTTTCTCAATGCATTTAGAAGATTTATATCAAGAAGAGGCACACCCAAACATGTATGGAGTGATAATGCAGCACAAATAAAACTTGCATCAAAAATTCTACCAGAAGTGTTAAAATTAAGAGAAATTCTCAAAGACGAATCAATTAAAAGTTATTTTTTAAATGAAAATATAAATTGGACATTTTCTATAGAATTAGCCCCTTGGCAAAACGGAGCAATTGAACGACTTAATCAGAATGTCAAAACAGCAATGAGAAAAGTAATCGGAAAAAGATTTATTGAGTTTGATTCTTTTCAAACTCTGACTTGTGAAATTGAAGCGTTAGTAAACTCACGACCAATTACATTTATATATGATGAAATTAACTCTTATCAAATTCTTAGACCAATCGACTTCATACTTCCACATAAAAATTTATGTATTCCTCCGATTTTGGAAAATCAGGAAACTAAAGACCCAACATATTACCCAAAAAAGACTTCATACGAACAAACAATTGAATTATGGAAGAAAACCACGAAATTATTAGATGACTATTGGAAAATTTGGACTGATGAATATATACCAAGTCTAAGAGAACGTTATAAAATCGAAAACAAAAATCCACGAAATTGTATGAAATCTTTTCCAGAATTGAATGAAATTGTAATAATACATGATCAAACTCCCAGAGCAATGTGGAAAACTGGCATTGTCAAAAATGTCATAACTGGATCAGATGGTATCGTAAGAGGCGCTAATATCGAACTTCCAAATAAAACAGTACTAAATCGACCCTTAAAATTAATTTACCCGTTAGAAATTAATTCAAATGATGATAAAGAGCAAGAAACTCTCTCTAATCTAATAATTAATCAAAAACCCAATTATTTCAACAGAAAAAGGAAGATGGATAATCCCTTAGTCCCTATAAAAATGAATAGACTGTTTCAAAACTCGTTAACAATTATATCATTATTAACATTAATTTCATTATGTTCATCTTATTCATACGAATGTCCAAAGGAACCTAAAATATGGAAAACGAGATATACAACTCTATGTATCGAAAACGGTTTTACAATCAGACAAAATAAAATAACAAAAGAATTTTGCTATAAACAATTGGTATGCAAAGACAAACATATTATTAAACGACGACCACCGTATTGTGGTAAAAAATGTAATTGTCCCGAGGGATTCAAATTTTGTAGTTTCGCATCTTATAATAAAATCAAAAATGAATCAGTTGGAAGAATTAATTACCAAAAAATAATTTCGTTCTACAAACCAAATATCTGCTCACTAAATAAAACTGAAAAGTGTCCAAATATGCAGAGAAAATTATTTAATTCAATTGTTCTTCATGACAATTCAATTCATATGGTGAAAACTTTAAATTTACTTTTTTCCCAAATTGACTCGATAAACAATTTTCGTTGTTTTGGGGAGGGCAATCTGACGATTGGTACTCCAATTTACTGTCGAGAACATGACTGTTTTAAAAATAATTCATTCAAACAAATATATGGAACGAAATTTTGCTTTTACGATCCATACGAAAAAATTTACCTTGTTAAATCTGATGAAGAATTAATTCAAATCAAAGCATGGGGAACTATTGAAAAAGTTTTTTACTTGCCAAATAATTTAAATCAACCATTCATTGAAAATAGACGGAACAAAAGAGAAGAAAACCCTTCAATCACTGAAGAATCAACCATTGAGTGTTTAAAAGGAGGCATTATTATTAAAGCAATAAATGATATACAAGAATTACAAATTTCCATTGAAAATTATACAATTATAAAAAAGAACCCTCAAAAAGAGGAAATAATTTATTTACCCCCAAAACTTACATCCTTTGAATATAAACCTGTCATTAAATTTATAAGTAATCCAGATAAAACTAATGAGAAACAAATCACATGTCAATCATCTCCCGTATGTGAATTAATTAACTGTCGATTTTGTATGGAATATATTAAAAATCCACAATGCGTGGACCAGATTCATTGGGCATTAATGCTTGTAATTATAATGATAATTTTATATGTTATTTCATTAAGCCTCCAAATTATTCGAATACTCACACGTTTTATCCATTGGATTTTACAATTTATTTTTAATTGTTTTAAAAGAAAACCAAAAGTAAATCGAACTAGAATTTCAAGACCAAGGTTAAAAAGACCATTGATTTATTTAATCACTTCCAGTTTAATTTTATTCAAAATGATTTTTGCTTGTGATGAAGTGACAAATTTAGTCGCTGGAACAAATGACTGTGCTGTAACCCAAGAAGGAAAAATTGAATGTTCTTATGACCAAACAACCCAACTCTCTATTACACCTGAACACTTAACCTGCTTAAAACTCGACAATACAAAAACTAACACCACTATGGAAACACTACAAATTACAATAGAAACTTTAACAATAATTTGCACCGAAAAATCTGATTATTTTACGAGAGGTTACGAATTATCTTCGACATCACAAAAAAGATGCTCAGGCGCTGGGAAATGTACCGGCCAAACTTGTCAATCAGTAAAAATGTCAGACCGGAATCCCGAAGTGAATGATCACGCTAATAATCAACCAGGTTATTCATACTGTGTACCATCGTGCGGAGGATGGCATTGTCAATGTTTCCTCGCAACTGATGGATGTCTATTTTACAGAACTTATGCCGAATCAGTTGGTGACGAAATTTTCGAAGTTGTTAACTGTCCATCTTGGACCATTCAGGCGACAATTAAATTGTCTATCAATCCAGAATTAACCTATTCTGTTGACTTGAAACCCGGAATTTTAACACACATTGGTGACGAGTCTAATAGTTCTATATCTGTCACACTGACTTCGACTTCAATTCCACCGACGCCGTTATTTGGTTCGACATTTATTATAGTTCGCGAAGAATTAAAAGCAGCAATAGTTGCGAACGAAAATTTACTCAAAAATATATTACGTTGTAAAAACAAAGAAGAAGCGCAAAGTTTTAGTTGCACTTTTCCACCAGAAGCATGTCAATGCCACGGAGGTGATTCCGTTGTACATTGTGAATGCGAAAAAAGTCCACTTACCGAAATATTTGCTAGGCAAGAGAACCTTTTACCCATTAAAACACAGGGAAGTTACGTATACTTCGATTCCCAAATTAAAGCTAAAATACAGCAAACAACTTCTCTTCAAATGCAAGTCACACTTAGAGGACATAAGGTTAAAGCTATTTATGATAAAAATATTTGTAATATTGTTACAATATCATTGGAAGGATGTTATTCCTGTACTAGTGGTGCTAATTGGACTCTATCATGCAAAACAAATTTTGGTACCGCATTAGCCAATGTGGAATGTCCAAGTCAAAAGGTCCAAGTGAATTGTGATAAAGAAGGAAAAGAACAACAAATCCAACTCGCATATAATAAGAAAAATATTACAGAAAATTGTGAAGTTATATGTCCCGATGGTAAGACTGAAATTATTTTGAAAGCTAATCTGGAATACATACACCAACAAGATACAAAAATTATTCCCACTAACAATACTAATGAAAACCCCACTATTGGAATTTCATTTGACCAAGTAACTGATATATTAAATTTTGTCTATTCCCTTATTAAAGCCAATTTTTTCAATATATTTATTATTATCATATTCATACTCATTATGATTTTCCTAATTCCATGTCTACTACCTATTCTATATAGAATTATGGGTCGTTGCCTTCCTCTTTCGCGTGGGAGTGTCGCGACAACGCGAAATCCTAAGATAAAACCAAAAATAAAGAAGGGAAAAAATAAAAAACACTAGAAAACAAAATGGGGAAAAACAAAACCTACATAATAAAAAATAATTTTTCATTTAATTTGGAAAAACATATTAGAAAAAACTATCAAAAATATAATTATAAAAAATGGGAAAACCTTTTGAAATGAATAACGGAAAATTGTTTGAAAATGAAAAGTGCATTTCCTCAGGAATGAAAGGAACGAAAATTAATTAATATTAAATGGCGAATTCTGTTAAGGATTGCGTTCGTAAACAAATTATTAATAATTAATTGAATATATTAAAGGAATTGGAATTGTAAAGGAAAAAGTGGAAAACAAACAATTAATGGGAAAATGGCAAAACCCAAACGGATATAACAAAAACAGATTTTAATTAAAAATTATAAATTGGAGCGTACTATGGTTTCAAAAAAGCCGTATAAAAGGGGCTGGGTTTTCAGTGATTTCAGATCGCTCATTGGTTCCCTCCGAAGTTTCCATTCCTTCCCCGTGCCGTACCCGTCCGCCTTTCCCGTGCCGTGCTCCATTCCTTCCCCGTGCCGTGCCCTGCTCCTTCCCGTGCCGTGCCCGTGCGCCTGCCCCGTGCCCTGCTCCTTCCCCGTGCCGTGCCCTGCGCCTTCCCTGTGCCGTGCCCTGCGCCTTCCCCTTACCATTCCCCTTTGTGCCCATTTTATCATGTCGGATTATATTTGTTCATTAATTAATTATGGTTTAATTACCCAAGTTTGAGGGTACAAAATAAAGTGAATTTTTGGCGCCTTTGGTCTTTAATTTTTGTCAACTCGCTCTGAATACGTCCGCCCAGCCCATTCAAACTTTTTTGCCGTCATCAGAACGACAAGGGTGATCGTGAAAATAATAAAACTTAGAATATTATTAACCCGGTCCTTCTACAACACTGATCCGGTTTATTTTTAGAGATTAACTACTTGTAAATGTGAGATTCTCTATTTACATTTTCATTATCACTTTTAAGTTCTTGCAATTGCAGCTCATTATCCTCTAAATATAAACTGTAACAGTGTTGTGGAAATTACGAGTTGGTAGCGCCAATAATCTTCCATTTACTATTTTTACATATAACTTTGTCAATTTCACATAATTTCAGCTCCTTATTCACTTTAAATAAACTGTGTAAGTGTTGCGAAAGGATTGAGTTGAAAACGCTAATAATCTCCGATTTACAATTTTCATTTGTAAATTTATACATATATATTTAGAGGAAAAAGTGTTGAAATTATGAAAATTCCACAAAGATGATCGTGAAAATAATAAATCGGAGATAATAGGCGCTACCAACTCGATATTTCCGCAACCCTATTACAGTTTATTTAGAGGATAATGAGCTGAAATTTTGAGAATTCACAAGGTGATCGTGAAAATAATAAAACTTAGATATTATTAACCCGGTCCTTCTACAACAATGATCCGGTTTATTTTTAGAGATTAACTACTTGTAAATGTGAGATTCTCTATTTACATTTTCATTATCACTTTTAAGTTCTTGCAATTGCAGCTCATTATCCTCTAAATATAACTGTAACAGTGTTGTGGAAATTACGAGTTGGTAGCGCCAATAATCTTCCATTTACTATTTTTACATATAACTTTGTCAATTTCACATAATTTCAGCTCCTTCTTCACTTTAAATAAACTGTGTAAGTGTTGCGGAAGGATTGAGTTGAAAACGCTAATAATCTCCGATTTACAATTTTCATTTGTAAATTTATACATATATATTTAGAGGAAAAAGTGTTGAAATTATGAAAATTCCACAAAGATGATCGTGAAAATAATAAATCGGAGATAATAGGCGCTACCAACTCGATATTTCCGCAACCCTATTACAGTTTATATTTAGAGGATAATGAGCTGAAATTTTGAGAATTTCACAAGGGTGATCGTGAAAATAATAAAACTTAGAATATTATTAACCCGGTCCTTCTACAACACTGATCCGGTTTATTTTTAGAATTAACTACTTGTAAATGTGAGATTCTCTATTTACATTTTCATTATCACTTTTAAGTTCTTGCATTTGCAGCTCATTATCCTCTAAATATAAACTGTAACAGTGTTGTGGAAATTACGAGTTGGTAGCGCCAATAATCTTCCATTTACTATTTTTACATATAACTTTTGTCAATTTCACATAATTTCAGCTCCTTCTTCACTTTAAATAAACTGTGTAAGTGTTGCGGAAGGATTGAGTTGAAAAACGCTAATAATCTCCGATTTACAATTTTCATTTGTAAATTTATACATATATATTTAGAGGAAAAAGTGTTGAAATTATGAAAATTCCACAAAGATGATCGTGAAAATAATAAATCGGAGATAATAGGCGCTACCAACTCGATATTCCGCAACCCTATTACAGTTTATATTTAGAGGATAATGAGCTGAAATTTTGAGAATTTCACAAGGGTGATCGTGAAAATAATAAAACTTAGAATATTATTTAACCCGGTCCTTCTACAACACTGATCCGGTTTATTTTTAGAGATTAACTACTTGTAAATGTGAGATTCTCTATTTACATTTTCATTATCACTTTTTAAGTTCTTGCAATTGCAGCTCATTATCCTCTAAATATAAACTGTAACAGTGTTGTGGAAATTACGAGTTGGTAGCGCCAATAATCTTCCATTTACTATTTTACATATAACTTTGTCAATTTCACATAATTTCAGCTCCTTATTCACTTTAAATAAACTGTGTAAGTGTTGCGGAAGGATTGAGTTGAAAACGCTAATAATCTCCGATTTACAATTTTTCATTTGTAAATTTATACATATATATTTAGAGGAAAAAGTGTTGAAATTATGAAAATTCCACAAAGATGATCGTGAAAATAATAAATCGGAGATAATAGGCGCTACCAACTCGATATTTCCGCAACCCTATTACAGTTTATATTTAGAGGATAATGAGCTGAAATTTTGAGAATTTCACAAGGGTGATCGTGAAAATAATAAAACTTAGAATATTATTAACCCGGTCCTTCTACAACACTGATCCGGTTTATTTTTAGAGATTAACTACTTGTAAATGTGAGATTCTCTATTTACATTTTCATTATCACTTTTAAGTTCTTGCAATTGCAGCTCATTATCCTCTAAATATAAACTGTAACAGTGTTGTGGAAATTAACGAGTTGGTAGCGCCAATAATCTTCCATTTACTATTTTTTACATATAACTTTGTCAATTTCACATAATTTCAGCTCCTTATTCACTTTAAATAAACTGTGTAAGTGTTTGCGGAAGGATTGAGTTGAAAACGCTAATAATCTCCGATTTACAATTTTCATTTGTAAATTTATACATATATATTTAGAGGAAAAAGTGTTGAAATTATGAAAATTCCACAAAGATGATCGTGATAATAAATCGGAGATAATAGGCGCTACCAACTCGATATTTCCGCAACCCTATTACAGTTTATATTTAGAGGATAATGAGCTGAAATTTTGAGAATTTCACAAGGGTGATCGTGAAAATAATAAAACTTAGAATATTATTAACCCGGTCCTTCTACAACACTGATCCGGTTTATTTTTAGAGATTAACTACTTGTAAATGTGAGATTCTCTATTTACATTTTCATTATCACTTTTAAGTTCTTGCAATTGCAGCTCATTATCCTCTAAATATAAACTGTAACAGTGTTGTGGAAATTACGAGTTGGTAGCGCCAATAATCTTCCATTTACTATTTTTACATATAACTTTGTCAATTTCACATAATTTCAGCTCCTATTCACTTTAAATAAACTGTGTAAGTGTTGCGGAAGGATTGAGTTGAAAACGCTAATAATCTCCGATTTACAATTTTCATTTGTAAATTATACATATATATTTAGAGGAAAAAGTGTTGAAATTATGAAAATTCCACAAAGATGATCGTGAAAATAATAATCGGAGATAATAGGCGCTACCAACTCGATATTTCCGCAACCCTATTACAGTTTATATTTAGAGGATAATGAGCTGAAATTTTGAGAATTTCACAAGGGTGATCGTGAAAATAATAAAACTTAGAATATTATTAACCGGTCCTTCTACAACACTGATCCGGTTTATTTTTAGAGATTAACTACTTGTAAATGTGAGATTCTCTATTTACATTTTCATTATCACTTTTAAAGTTCTTGCAATTGCAGCTCATTATCCTCTAAATATAAACTGTAACAGTGTTGTGGAAATTACGAGTTGGTAGCGCCAATAATCTTCCATTTATCTATTTTTACATATAACTTTGTCAATTTCACATAATTTCAGCTCCTTATTCACTTTAAATAAACTGTGTAAGTGTTGCGGAAGGATTGAGTTGAAACGCTAATAATCTCCGATTTACAATTTTCATTTGTAAATTTATACATATATATTTAGAGGAAAAGTGTTGAAATTATGAAATTCCACAAAGATGATCGTGAAAAATAATAAATCGGAGATAATAGGCGCTACCAAACTCGATATTTCCGCAACCCTATTACAGTTTATATTTAGAGGATAATGAGCTGAAATTTTGAGAATTTCACAAGGGTGATCGTGAAAATAATAAAATTAGAATATTATTAACCGGTCCTTCTACAACACTGATCCGGTTTATTTTTAGAGATTAACTACTTGTAAATGTGAGATTCTCTATTTACATTTTCATTATCACTTTTAAGTTCTTGCAATTGCAGCTCATTATCTCTAAATATAAACTGTAACAGTGTTGTGGAAATTACGAGTTGGTAGCGCCAATAATCTTCCATTTACTATTTTTACATATAACTTTGTCAATTTCACATAATTTCAGCTCCTTATTCACTTTTAAATAAAACTGTGTAAGTGTTGCGGAAGGATTGAGTTGAAAACGCTAATAATCTCCGATTTACAATTTTTCATTTGTAAATTTATACATATATATTTAGAGGAAAAAGTGTTGAAATTATGAAAATTCCACAAAGATGATCGTGAAAATAATAAATCGGAGATAATAGGCGCTACCAAACTCGATATTTCCGCAACCCTATTACAGTTTATATTTAGAGGATAATGAGCTGAAATTTTGAGAATTTCACAAGGGTGATCGTGAAAATAATAAAACTTAGAATATTATTAACCCGGTCCTTCTACAACACTGATCCGGTTTATTTTTAGAGATTAACTACTTGTAAATGTGAGATTCTCTATTTACATTTTCATTATCACTTTTAAGTTCTTGCAATTGCAGCTCATTATCCTCTAAATATAAACTGTAACAGTGTTGTGGAAATTACGAGTTGGTAGCGCCAATAATCTTCCATTTACTATTTTTACATATAACTTTGTCAATTTCACATAATTTCAGCTCCTTATTCACTTTAAATAAACTGTGTAAGTGTTGCGGAAGGATTGAGTTGAAAACGCTAATAATCTCCGATTTACAATTTTCATTTGTAAATTTATACATATATATTTAGAGGAAAAAGTGTTGAAATTATGAAAATTCCACAAAGATGATCGTGAAAATAATAAATCGGAGATAATAGGCGCTACAAACTCGATATTTCCACAACCCTATTACAGTTTATATTTAGAGGATAATGAGCTGAAATTTTGAGAATTTCACAAGGGTGATCGTGAAAATAATAAAACTTAGAATATTATTAACCCGGTCCTTCTACAACACTGATCCGGTTTATTTTTAGAGATTAACTACTTGTAAATGTGAGATTCTCTATTTACATTTTCATTATCACTTTTAAGTTCTTGCAATTGCAGCTCATTATCCTCTAAATATAAACTGTAACAGTGTTGTGGAAATTACGAGTTGGTAGCGCCAATAATCTTCCATTTACTATTTTTACATATAACTTTGTCAATTTCACATAATTTCAGCTCCTTATTCACTTTAAATAAACTGTGTAAGTGTTGCGGAAGGATTGAGTTGAAAACGCTAATAATCTCCGATTTACAATTTTCATTTGTAAATTTATACATATATATTTAGAGGAAAAAGTGTTGAAAT
>CP049709.1:174604-209345 GCA_004148225.2 Heterodera glycines
ATTTCAACACTTTTTCCTCTAAATATATATGTATAAATTTACAAATGAAAATTGTAAATCGGAGATTATTAGCGTTTTCAACTCAATCCTTCCGCAACACTTACACAGTTTATTTAAAGTGAATAAGGAGCTGAAATTATGTGAAATTGACAAAGTTATATGTAAAAATAGTAAATGGAAGATTATTGGCGCTACCAACTCGTAATTTCCACAACACTGTTACAGTTTATATTTAGAGGATAATGAGCTGCAATTGCAAGAACTTAAAAGTGATAATGAAAATGTAAATAGAGAATCTCACATTTACAAGTAGTTAATCTCTAAAAATAAACCGGATCAGTGTTGTAGAAGGACCGGGTTAATAATATTCTAAGTTTTATTATTTTCACGATCACCCTTGTGAAATTCTCAAAATTTCAGCTCATTATCCTCTAAATATAAACTGTAATAGGGTTGTGGAAATATCGAGTTTGTAGCGCCTATTATCTCCGATTTATTATTTTCACGATCATCTTTGTGGAATTTTCATAATTTCAACACTTTTTCCTCTAAATATATATGTATAAATTTACAAATGAAAATTGTAAATCGGAGATTATTAGCGTTTTCAACTCAATCCTTCCGCAACACTTACACAGTTTATTTAAAGTGAATAAGGAGCTGAAATTATGTGAAATTGACAAAGTTATATGTAAAAATAGTAAATGGAAGATTATTGGCGCTACCAACTCGTAATTTCCACAACACTGTTACAGTTTATATTTAGAGGATAATGAGCTGCAATTGCAAGAACTTAAAAGTGATAATGAAAATGTAAATAGAGAATCTCACATTTACAAGTAGTTAATCTCTAAAAATAAACCGGATCAGTGTTGTAGAAGGACCGGGTTAATAATATTCTAAGTTTTATTATTTTCACGATCACCCTTGTGAAATTCTCAAAATTTCAGCTCATTATCCTCTAAATATAAACTGTAATAGGGTTGTGGAAATATCGAGTTTGTAGCGCCTATTATCTCCGATTTATTATTTTCACGATCATCTTTGTGGAATTTTCATAATTTCAACACTTTTCCTCTAAATATATATGTATAAATTTACAAATGAAAATTGTAAATCGGAGATTATTAGCGTTTTCAACTCAATCCTTCCGCAACACTTACACAGTTTATTTAAAGTGAATAAGGAGCTGAAATTATGTGAAATTGACAAAGTTATATGTAAAAATAGTAAATGGAAGATTATTGGCGCTACCAACTCGTAATTTCCACAACACTGTTACAGTTTATATTTAGAGGATAATGAGCTGCAATTGCAAGAACTTAAAAGTGATAATGAAAATGTAAATAGAGAATCTCACATTTACAAGTAGTTAATCTCTAAAAATAAACCGGATCAGTGTTGTAGAAGGACCGGGTTAATAATATTCTAAGTTTTATTATTTTCACGATCACCCTTGTGAAATTCTCAAAATTTCAGCTCATTATCCTCTAAATATAAACTGTAATAGGGTTGCGGAAATATCGAGTTGGTAGCGCCTATTATCTCCGATTTATTATTTTCACGATCATCTTTGTGGAATTTTCATAATTTCAACACTTTTTCCTCTAAATATATATGTATAAATTTACAAATGAAAATTGTAAATCGGAGATTATTAGCGTTTTCAACTCAATCCTTCCGCAACACTTACACAGTTTATTTAAAGTGAATAAGGAGCTGAAATTATGTGAAATTGACAAAGTTATATGTAAAAATAGTAATGGAAGATTATTGGCGCTACCAACTCGTAATTTCCACAACACTGTTACAGTTTATATTTAGAGGATAATGAGCTGCAATTGCAAGAACTTAAAAGTGATAATGAAAATGTAAATAGAGAATCTCACATTTACAAGTAGTTAATCTCTAAAAATAAACCGGATCAGTGTTGTAGAAGGACCGGGTTAATAATATTCTAAGTTTTATTATTTTCACGATCACCCTTGTGAAATTCTCAAAATTTCAGCTCATTATCCTCTAAATATAAACTGTAATAGGGTTGCGGAAATATCGAGTTTGTAGCGCCTATTATCTCCGATTTATTATTTTCACGATCATCTTTGTGGAATTTTCATAATTTCAACACTTTTTCCTCTAAATATATATGTATAAATTTACAAATGAAAATTGTAAATCGGAGATTATTAGCGTTTTCAACTCAATCCTTCCGCAACACTTACACAGTTTATTTAAAGTGAATAAGGAGCTGAAATTATGTGAAATTGACAAAGTTATATGTAAAAATAGTAAATGGAAGATTATTGGCGCTACCAACTCGTAATTTCCACAACACTGTTACAGTTTATATTTAGAGGATAATGAGCTGCAATTGCAAGAACTTAAAAGTGATAATGAAAATGTAAATAGAGAATCTCACATTTACAAGTAGTTAATCTCTAAAAATAAACCGGATCAGTGTTGTAGAAGGACCGGGTTAATAATATTCTAAGTTTTATTATTTTCACGATCACCCTTGTGAAATTCTCAAAATTTCAGCTCATTATCCTCTAAATATAAACTGTAATAGGTTGCGGAAATATCGAGTTTGTAGCGCCTATTATCTCCGATTTTATTATTTTCACGATCATCTTTGTGGAATTTTCATAATTTCAACACTTTTTCCTCTAAATATATATGTATAAATTTACAAATGAAAATTGTAAATCGGAGATTATTAGCGTTTTCAACTCAATCCTTCCGCAACACTTACACAGTTTATTTAAAGTGAATAAGGAGCTGAAATTATGTGAAATTGACAAAGTTATATGTAAAAATAGTAAATGGAAGATTATTGGCGCTACCAACTCGTAATTTCCACAACACTGTTACAGTTTATATTTAGAGGATAATGAGCTGCAATTGCAAGAACTTAAAAGTGATAATGAAAATGTAAATAGAGAATCTCACATTTACAAGTAGTTAATCTCTAAAAATAAACCGGATCAGTGTTGTAGAAGGACCGGGTTAATAATATTCTAAGTTTTATTATTTTCACGATCACCCTTGTGAAATTCTCAAAATTTCAGCTCATTATCCTCTAAATATAAACTGTAATAGGGTTGCGGAAATATCGAGTTGGTAGCGCCTATTATCTCCGATTTATTATTTTCACGATCATCTTTGTGGAATTTTCATAATTTCAACACTTTTTCCTCTAAATATATATGTATAAATTTACAAATGAAAATTGTAAATCGGAGATTATTAGCGTTTTCAACTCAATCCTTCCGCAACACTTACACAGTTTATTTAAAGTGAATAAGGAGCTGAAATTATGTGAAATTGACAAGTTATATGTAAAAATAGTAAATGGAAGATTATTGGCGCTACCAACTCGTAATTTCCACAACACTGTTACAGTTTATATTTAGAGGATAATGAGCTGCAATTGCAAGAACTTAAAAGTGATAATGAAAATGTAAATAGAGAATCTCACATTTACAAGTAGTTAATCTCTAAAAATAAACCGGATCAGTGTTGTAGAAGGACCGGGTTAATAATATTCTAAGTTTTATTATTTTCACGATCACCCTTGTGAAATTCTCAAAATTTCAGCTCATTATCCTCTAAATATAAACTGTAATAGGGTTGCGGAAATATCGAGTTGGTAGCGCCTATTATCTCCGATTTATTATTTTCACGATCATCTTTGTGGAATTTTCATAATTTCAACACTTTTTCCTCTAAATATATATGTATAAATTTACAAATGAAAATTGTAAATCGGAGATTATTAGCGTTTTCAACTCAATCCTTCCGCAACACTTACACAGTTTATTTAAAGTGAATAAGGAGCTGAAATTATGTGAAATTGACAAAGTTATATGTAAAAATAGTAAATGGAAGATTATTGGCGCTACCAACTCGTAATTTCCACAACACTGTTACAGTTTATATTTAGAGGATAATGAGCTGCAATTGCAAGAACTTAAAAGTGATAATGAAAATGTAAATAGAGAACTAGCGGGTGCGTGAACCGTCGGCTATTTAGCTGGATAAAGCGCTTCGCGCTTTGGGAGCTTCGCTACCTAGGCTGTGAAGCGATTCAAATTGATCGAATTGGTTGGAGATTTTTTGAATTTTTATAAAAATTATTATGGGTTTTTAGTCCACGTCGAGGCTCAAGACGGGCGCTTCGCGCCCGTTTTTTAGCTTATTAGGCCGCTTCGCGGCCTCAGTCGGGCGCTTCGCGCCCGTTTTTCAAATTTTGTTGGCCTTGGACGGGCGCTTCGCGCCCGTTTCTAAATTTTGTTGAACTTGGACGGGCGCTTCGCGCCCGTATTTAAATGTTGTTGAGCTCATAAGAGGTACAAAAATTGTTGGAAGATGTGTTGGAAGAGGTACAACAGTGATTATAAGAGGTACAACAGTGATTAGAAGAGGTACAACAGTGATAGAAGAGGTGCAAAAGTGATTAGAAGAGGTGCAAAAGTGATTAAAAGAGGTACAAACAGTGATTAGAAGAGGTACAACAGTGATTAGAAGAGGTACAACAGTGATTAGAAGAGGTACAACAGTGATAGAAGAGGTGCAAAAGTGATTAGAAGAGGTGCAAAAGTGATTAAAAGAGGTACAAACAGTGATTAGAAGAGGTACAAAAGTGATTAGAAGAGGTACAACAGTGATTAGATGAGTCCAACAGTGATAGAAGAGGTACAACAGTGATTAGATGAGTCCAACAGTGATCAGAAGAGGTACAACAGTGAAAAAGCGATACAAAAGTGATTAGAAGAGGTCCAACAATGATTAGAAGAGGTACAACTGATAAGAAGATGTTCAACAGTGATTAGAAGAGGTCCAACAGTGATTAGATGAGTCCAACAGTGATCAGAAGAGGTACAACATGGTTTAAAATTAAATAAATAATGAAAAGTTTTTATAAAAATCGAATGCATTTTAATTTAAAATTTTTTTTATAATAAAATACTCTTTTTATTCATTAAATATAATTTTGAAAATTAATAATTGAATATTTATTTTGAAATGAAATTCATTTTTATAAATTCAAAAAATAAATAATGAAATTAAATAAATTCAAACAAAAAATTAATTTTAAAAAATTTTTCACAAAAAAATAATTTAATTTAAATTAAAAAATTAATTAAAAAAAACAAACACTCTTTTAAATGAATTAAAAACATTAAAAATAACACAAAAATAAATAGAAAAATAATTTACACCGTCCGGATCCGAACCTGCCCCCCCCCCTCAAAATGATGCCTCAGAATCCCCAATCACACAGGGATTCTGAGGTCTGAACGATGTCAAAAGTAAAATATGATCACGTATTCGTGATCAGCGTCATAAAATAGCCCTAATGACATGTTTTTGAAAGATTTTTGGTGAAAAAAATTTTCCACTCAAAAATCATGGTCACACCCCTTTGGTCCCGAATCCCAAAATCACTTTTATTTTTATAACATCTCTCAAAAAAGTGATAAAAATGCCAAATAAAATTTATATTATAGAGAAAAAAATTGCGGATTTTTGTAGTATTTTACTTTTACAGAATGACTTTTCAGAAGGGAGTTCTGAATTTTTTTCTGAAAAATCTAAAATTTCCAGAATTTCTGGAATAACTTTTTTATTTTTGAAGACAGAAAATCCAAATAAATAACATAAAATTCTCCTGATTTTTCTCTATTTTTAAGGCTTTATTCCTGTAAAATTGATCAACCCTTCGATTTGTTATGAATTTTCAAATATTAGGCCAAAATCCCGAGGGCCAAAAAATTGCCAAAAAATAATGAATTTTTAAAAAATTCCAAAAATTATGAAACTTAAAATAGACATCATATTCGTACTCAGCACCTTATTTTACCCCAGAAAAATATTTTTCACCCCCATTTTCGTCCGAAAAAAAATTTCCGAAAATTTCTAGGGGGCCTAGCTCGAAAATTTTTGAAAATTTTACATCATGTAGTACACCGTTCGATAGAGCTTAAAAAGCTCTACAAAAATGTTCTAAGACAATTTTTCGCTAAAATCAACCCCTGACGAGTTATGGACCCGGGACTCAAATGTCCCGCTCAGGCCAAATTTTTTTTCTATTTCCGGGAAAAAATCGAAATTTTTCCGAAAAAAATACCAGTCGATAGAACTCGAAAAATGATGTTTTGGAAGTGGTCTCCGTTTTTCTGGGAAAATTCGTTAAAAATTCCTAAAATTCAAAAACCCGAAAACCGTTTTTTAGGCCTAGCTCGAAAAATTTTGAAAATTTTCCAAATTTTAAAAACTGGAAAAATCCAGCTCATTGAACTCTACAATAAGTCTGCTGGCACCCCCTCGCTCAGTTCAAACCCTGGCGAGTTATTCGCCTGGGACTGAAGTGGACAAAGTTGGTACTGAATTTCTCCATTTTTCTGCAGCCCTTCCTATTATAGGTAGAAGCCTGGAATTTTTTTTGTTTTTTAGAAAACACTTCAACTTAGCCCCCTCACAGCGAACATTTTTTGATTCGAGTTTTCGAAAAAAAGTTATGGGCCATCAAACGCAAGCAAAAGTGAGAAATTAGCCGCCGGGACTCAGTTGGCCCTCGGAGAAAAAAACCTATAGTTTTCCCAGATGCGCCTCAAAAAGTTGTAAGACCCTTCCACCACTTTCAGGGCACTCCCGGCCTTCGGCCGGGAGATTTTGTTTTTTGAAACGAAACTCAAAACCTATATAACATATATATTAACTAGCGTGTGGGAATTGACGGGGGCGGCGTAGGCCGTTGGGTTTTGGATGAAGATAAAATGGACATGCTCATTTGTTATTTTAAACAGACAAACATTAATTGCATTAGTGTGAAGTTTTAAAGCGCTTCGCGCTCAGGGACGCGGCTTCGCCGCGTCGCTAGAAAGTGATGTAATTTAGCAATTCATCGCAGCCTCAGGACGGGCGCTTCGCGCCCGTTTTTTAATATTTTGTGTGACATTCGGCCGCTTCGCGGCCTCAGGACGGGCGCTTCGCGCTTTGGATGAAGATAAAATGGACATGCTCATTTGTTATTTTAAACAGACAAACATTAATTGCATTAGTGTGAAGTTTTAAAGCGCTTCGCGCTCAGGGACGCGGCTTCGCCGCGTCGCTAGAAAGTGATGTAATTTAGCAATTCATCGCAGCCTCAGGACGGGCGCTTCGCGCCCGTTTTTTAATATTTTGTGTGACATTCGGCCGCTTCGCGGCCTCAGGACGGGCGCTTCGCGCCCGTTTCTTAATTTTTTGGGGGACATTCGGCCGCTTCTCGGCCTCAGGACGGGCGCTTCGCGCCCGTTTTTTAATTTTTTGGGGGACATTCGGCCGCTTCGCGGCCTCAGGACGGGCGCTTCGCGCCCGTTTTTTAATTTTTTGGGGGACATTCGGCCGCTTCGCGGCCTCAGGACGGGCGCTTCGCGCCCGTTGTTTAATTTTGTGGGGAACATTCGACCGCTTCGCGGCCTCAGGACGGGCGCTTCGCGCCCGTTTTTTAATTTTTTGGGGGACATTCGGCCGCTTCGCGGCCTCAGGACGGGCGCTTCGCGACCGTTTTTAATTTTGTTGGGAACATTCGGCCGCTTAGCGGCCTCAGGACGGGCGCTTCGCGCCCGTTTTTTTAATTTTTTGGGGGACATTCGGCCGCTTCGCGGCCTCAGGACGGGCGCTTCGCGCCCGTTTTTTAATTTTTTGGGGGACATTCGGCCGCTTCGCGGCCTCAGGACGGGCGCTTCGCGCCCGTTTTTAATTTTTTGGGGACATTCGGCCGCTTCGCGGCCTCAGGACGGGCGCTTCGCGCCCGTTTTTTAATTTTTTGGGGGACATTCGGCCGCTTCGCGGCCTCAGGACGGGCGCTTCGCGACCGTTTTTAATTTTGTTGGGAACATTCGGCCGCTTCGCGGCCTCAAGACGGGCGCTTTGCGCCCGTATTTAATTTTGTTGAGGACACTTGGCCGCTTCGCGGCTTCAGGACGGGCGCTTCGCGCCCGTTTTTTAATTTTTTGGGGCCATTCGGCCGCTTCGCGGCCTCAGAACGGGCGCTTCGCGCCCGTTTTTAATTTTTTGGGGGCCATTCGGCCGCTTCGCGGCCTCAGGACGGGCGCTTCGCGCCCGTTTTTTAATTTTTTGGGGGGCATTTGGCCGCTTCGCGGCCTCAGGACGGGCGCTTCGCGCCCGTTTTTTAATTTTTTGGGGGGCATTTGGATGCTTCGCGGCCTCAGGAAGGGCGCTTTGCGCCCGTTTTTTAATTTTGTTGAGGACATTGGGCCGCCTCGCGGCCTCAAGACGGGCGCTTCGCGCCTGTCTTTTAAATTTTTTGGGAACATTCGGCCGCTTCGCGGCCTCAAGACGGGCGCTTTGCGCCCGTATTTAATTTTGTTGAGGACACTTGGCCGCTTCGCAGCCTCAGGACGGGCGCTTCGCGCCCGTTTTTTAATTTTTTGGGGGGCATTTTGCCGCTTCGCGGCCTCAGGACGGGCGCTTCGCGCCCGTTTTTTAATTTTTTGGGGGCATTTGGCCGCTTCGCGGCCTCAGGACGGGCGCTTCGCGCCCGTTTTTTACACCCCTCAGAATCTCCAATCACACAGTGATTCTGAGGTCTTAACCATGTCTAAAGTAAAATCTGATTACATATTCGTGATCAGCGGCCCAAATAACCCCTAAAGACATATTTTTGGAGGATTTTTGGTGAAAAAAATTTTCCACTTAAAAACCATGGTCACACCCCTGTGGTCCCAAATTCCAAAAGCACTTTTTTTCTATAACTTTTTTCCAAAAAGTGATAAAAAGCTAAATTAAAATTTATAAAATAGAGTAAAAAATTGCGGATTTTTTGAGTATATAATTTTTATAAAATACTTTTTCAGAAAGGAGTTAGGAATTTTTTTCTGAAAAATCGAAAATTTCCAGATTTTCTGGAATAATTTTTTTAATTTGAAAGATATAAATCCCTAATAAATCCCATAAAATTCTCCCAATTTTTCTCTATTTTTAAAGCTTTATACCACTAAATTTGACTAAAAACGAAGACAGTTATGAATTTTTGAAATTTCACTGGATTTTCCGGGGCTCAAATTTTGACGATTTTTCAAAAAATTTTAAACACCTACCAAAACGTCTGAAACCCAAAATAAAGTATATAATCAAGTTAAGCACCTTAAATTAGGCCATAAAAATGCATTTTGGCTAATTTAGGAGCAAAAAAATTTTTCATGAAATGCAAAACCATGGGGTCCCCCCTATGGTTTTGAATTTCAAAATCACAATTAATTTCATAACTTTTTTTAAATTCAAGATAAAAATATGAGATAAAGCACATTAGATTGGGCTTATAATTCTCTACAAAAATTGTCCAAGACGATTTTTTGCTAAAATCAACTCCTGAAGAGTTATTGCGCCAGAACTGAAATTGAGGCCTACTAACCAAAAATTTTCTATTTCAAAAAAAATTTTGAAAAATTTTTCTGAAAATGCCACCAATCGATAGAGCGTGAAAAACGGTTGCTTGAAAGTGGTCTTGGTTTTGCCGAGAAAAATCTGTAAAAAATACTAAAATTCAAAAACCTCAAAAGTGATGAGGGGGCCTAGCTCGAAAATTTCTGAAAATTTCAGAAATTTAAAAAATTGACAAGATAGAGCTCGTCGAGCTGTACAAAAAGTTCAGCGGCGCAAACACGCTCAGCGCAACACCCAGCGAGTTATTCCCAAAAAACCGAAAAACCGAAAAAAGGGAAAAAAATTTTTGCGAATTTTTGCAGGCTCGGGCTTTGATCCTAGCGGTCTCGACCAAGAAGAAAAAAATTTCCAAACATTCCAACTTAGGGCCCTTTCAGCAGACATTTTTGGCTCCGGGTTACCAGAAAAAAGTTATGGCCCAAAAACTGCATGCTTTTCCCCCAAAAAGCCATTCAGCGCCGCTGGCGCTCAGTTGGATGCGTGTATGGGAACATGCATGGCACCCCACCCTTCCCCCACGCCCTCCCCTCCCCCTCCACGCCCCCCTCCACTCACTCCACCCCACGCCCCCCACGCCCTCCCCCCACGCCCCTCCACTCCCCCACGGCCTCCTCCACTTCATTCGGCCGCTTCGCGGCCTCAAGACGGGCGCTTCGCGCCCGTTTTTTAATTTTGTGAGGAAATTGGGCCGCTTCGCGCTCAGGACGGGCGCTTCGCGCCCGTTTTTTAATTTTGTGGGAATATTCGGCCGGCTTCGCGGCCCAAGACGGGCGCTTTGCGCCCGTCTTTTAATTTTGTTGAGAACTTCGGCCGCTTCGTGGCCTCAAGACGGGCGCTTCGCGCCCGTTTTTTTAATTTTGTTGAGATTGGGCCGCTTCGCGGCCTCAGGACGGGCGCTTCGCGCCCGTTTTTTAAATTTTGTGGGAGCATTCGGCCGCTTCGCGGCCCTCAAGACGGGCGCTTTGCGCCCGTTTTAATTTTGTTGAGAACATTCGGCCGCTTCGCGGCCTCAGGACGGGCGCTTCGCGCCCGTTTTTTAATTTTTTGTGGGAAGCATTTCGGGCCGCTTCGCGGCCTCAGGACGGGCGCTTCGCGCCCGTTTTTTTAATTTTGTGGGAACATTCGGCCGCTTCGCGGCCTCAAGACGGGCGCTTTGCGCCCGTCTTTTAATTTTGTTGAGAACATTAGGCCGCTTCGCGGCCCCAGGACGGACGCTTCGCGCCCGTTTTTTAATTTTTTGGGGGATCGGCCGCTTCGCGGCCTCAGGACGGGCGCTTCGCGCCCGTTTTTTAATTTTTTTGTGGGAACATTCGGCCGCTTCGCGGCTCAAGACGGGCGCTTTGCGCCCGTCTTTTAATTTTGTTGAGAACATTCGGCCGCTTCGCGGCCTCAGGACGGACGCTTCGCGCCCGTTTTTTTAATTTTTTGGGGGATCGGCCGCTTCGCGGCCTCAGGACGGGCGCTTCGCGCACGTTTTTTTAATTTTTTGTGGGAACATTCGGCCGCTTCGCGGCCTCAAGACGGGCGCTTTGGCCCGTCTTTTAATTTTGTTGAGAACATTCGGCCGCTTCGCGGCCTCAGGACGGACGCTTCGCGCCCGTTTTTTAATTTTTTGGGGGATCGGCCGCTTCGCGCCTCAGGACGGGCGCTTCGCGCCCGTTTTCCGCGCCCGTTTTTTAATTTTTTGGGGGATCGGCCGCTTCGCGGCCTCAGGACGGGCGCTTCGCGCCCGTTTTTAATTTTTTGTGGGAACATTCGGCCGCTTCGCGGCCTCAAGACGGGCGCTTTGCGCCCGTCTTTTAATTTTGTTGAGAACATTCGGCCGCTTCGCGGCCTCAGGACGGACGCTTCGCGCCCGTTTTTTAATTTTTTGGGGGATCGGCCGCTTCGCGGCCTCAGGACGGGCGCTTCGCGCCCGTTTTTTAATTTTTGTGGGAACATTCGGCCGCTTCGCGGCCTCAAGACGGGCGCTTTGCGCCCGTCTTTTAATTTTGTTGAGAACATTCGGCCGCTTCGCGGCCTCAGGACGGACGCTTCGCGCCGTTTTTTAATTTTTTGGGGGATCGGCCGCTTCGCGCGCCTCAGGACGGGCGCTTCGCGCCCGTTTTTTAATTTTTTGTGGGAAGCATTTCGGCCGCTTCGCGGCCTCAGGACGGACGCTTCGCGCCGTTTTTAAATTTTTTGGGGGACATTCGGCCGCTTCGCGGCCTCAGGACGGGCGCTTCGCGCCCGTTTTTAATTTTGTTGGGAACATTCGGCCGCTTCGCGGCCTCAAGACGGGCGCTTCGCGCTGTTTTTTAATTTTGTGGGGAACATTCGGCCGCTTGCGGCCTCAGGACGGGCGCTTCGCGCCCGTTCTTTAATTTTGTTGAGAGCATTCGGCCGCTTCGCGGCCTCAGGACGGGCGCTTCGCGCCCGTTTTTTAATTTTTTGGGGGGACATTCGGCCGCTTCGCGGCCTCATGACGGCGCTTCGCGCCCGTTTTTTATTTTTTTGGGGAATTCGGCCGCTTCGCGGCCTCAGGACGGGCGCTTCGCGCCCGTTTTTTAATTTTTTGGGGGAATTCGGCCGCTTCGCGGCACTCAGGACGGACGCTTCGCGCCCGTTTTTTAATTTTTTGGGGGATCGGCCGCTTCGCGGCCTCAGGACGGGCGCTTCGCGCCGTTTTTTAATTTTTTGTGGGAAGCATTCGGCCGCTTCGCGGCCTCAGGACGGGCGCTTCGCGCCCGTTTTTTAATTTTGTGGGAACATTCGGCCGCTTCGCGGCCTCAAGACGGGCGCTTTGCGCCCGTCTTTTAATTTTGTTGAGAACATTAGGCCGCTTCGCGGCCCAGGACGGACGCTTCGCGCCCGTTTTTTAATTTTTTGGGGGATCGGCCGCTTCGCGGCCTCAGGACGGGCGCTTCGCGCCCGTTTTTTTAATTTTTTGTGGGAACATTCGGCCGCTTCGCAGCCTCAAGACGGGCGCTTTGCGCCGTCTTTTAATTTTGTTGAGAACATTAGGCCGCTTCGCGGCCCCAGGACGGACGCTTCGCGCCCGTTTTTTTAATTTTTTGGGGGATCGGCCGCTTCGCGGCCTCAGGACGGACGCTTCGCGCCCGTTTTTTTAATTTTTTTGGGGGATCGGCCGCTTCGCGGCCTCAGGACGGGCGCTTCGCGCCCGTTTTTTTAATTTTTTGTGGGAACATTCGGCCGCTTCGCGGCTCATGACGGGCGCTTCGCGCCCGTTTTTTAAATTTTTTGGGGGAATTCGGCCGCTTCGCGGCCTCAGGACGGGCGCTTCGCGCCGTTTTTTAATTTTTTGGGGGATCGGCCGCTTCGCGGCCTCAGGACGGGCGCTTCGCGCTTCCGGGAAAATCGAAATTTTCCGAAAAAAATACCAGTCGATAGAACTCGAAAAATGATGTTTTGGAAGTGGTCTCCGTTTTTCTGGGAAAATTCGTTAAAAATTCCTAAAATTCAAAAACCCGAAACCGTTTTTTTAGGCCTAGCTCGAAAAATTTTGAAAATTTTCCAAATTTTAAAAACTGGAAAAATCCAGCTCATTGAACTCTACAATAAGTCTGCTGGCACCCCCTCGCTCAGTTCAAACCCTGGCGAGTTATTCGCCTGGGACTGAAGTGGACAAAGTTGGTACTGAATTTCTCCATTTTTCTGCAGCCCTTCCTATTATAGGTAGAAGCCTGGAATTTTTTTTTGTTTTTTAGAAAACACTTCAACTTAGCCCCCTCACAGCGAACATTTTTTGATTCGAGTTTTCGAAAAAAAGTTATGGGCCATCAAACGCAAGCAAAAGTGAGAAATTAGCCGCCGGGACTCAGTTGGCCTCGGAGAAAAAAACCTATAGTTTTTCCCAGATGCGCCTCAAAAAGTTGTAAGACCCTTCACCACTTTCAGGGCACTCCCGGCCTTCGGCCGGAGATTTTGTTTTTGAAACGAAACTCAAAACCTATATAACATATATATTAACTAGGGTGAGCAGTTGGCTATGGTGTGCATGCGTGGCTTGGTAATATATGGCCCTCATTTGTTATTTTAAAACATACAAAAACATTATCAATTGAGTTCTGTTGCTGTGGGGAAAGCGCTTCGCGCTCAGGGACGCGGCTTCGCCGCGTCGCTAGAAAGTGATGTAATTTAGCAATTCATCGCAGCCTCAAGACGGGCGCTTCGCGCCCGTTTTTTAATTTTGTTGGGAACATTCGGCCGCTTCGCGGCCTCAGGACGGGCGCTTCGCGCCCGTTTTTAATTTTTTGGGAGACATTCGGCCGCTTCGCGGCCTCAGGACGGGCGCTTCGCGCCCGTTTTTTAATTTTTTGGGGGACATTCGGCCGCTTCGCGGCCTCAGGACGGGCGCTTCGCGCCCGTTTTTTAATTTTGTTGGGAACATTCGGCCGCTTCGCGGCCTCAGGACGGGCGCTTCGCGCCCGTTTTTTATTTTTTTGGGGAAATTCAACCACTTCGCGGCCTCAGGACGGGCGCTTCGCGCCCGTTTTTTTTTTTTTGGGGACATTGGGCCGCTTCGCGGCCTCAGGACGGGCGCTTCGCGCCCGTTTTTTAATTTGTTGGGAACATTCGGCCGTTCGCGGCCTCAGGACGGCGCTTCGCGCCCGTTTTTTAATTTTGTTGGGAACATTCGGCCGCTTCGCGGCCTCAGGACGGGCGCTTCGCGCCCGTTTTTTAATTTTTTGGGGGACATTCGGCCGCTTCGCAGCCTCAGGACGGGCGCTTCGCGCCCGTTTTTAATTTTTTGGGGATATTCGGCCGCTTCGCGGCCTCAGGACGGGCGCTTCGCGCCCGTTTTTTAATTTTTTGGGGGACATTCGGCCACTTCGCGGCCTCAGGACGGGCGCTTTCGCGCCCGTTTTTAATTTTGTTGGGAACATTCGGCCGCTTCGCGGCCTTTAGGACGGGCGCTTCGCGCCCGTTTTTTAATTTTTTGGGGACATACGGCCGCTTTGCGGCCTCAGGACGGGCGCTTTCGCGCCCGTTTTTTAATTTTTTGGGGGACATTCGGCCGCTTCGCGGCCTCAGGACGGGCGCTTCGCGCCCGTTTTTTAATTTTGTTGGAACATTCGGCCGCTTCGCGGCCTCAGGACGGCGCTTCGCGCCCGTTTTAATTTTTGGGGGACATTCGGCCGCTTCGCGGCCTCAGGACGGGCGCTTCGCGCCCGTTTTTTTAATTTTTTGGGGACATTCGGCCGCTTCGCGGCCTCAGGACGGGCGCTTCGCGCCCGTTTTTTAATTTTGTTGGGAACATTCGGCCGCTTCGCGGCCTCAGGACGGCGCTTCGCGCCCGTTTTTAATTTTTTGGGGAATTCAACCACTTCGCGGCCTCAGGACGGGCGCTTCGCGCCCGTTTTTTTATTTTTTTTGGGGACATTTGGGCCGCTTCGCGGCCTCAGGACGGGCGCTTCGCGCCCGTTTTTTAATTTTTTGGGAACATTCGGCCGCTTCGCGCCTCAGGACGGGCGCTTCGCGCCCGTTTTTAATTTTTTGGGAGACATTCGGCCGCTTCGCGGCCTCAGGGACGGGCGCTTCGCGCCCGTTTTTTAATTTTTTGGGGACATTCGGCCGCTTCGCGGCCTCAGGACGGGCGCTTCGCGCCCGTTTTTTAATTTTGTTGGGAAATTCGGCCGCTTCGCGGCCTCAGGACGGCGCTTCGCGCCCGTTTTTTTTATTTTTTTGGGGACATTGGGCCGCTTCGCGGCCTCAGGACGGGCGCTTCGCGCCCGTTTTTAATTTTTTTGGGGAAATTCAACCACTTCGCGGCCTCAGGACGGGCGCTTCGCGCCTGTTTTTTAATTTTTTGGGGGACAGTCGTGCGCTATGCGTAATTTATTAATTTTAAAATTAAAAAAGGAAATTTAAATTAATTAATAGAATCGAAAAAAACTAAAAATAAATTAAAAAATAATAAACACGGCCTGGGTCCGAACATGCGCCCCACCCCTCAGAATCTCCAATCACACAGTGATTCTGAGGTCTTAACCATGTCTAAAGTAAAATCTGATTATATTTCGTGTCAGCAGCCCAAATAACCTCTAAAGACATATTTTTGGAAGATTTTGGTGAAAGAAATTTCCTCTCAAAAATCATGGTCACACCCCTGTGGTCAGAAATTACAAAATCACTTTTATTTCTATAACTTTTTTCACAAAAGTTGATTAAAAAGCTAAATTAAAATTTATAAGATAGAGCAAAAAATTGCGGATTTTTTGAGTATATTATTTTTATAAAATACTTTTTCAGAAGGGAGTTAGGAATTTTTTTCTGAAAAATCGAAAATTTCCAGAAATTCTGGAATAACTTTTATTATTTGCAAGATAGAAATCCCAAATAAATCTCATAAAATTCTCCTAATTTTTTGCTATTTTTCAAAATTTATTCCACTAAAATTGAGCAAAATTGAAGTGATTTATGAATTTTTTAAATTTTTGGCGTGAATTTCGGAAGCCAAAAAATTGACGATTTTTCGAAAATTTTTTATCACCATCCAAAAAACCCAAAACACAATATAAAGTGCATATTCGTGTTCAGCACCTCAAATTACCCCATAAAAGTATTTTTTGGCAATTTTAAAAGCAAAAAAATTTTTTATGAAATGCAAAACCATAGGGTCCCCCCTATGGTTTTGAATTTCAAAATCGGTTTTTATTTTATAACTTTTTTTAAACTCGTGATAAAAACATGGGATAAAGCACATTGGATAGAGCTTAAAATTCTCTACAAAAAAGCTCTTGCATGATTTTTCGCTAAAATCAACCCCCGGCGAGTTATGGGCCCGGGACTGAAATGTCCCGCTCAGGCCAAAAAATTTTTCTATTTCCGGTAAAAATGGAAATTTTTCTGAAAATACCACCAATCGATGCAGCACGAAAAACTATGTTTTGGAGGTGGTCTCAGTTTTCCCAGGAAAAATCGGCAAAAAATAATAAAATTCAAAAACCAAAAAACCGACTTTTAGGCCTAGCTCGAAAATTTCTGAAAATTTCAGAAATTTAAAAAATTGACAAGATAGAGCTCGCCGAGCTGTACAAAAAGTTCAGCGGCGCCAACACGCTCAGCGCAATGCCCAGCGAGTTATTCCCGAAAAACACAAAAACCGGAAAATTGGAAAAAATTTTTTACAATTTTTTGCAGGCCAGGGCTTTGGTGCTAGGGGCTAGGTCAAGAAGAAAAAAATTTCCCAAACATTCCAACTTAGTCGCCTCCCAGCAGAAGTTTTTTGCTCCAGGTTCCCAGAAAAAAGTTATGGCCCCAAAACTGCATGCATTTTCCTCAAAAAGCCGTTTCAGCGCCGCTGGCGCTGAACTGGCCCCCAGATCAAAAAGTCTATAGTTTTCCCAGATGCGCCGTCAAAAGTTGGTTAAGCAATGTCACACTTAAAACCCACCCCCGGCGCCCGTTCCCGAGATTTTGGTTTTAGCAACGAAACACGATTTGATTTTATAGTATATAAACTAGCGGGTGCGTGAACCGTCGGCTATTTAGCTGGGGAAAAGCGCTTCGCGCTTCTTGAGCTTCGCTACCTAGATTAGCTCTGGTTGTGGAGATTTTTAATTTTTAAAAAATTATCTGGGACTTTTAGGCCGCTTCGCGGCTCGAACGGGCGCTTCGCGCCCGTTTTTTAAATTTTGTTGGGCTTATACGGGCGCTTCGCGCCCGTTTCTAAATTTGTTGGGCTATTAAGGCAGCTTCGAGACCTCAGACGGGCGCTTCGCGCCCGTTTCAAAATTTGTTGGGCTATTAAGGCCGCTTCGCGGCCTCAGACGGGCGCTTCGCGCCCGTTTTTTTAAATCCGTTGAACTCATACGGGCGCTTCGCGCCTGTTTTTTAGCTTGTTAGGCCGCTTCGCGGCCTCAGTCGGCACTTCGCCCGGTTTTACAATTTTTGTTGGCCTTGAACGGGCGCTTCGCGCCCGTTTTTTAAATCCGTTGAACTCATACGGGCGCTTCGCGCCTGTTTTTAGCTTGTTAGGCCGCTTCGCGGCCTCAGTCGGGCGCTTCGCCCGGTTTTTTCAATTTTTGTTGGCCTTGAACGGGCGCTTCGCGCCCGTTTTTTAAATTCGTTGAACTCATACGGGCGCTTCGCGCCCGTTTTTTAAATTTTGAGGTACAACAGCGATTAGAAGAGTGATTAGAAGAGGTACAACAGTGATTAGAATGGTACAACAGTGATTAGAAGAGTGATCAGAAGAGGTACAACTGTGATTAGAAGAGGTTGCAACAGTGATTAAAAAGAGGTACAACTGTGATTAAAAGAGGTAAACAGTGATCAGAAGAGGTACATATCTGATTAAAAAAAGGTACAACAGTGATTAGAAGAGGTACAACAATGATTAGAAGAGGTACAACAGTGATTAGAAGAGGTACAACAGTGATTAGAAGAGGTACAACAGAGATTAGAAGAGGTTCAACAGTGATTAGAAGAGGTACAACAGAGATTAGAAGAGTGATTAGAAGAGGTTCAACAGTGATTAGAAGAGGTACAACAGAGATTAGAA
This sequence comes from Heterodera glycines, assembly GCA_004148225.2. Classification (NCBI taxonomy): domain Eukaryota; kingdom Metazoa; phylum Nematoda; class Chromadorea; order Rhabditida; family Heteroderidae; genus Heterodera; species Heterodera glycines. The sequence continues at coordinate 192,564 of CP049709.1, forward strand.
GAGTGATTAGAAGAGGTTCAACAGTGATTAGAAGAGGTACAACAGAGATTAGAAGAGGTACAACAGAGATTAGAAGAGTGATTAGAAGAGGTTCAACAGTGATTAGAAGAGGTACAACAGTGATTAGAAGAGGTACAACAGAGATTAGAAGAGGTTCAACAGTGATTAGAAGAGGTACAACAGAGATTAGAAGAGTGATTAGAAGAGGTTCAACAGTGATTAGAAGAGGTACAACAGAGATTAGAAGAGTGATTAGAAGAGGTTCAACAGTGATTAGAAGAGGTACAACAGAGATTAGAAGAGGTACAACAGAGATTAGAAGAGGTACAAGAGTGATTAGAAGAGGTACAACAGTGATTAGAAAGTGGGCATTCAAATAGAGCATTTATGGTAATTAAGGAATTGTTTTTAATCAAAATAGATAAAAAATCGATGTGTTATATTTTTTCATTTTTTAAAATATAATACACTTTTTATTAATGAAAAACAAATTATGAAATGTATAATAATTGAATAGTTATTTAAATTGAAATGAAAAAAATTTTACAATTAAATTTTAAAATAATAGCTGAAATTCTTTAATTAAATATAATAAATAATTTAATGAAAATCATTATTCATCAAAAAATTAATTAAACTAAAAAAATTTATTATTAATAAACCAAAATTTAAATTTATTAAAAGTAATTGAAAATTAACCCAAAAATACAAAGAAAAATAATGTACACCGCCCGGCTTCGAACTTCGCCCCCCCAAAAAAATGATGCCTCAGAATCCCCAATCACACAGGATTCTGAGGTCTTGACGATGTCAAAAGTAAAATCTGATCACGTATTCGTGATCAGCGTCATAAAATACCCCTAATGACATGTTTTTGAAAGATTTTTGGTGAAAAAATTTTTTTCAATCAAAAATCATGTGCTCACCCCTTTGGTCCCGAATCCCAAAATCACTTTTATTTTTGTATCTTTTTTTTAAAAATGTGATAGAAATGCTAAATAAAATTTATATAATAGAGCAAAAAATTGCGGATTTTTGTAGTATTTTACTCTTCCCTAATGACTTTTCAGAACCGAGATATAAATTTTTTTCTGAAAAATAGAAAATTTCCAGATTTTCTGGAATAACTTTTTTTCTTTTAGAGATAGAATGCCAAATAATTCCATAAAATTCTCCTGATTTTTCTCTATTTTTAGAGCTTTAATTCACTTAAATTGACCAAACCTTCACTGAGCAATGAATTTTCAAATTTTAACCCAAATTTCAAGGACCAAAAAATTAAAAATATTTTCGAATTTTTAAAAAATTCCAAAAAATCTGAAACTTAAAATAAACATCATATTTGTGCTCAGGACCCTAATTTACCCCAGAAAAAATTTTTTCACCCTATTTTTCAACCAAAAAAAAATTTCCGAAAATTTCTAGGGGGCCTAGCTCGAAAATTTTTGAAAATTTCCGGCCATATAATACACTATTCGATAGCATTTTAAAAGCTCTACAATTTTGCACTAAGGCGTTTTTTCGATAAAATCAACCCCTAACGAGTTATGGACCCGGGACTAAATGTCCCGCTCAGGCCGAAAATTTTTTCTATTTCCGGGAAAAAATCGAAATTTTTTCAAAATATCACCAATCGATAGAGCTCGAAAAACGGTTGCTTGAAAGTGGTCTCCGTTTTTCTGGGAAAATTCGTTAAAAAATCCTAAAATTCAAAACCCGAAAACCGTTTTTTAGGCCTAACTCGAAAATTTTTGAAAATTTTCGAAATTTTTTAAATTTGGAAAAATCGAGCTTTTAAAACTCTACAATAGTCCCGCTGGCACCCCTTGATCAATTCAAACCCTGACGTGTTTTCACCGGGACTGAACTGGTCAAAGTTGGTACTGAATTTCTCCATTTTTCTGCAGCCCTTTCTATTATAGGTAGAGGCCTGGAATTTTTTTTGTTTTTTAGAAAACACTTCAACTTAGTTTCCTACCAGCGGACATTTTTCGATTAGAGTTTCAGAAAAAAAGTTACGGGCCCTGAACTGTGAGCAAAAACGGGAAATCGGCCCTGGTACTCAGTTGCCCTCGGAGAAAAAACCTATAGTTTTCCCAGATGCGCCGTCCCGAGATGCCTATGTGTGCAAAATTTCAGCCCCCTAGCTATTCCCGGTCTTGAGATATCCTTTTTGGGATGAGTTGCCTTGTCAATATAACATATATATAATAAATTATTTTTTTACAAATTCAAAAAAAAATAATGAAATTCTTTAATTTAAAAAAAAATAAATTTAAATAATTTAAAAGAAATCTTCAAATTAATTAAAAACAGTCAAAATAACCCAAAAATGCACAGAAAAATATTGTTACACCGTCCGGATTCGAACTTTGCCCCCCCCCCAAAAAATGATGCCTCAGAATCCCCAATCACACAGGGATTCTGAGGTCTTAACGATGTCAAAAGTAAAATCTGATCACGTATTCGTGATCAGCGGCCCAAATAACCCCTAAAGACATATTTTTGGAAGATTTTTGTGAAAAAAAAATTTCCGCTCAAAAATCCTATGCTCACCCCTTTGGTCCCGAATCTCAAAATCACTTTTATTTTATAAAAATTCTTAAAAAAGTGATAAAAATGCCAAATAAAATTTATATAATAGAGCAAAAAACTGCGGATTTTTGTAGAATTTTATTTGTCCAGAATATCTTTTCAGAACCGAGTTATGAATTTTTTTCTGAAAATTCGAATTTTTCCAGAAATTCTGGAATAACTTTTTTCCTTTTTTAGATAGAAATTCCAAATAAAGTCCATAAAATTCTCCTGATTTTTCTCTATTTTTAAGGCTTTATTGCTGTAAAATTGATCAACCCTTCGATTTGTTATGAATTTTCAAATATTAGGCCAAAATCCGAGGGCCAAAAAATTGCCAAATATTTTCGAATTTTTTAAAAAATTCCAAAAAATCTGAAACTTAAAATAAACATCATATTTGTGCTCAGCACCTTAAAAATACCCAGAAAAAAATTTTCACCCTCTTTTCAACCCAAAAAAAATTTCCGAAAATTTCTAGGGGGCCTAGCTCGAAAAATTTTTGAAAATTTCCGGCCATATAATACACTATTCGATAGCATTTTAAAAGCTCTACAAAATGTTCTAAGACAATTTTTCGCTAAAAATCAACCCCTGACGAGTTATGGGCCCAGGACTCAAATGTCCCGCTCAGCCCAAAATTTTTTTCTATTTCCGGGAAAAAACCGAAATTTTTCCAAAAAAATTACCAGTCGATAGAACTCGAAAAATGATGTTTTGGAAGTGGTCTCCGTTTTTCCCAGAAAAATCGTTAAAAAATCATAAAATTCAAAAACCAAAAAAACGTTTTTTAGGCCTAACTCGAAAATTTTTGAAAATTTTCGAAATTTTAAAATTTGGAAAAATCAAGCTAATTATGCTCTACAATAAGTCCGCTGGAGCCCCCTCGCTCAGATCAAACGCTGACGCGGTATTCACCTGGGACTGAAGTGGAAAGTTGGTACTGAATTTCTCCTATTTTCTGCAGCCCTTCCTACTATAGGTAGAGGCCTGGAATTTTTTTTGACTTTTAGACAACACTTCAACTTAGGTTCCTACCAGCGGAAAGTTTTTGATTCGGGATTTAGAAAAAAAGTTACGAGCCGTCAAACGCACGAAAAAATGAGAAATCAGTCCCTGGTACTCAGTTGGCCCTTGGACCGGAAAACCTATATTTTTCCCGGATGCGCCTCAAAAAGTTGTAAGACCCTTCCACTACTTTCAGGGCGCTCCCGGTCTTCGGCCGGGAGATTTTGTTTTTGCAAACGAAACTCCTTGTCAATATAACATATATAGTAACTAGGGTGGACAGTTGGCTATGGTGTGCATGCGTGGCTTGGTAATATATGGCCCTCATTTGAGGGGAAAGCGCTTCGCGCTCAGGGACGCGGCTTCGCCGCGTCGCTAGAAAGTGATGTAATTTAGCAATTGATCGCAGCCTCAGGACGGGCGCTTTGCGCCCGTTTTTAATTTTGTGGGAAGCATTCGGCTGCTTCGCGGCCTCAGACGGGCGTGTCGCGCCCGTTTTTTAATTTTTTGGGGGACATTCGGCCGCTTCGCAGCCTCAAGACGGGCGCTTCGCGCCCGTTTTTTAATTTTTTGAGGGACATTCGGCCGCTTCGCGGCCTCAAGACGGGCGCTTCGCGCCCGTTTTTAATTTTGTGGGCCAAACGGCGCTTCGCGCCCGTTTTTAATTTTTTGGGGACATTCGGCCGCTTCGCGGCCTCAAGACGGGCGCTTCGCGCCCGTTTTTTAATTTTTGAGGGACATTCGGCCGCTTCGCGGCCTCAAGACGGCGCTTCGCGCCCGTTTTTTAATTTTGTGGGCCAAACGGGCGCTTCGCGCCCGTTTTTTAATTTTTTGGGTACATTCGCCCGCTTCGCGGCCTCAGGACGGGCGCTTTCGCGCCCGTTTTTTAATTTTTTGGGGGAATTCGGCCGCTTCGCGGCCTCAGGACGGTCGCTTCGCGCCCGTTTTTTTAATATTTTTGGGGGAATTCGGCCGCTTCGCGGCCTCAGGACGGGCGCTTCGCGCCGTCTTTTTAATTTTTTGGGGGAAATTCGGCCGCTTCGCGGCCTCAGGAGGGCGCTTCGCGTCCGTTTTTTAATTTTTTGGGGTACATTCGCCGCTTCGCGGCCTCAAGACGGGCGCTTCGCGCCCGTTTTTTAATTTTTGTGGGGCCAAACGGGCGCTTCGCGCCCTTTTTTAATTTTTGGGGTACATTCGGCCGCTTCGCGGCCTCAAGGACGGGCGCTTCGCGCCCGTTTTTAATTTTGGGGGAATTCGCCGCTTCGCGGCCTCAGGACGGGCCCTTCGCGTCCGTTTTTTAATTTTTTGGGGGAATTCGGCCGCTTCGCGGCCTCAGGACGGGCGCTTCGCGTCCGTTTTTTAATTTTTTGGGGGAACATTCGGCCGCTTCGCGGCCTCAAGACGGGCGCTTCGCGCCCGTTTTTTAATTTTGTGGGGCCAACGGGCGCTTCGCGCCCGTTTTTAATTTTTGGGGGGAATTCGGCCGCTTCGCGGCCTCAAGACGAAGACGGGCGCTTCGCGCCGTTCTTTTAATTTTTAGGGGGAAATTCGGCCGCTTCGCGGCCTCAAGAGGGCGCTTCGCGCCCGTTCTTTTAATTTGTGGGGCCAAACGGGCGCTTCGCGCCCGTTTTTTAATTTTTTGGGTACATTCGGCCGCTTCGCGGCCTCAAGACGGGCGCTTCGCGCCCGTTTTTTAATTTTTTGGGGGGAATTCGCCCGCTTCGCGGCCTCAGGACGGGCCCTTCGCGTCCGTTTTTTAATTTTTTGGGGGGAATTCGGCCGCTTCGCGGCCTCAGGACGGGCGCTTCGCGTCCGTTTTTTAATTTTTTGGGAGAACATTCGGCCGCTTCGCGGCCTCAAGACGGGCGCTTCGCGCCCGTTTTTTAATTTTGTGGGGCCAAACGGGCGCTTCGCGCCAGGTTTTTAATTTTTGGGGGGAATTCGGCCGCTTCGCGGCCTCAAGACGAAGACGGGCGCTTCGCGCCCGTCTTTTAATTTTTAGGGGGAAATTCGGCCGCTTCGCGGCCTCAGAGGGCGCTTCGCGCCCGTCTTTTAATTTTGTGGGGAACATTCGGCCGCTTCGCGGCCTCAGGACGGGCGCTTCGCGCCCGTTTTTTAATAAATTAAAAAATAATAAACACGGCCTGGGTCCGAACATGCCGCCCCACCCCTCAGAATCCCCAATCACACAGGGATTCTGAGCTCTTAACCATGTCTAAAGTAAAATATGATTGCATATTCGTGATCAGCGGCCGAAATATCCCCTAAAATCATATTTTTGGAAGATTTTTGGTGAAAAAAATTTTCCACTCAAAAATCATGGTCACACCCCTGTGGTCCCAAATTACAAAATGACTTTTATTTCTATAACTTTTTTCAAAAAAGTGATAAAAATGCCAAATAAAATTTATAAAATAGAGCAAAAAATTGCGGATTTTTGTAGTATTTTATTTATAAAAAAATACTTTTTCAGAAGGGAGTTAGGAATTTTTTTCTGAAAAATCGAATTTTTCTAGAAATTCTGGAATAACTTTTTTATTTTGGAATAGAAGTACCAAATAAATCCCATAAAATTCTCCCAATTTTTCTCTATTTTTACAGCTTTATTCCACTAAATTTGACCAAAAATGAAGAGAGTTATGAATTTTCGAAATTTCACTGGATTTTCCGTGGCTCAAATTTTGACGATTTTTCAAAAAATTTTAAACACCTTTCAAAAAATCTGAAACGCAAAATAAAGCGTATATACGTATTCAGCACCTCAAATTATGCCATAAAAATGCATTTTGGCTAATTTAGAAGCAAAAAAAAATTTCATGAAATGCAAAACCATGGGGTCCCCCCTTTGGTTTTGAGTTTCAAAATCACAATTAATTTTATAACTTTTTGCATATTTAAGATAAAAAGATAAGACAAAGCATAATAGATAGGGTTTAAAATTCTCTACAAAAAAGCTCTAAAATGATTTTTTGTTAAAATCAACCCCTGCCAAGTTATGGTCACATAACTGAAATTTATGCTCACCAGCCAAAAATTTTCTATTTCCAAAAAAATTTTGAAAAATTTTTCTGACAATTACACCAATCGATAGAGCGTGAAAAACGGTTGCTTGAAAGTGGTCTTCGTTTTTCCAGGAAAAATCTGTAAAAAATACTAAAATTCAAAAACCTCAAAAGTGACGAGGGGGCCTAGCTCGAAAATTTCTGAAAATTTCAGAAATTTAAAAAAACCATTAGATGCAGCTTGAAAAACTGTTTAAAAAGTTCGCTGGCGCCGACACGCTCAGCGCAATGCCCAGCGAGTTATTCCCAAAAAACTGAAAAACCGAAAAAATGGAAAAAAATTTTTGCGAATTTTTGCAGGCTCGGGCTTTGATCCTAGGGTCTCGACCAAGAAGAAAAAAATTTCCCAAACATTCCAACTTAGGGCCCTTTCAGCAGACATTTTTGGCTCCGGGTTCCCAGAAAAAAGTTATGGCCCAAAAACTGCATGCATTTTCCCCCAAAAAGCCATTTCAGCGCCGCTGGCGCTCAGTTGGCCCTCGGACCAAAATGCCTATAGTTTTCCTGGATGCGCCTCAAAAAGTTGCTTAAGCAATGCCACATTCCCGAGCCCCTCCCGCCAGCCGTTCCCGAGATTTTAGTTTTAGCAATGAGTTGCCTTGTTTCTTTAGTAGTATATAAACTAGCGTGTGGGAATTGACGGGGGCGCGGTGCAGGCAGTTGACTTGCACGCGCAGTGATTGCACGGCGTATAAAGTGCATTTGAAAATGCATTGGATTGTGTGTGTTGAAATTAGCGCTTCGCGCAAAAGGACTTCGTTGCTAGTGCTTGCGCGGCCACTTTGAGCAGTTTAATAATGGATTCTGTAACGCTTAAAGTGTTCATTCGGCCGCTTCGCGGCCTCATTTTTTATTATTCTTAATTAATTAATTTTAACTAATATTTATTCTAATAAAAACATTAAAGTATTTTCGTGAGTTCTCATTTAAATTTGCAAAAAATTTAAAAAAATAAATGTTACAAAATAGAAGGCGTTTTAAATTTTAATAATGCTAAATAAATTTTAAATTTTTTGTCTGTTATTAATCCGTTCATTTTCTGAATCTTATTTGCTTATAAATAAATACATTTATTTATATTTTATAGAAAAATTATTTTAATTTTTTTAAAATTGAATTTAAAAAATAACAAAAATAATTTTGACTTAATAATTAGCATTAAAAAATAGCAGAAAATAAATTTAAAAATGATTTACACCGTCCGGATTCGAACCTGAATGCCTCAGAATCCCAGTTTACGCAGGGATTCTGAGGGAGGCCTTAACGATGTCAAAAGTGAAAACTGATCACGTATCCGTGATCAGCGTCATTAAATGGCCTTAAAGACATATTTTTTGAAGATTTTCGGTGAAAAAATTTTTCCACCCAAAAATCCTGGTCACCCCCCTTTGGGCCCGAACCCCAAAAACACTTTTATTTTTGTATCTTTTTTTAAAAATGTGATAAAAATGCCAAATAAAATTTATATAATAGAGCAAAAAATTGCGGATTTTTGTAGCATTATACTCTTCCCTAATGACTTTTCAGAACCGAGGTATAAATTTTTTTCTGAAAAATCGAAAATTTCCAGAACTTCTGGAATAACTTTTTTTGTTTTTGTGGTATAAAATTTCAAATAAATCCCATAAAATTCTCCTTATTTTTCTCTATTTTTAAAGCTTTATTATAGTTAAATCGATGAAACCATCACCGAGTTATGAATTTTCAAATATTAGGCCAAAATCCCGAGGGCCAAAAAATTGCCAAAAAATAAAGAATTTTTAAAAAATTCCAAAAATCATGAAACGAAAAACAAACATCATATTCGTACTCAGCATATCAAAATACCCCAGAAAAATATTTTTCACACCCTTTTTCGACCCCAAAAAAATTTTTGAAAATTTCTAGGGGGCCTAGCTCGAAAATTTTTGAAAATTTCCAAACATGTAGTACACCATTCGATAGAGCTTAAAAAGCTCTACAATTTTGGTCTAAGGCCATTTTTGGCTAAAACCAACCCCTGACCAGCTATGGACCCGGGACTCAAATGTCCCGCTCAGGCCAAAATTTTTTTCTATTTCCGGGAAAAAATTGAAATTTTTCAGAAAAAAATACCAGTCGATAGAGCTCGAAAAACTATGTTTTGAAAGTGGTCTTCGTTTTTCTGGGAAAATTCGATAAAAAATACTAAAATTCAAAAACCCAAAAACCGTTTTTTAGGCCTAGCTCGAAAAATTTTGAAAATTTTCGAAATTTTAAAATCTGGAAAAATCGAGCTCACCGAGCTCTACAATAAGTCTGCTGGCCACCCTGCGCTCAGGTCAAAGCCTAATGAGTTATTCAACGGGGACTGAACTGGGCAAAGTTGGTACTGAAAAGTTGCCAATTTCTGCAGCCCTTCCAAGTATAGGTAGAGGCCTGGAATTTTTTTTGAAAATTAGAAAACACTTCAACTTAAAATCCTACCAGCAAGAATTTTCCGCTCCTGTCTTTTAAAAAAGTTACGGGCCTTCAAACGCAAGCAAAAGTGAGAAATTAGCCGCCGGGACTCAGTTGGCCACCGGAGCAAAAAAACCTATAGTTTTCCCAGATGCGCCTCAAAAAGTTGTAAGACCCTTCCACTACTTTCAGGGCGCTCCCGGCCTTCGGCCGGGAGCCTTAATTTTTTTAATGAGTCCCCCTTTTTCTCTATATATAATATAAACTAGCGGGTGCGTGAACCGTCGGCTATTTAGCTGGGGAAAAGCGCTTCGCGCTTCTTGAGCTTCGCTACCTAGATTAGCTCTGGTTGTGGAGATTTTTAATTTTTAAAAAATTATCTGGGACTTTTAGGCCGCTTCGCGGCCTCGAACGGGCGCTTCGCGCCCGTTTTTTAAATTTTGTTGGGCTTATACGGGCGCTTCGCGCCCGTTTCTAAATTTGTTGGGCTATTAAGGCAGCTTCGAGACCTCAGACGGGCGCTTCGCGCCCGTTTCAAAATTTGTTGGGCTATTAAGGCCGCTTCGCGGCCTCAGACGGGAGCTTCGCGCCCGTTTTTTAGCTTGTTAGGCCGCTTCGCGGCCTCAGTCGGGCGCTTCGCGCCGGTTTTTCAATTTTTGTTGGCCTTGAACGGGCGCTTCGTGCCCGTTTTTTAAATCCGTTGAACTCATACGGGCGCTTCGCGCCCGTTTTTTAGCTTGTTAGGCCGCTTCGCGGCCTCAGTCGGGCGCTTCGCGCCGGTTTTTCAATTTTTGTTGGCCTTGAACGGGCGCTTCGCGCCCGTTTTTTAAATCCGTTGAACTCATACGGGCGCTTCGCGCCTGTTTTTTAGCTTGTTAGGCCGCTTCGCGGCCTCAGTCGGGCACTTCGCCCGGTTTTACAATTTTTGTTGGCCTTGAACGGGCGCTTCGCGCCCGTTTTTTAAATCCGTTGAACTCATACGGGCGCTTCGCGCCTGTTTTTAGCTTGTTAGGCCGCTTCGCGGCCTCAGTCGGGCGCTTCGCCCGGTTTTTCAATTTTTGTTGGCCTTGAACGGGCGCTTCGCGCCCGTTTTTTAAATTCGTTGAACTCATACGGGCGCTTCGCGCCCGTTTTTTAAATTTTGAGGTACAACAGCGATTAGAAGAGTGATTAGAAGAGGTACAACAGTGATTAGAAGTGGTACAACAGTGATTAGAAGAGTGATCAGAAGAGGTACAACTGTGATTAGAAGAGGTGCAACAGTGATTAAAAAGAGGTACAACTGTGATTAAAAGAGGTAAAACAGTGATCAGAAGAGGTACATATCTGATTAAAAAAGGTACAACAGTGATTAGAAGAGGTACAACAATGATTAGAAGAGGTAAAACAGTGATCAGAAGAGGTACAACAGTGATTAGAAGAGGTACAACAGTGATTAGAAGAGGTACAACAGAGATTAGAAGAGGTTCAACAGTGATTAGAAGAGGTACAACAGAGATTAGAAGAGTGATTAGAAGAGGTTCAACAGTGATTAGAAGAGGTACAACAGAGATTAGAAGAGTGATTAGAAGAGGTTCAACAGTGATTAGAAGAGGTACAACAGAGATTAGAAGAGGTACAACAGAGATTAGAAGAGTGATTAGAAGAGGTTCAACAGTGATTAGAAGAGGTACAACAGTGATTAGAAGAGGTACAACAGAGATTAGAAGAGGTTCAACAGTGATTAGAAGAGGTACAACAGAGATTAGAAGAGTGATTAGAAGAGGTTCAACAGTGATTAGAAGAGGTACAACAGAGATTAGAAGAGTGATTAGAAGAGGTTCAACAGTGATTAGAAGAGGTACAACAGAGATTAGAAGAGGTACAACAGAGATTAGAAGAGGTACAAGAGTGATTAGAAGAGGTACAACAGTGATTAGAAAGTGGGCATTCAAATAGAGCATTTATGGTAATTAAGGAATTGTTTTTAATCAAAATAGATAAAAAATCGATGTGTTATATTTTTCATTTTTTAAAATATAATACACTTTTTATTAATGAAAAACAAATTATGAAATGTATAATAATTGAATAGTTATTTAAATTGAAATGAAAAAAATTTTACAATTAAATTTTAAAATAATAGCTGAAATTCTTTAATTAAATATAATAAATAATTTAATGAAAATCATTATTCATCAAAAAATTTAATTAAACTAAAAAAATTTATTATTAATAAAACCAAACATTTAAATTTATTAAAAGTAATGAAAATTAACCCAAAAAATACAAAGAAAAATAATGTACACCGCCCGGCTTCGAACTTCGCCCCCCCCCAAAAAAATGATGCCTCAGAATCCCCAATCACACAGGGATTCTGAGGTCTTGACGATGTCAAAAGTAAAATCTGATCACGTATTCGTGATCAGCGTCATAAAATACCCCTAATGACATGTTTTTGAAAGATTTTTGGTGAAAAAATTTTTTCAATCAAAAATCATGTGCTCACCCCTTTGGTCCCGAATCCCAAAATCACTTTTATTTTTGTATCTTTTTTTAAAAATGTGATAGAAATGCTAAATAAAATTTATATAATAGAGCAAAAAATTGCGGATTTTTGTAGTATTTTACTATTCCCTAATGACTTTTCAGAACCGAGATATAAATTTTTTTCTGAAAAATAGAAAATTTCCAGATTTTCTGGAATAACTTTTTTTCTTTTAGAGATAGAAATGCCAAATAAATTCCATAAAATTCTCCTGATTTTTCTCTATTTTTAGAGCTTTAATTCACTTAAATTGACCAAACCTTCACTGAGCAATGAATTTTCAAATTTTAACCCAAATTTCCAAGGACCAAAAAAATTAAAAATATTTTCGAATTTTTAAAAAATTCCAAAAAATCTGAAACTTAAAATAAACATCATATTTGTGCTCAGGACCCTAATTTACCCCAGAAAAAATTTTTTCACCCTATTTTTCAACCAAAAAAAAATTTCCGAAAATTTCTAGGGGGCCTAGCTCGAAAATTTTTGAAAATTTCCGGCCATATAATACACTATTCGATAGCATTTTAAAAGCTCTACAAATTTGCACTAAGGCGTTTTTTCGATAAAATCAACCCCTAACGAGTTATGGACCCGGGACTCAAATGTCCCGCTCAGGCCGAAAATTTTTTCTATTTCCGGGAAAAAATCGAAATTTTTTCAAAAATATCACCAATCGATAGAGCTCGAAAAACGGTTGCTTGAAAGTGGTCTCCGTTTTTCTGGGAAAATTCGTTAAAAAATCCTAAAATTCAAAAACCCGAAAACCGTTTTTTAGGCCTAACTCGAAAATTTTTGAAAATTTTCGAAATTTTTAAATTTGGAAAAATCGAGCTTTTAAAACTCTACAATAGTCCCGCTGGCACCCCCTTGATCAATTCAAACCCTGACGTGTTATTCACCCGGGACTGAACTGGTCAAAGTTGGTACTGAATTTCTCCATTTTTCTGCAGCCCTTTCTATTATAGGTAGAGGCCTGGAATTTTTTTTGTTTTTTAGAAAACACTTCAACTTAGTTTCCTACCAGCGGACATTTTTCGATTAGAGTTTCAGAAAAAAAGTTACGGGCCCTGAACTGTGAGCAAAAAACGGGAAAATCGGCCCCTGGTACTCAGTTGGCCCTCGGAGAAAAAAACCTATAGTTTTCCCAGATGCGCCGTCCCGAGATGCCTATGTGTGCAAAATTTCAGCCCCCTAGCTATTCCCGGTCTTGAGATATCCTTTTTGAGGATGAGTTGCCTTGTTATTCTAAAGTATATAAACTAGGGTGACCAGTTGGCTATGGTGTGCATGCGTGGCTTGGTAATATATGACCCTCATTTGTTATTTTAAAACATACAAACATTAATTGTTGCATTAGTGTGATGTTTTAAAGCGCTATCGCGCTATGGGACGCGGCTTCGCCGCGTCGCTAGAAAGTGATGTTATTTAGCAATTCATCGCAGCCTCAGGACGGGCGCTTCGCGCCCGTTTTTAATTTTGTTGAGAACATTCGGCCGCTTCGCGGCCCCAGGACAGGCGCTTCGCGCCCTTTGTTAAATTTTTTAGGGGACATTCGGCCGCTTCGCGGCCTCATGACGGGCGCTTCGCGCCCGTTTTTTAATTTTGTGAGAAACATTCGGCCGCTTCGCGGCCTCAGGACGGGCGCTTCGCGCCCGTTTTTTAATTTTTTGGGGGGACACTCGGCCGCTTCGCGGCCTCAGGACGGGCGCTTCGCGCCCGTTTTTTAATTTTGTTGATAACATTCGGCCGCTTCGCGGCCTCAGGACGGGCGCTTAGCGCCCGTTTTTTAATTTTGTGAGAAACATTCGGCCGCTTCGCGGCCTCAGGACGGGTGCTTAGCGCCCGTTTTTTAATTTTGTTGGTAACATTCGGCCGCTTCGCGGCCTCAGGGCGGGCGCTTCGCGCCCGTTTTTTAATTTTGTTGGGAAGATTCGGCCGCTTCGCGGCCTCAGGACGGGTGCTTAGCGCCCGTTTTTTAATTTTGTTGATAACATTCGGCCGCTTCGCGGCCTCAGGGCGGGCGCTTCGCGCCCGTTTTTTAATTTTGTTGGGAACATTCGGCCGCTTCGCGGCCTCAGGGCGGGCGCTTCGCTTGTTTTTTAATTTTGTTGTGAACATTCGGCCGCTTCGCGGCCTCAGGACGGGCGTTTCGCGCCCGTTTTTTAATTTTGTTGGGAACATTCGGCCGCTTCGCGGCCTCAGGACGGGCGCTTCGCGCCCGCTTTTTAATTTTTTGGGGGGAATTCGGCCGCTTCGCGGCCTCAGGACGGGCGCTTCGCGCCCGTTTTTTAATTTTTTGGCGGACATTCGGCCGCTTCGCGGCCGTTTTTCGTTTTTTAATTTTGTTGATAACATTCGGCCGCTTCGTGGCCTCAGGGCGGGCGCTTCGCGCCCGTTTTTTAATTTTGTTGGGAACATTCGGCCGCTTCGCTGCTTCAGGACGGGCGCTTCGCACCCGTTTTTTAATTTTGTTGGGAACATTCGGCCGCTTCGCGGCCTCAGGAGGGGCGCTCCCACCCCTCAGAATCCCCGATAACACGGGGATTCTGAGTTCTTAATCATGTCTAAAGTAAAATCTGATTACATATTCGTGATCAGCGGCCCAAATAACCCCTAAAATCATATTTTTGGAAGATTTTTGGTGAAAAAAATTTTCCTCTGAAAAATCATTGTCACACCCCTGTGGTCCCAAATTACAAAATCACTTTTATTTCTATAACTTTTTCCAAAAAAATGATAAAAAGCTAAATTAAAATTTATAAAATAGAGCAAAAAATTGCGGATTTTTTGAGTATATTTTTTTTATAAAATACTTTTTCAGAAGGGAGTTAGGAATTTTTTTCTGAAAAATCGAATTTTTCCAGAAATTCTGGAATAACTTTTTTATTTTGGAAGATAGAAATTCCAAATAAATCTCATAAAATTCTCCTAATTTTTTGCTATTTTTCAAACTTTATTCCACTAAATTTGACCAAAAACGAAGAGAGTTATGAATTTTCAAAATTTCACTGGATTTTCCGGGGCTCAAATTTTGACGATTTTTCAAAAAATTTTAAACACTTAACAAAAAGTCTGAAACTAAAAATAAAGTATATTTTCGAGTTCAGCACCTTAAATTAGGCCATAAAAATGCATTTTGGCTAATTTAGGAGCAAAAAAATTTTTCATGAAATGCAAAACCATGGGGTCCCCCCTATGGTTTTGAATTTCAAAATCACAATTAATTTTATAACTTTTTTTAAATTCATGATAAAAACATGAGATAAAGCACATTAGATTGGGCTTAAAATTCTCTACAAAAAAGCCCTTAGACGATTTTTTGATAAAATCAACTCCTGACGAGTTATTGCGTCAGAACTGAAATTGAGGCCTAGCAACCAAAATTTTCTATTTCCAAAAAAATTTTGAAAAATTTTTCTGAAAATGCCACCAATCGATAGAGCATGAAAAACGGTTGCTTGAAAGTGGTCTCCATTTTCCCCGGAAAAATCTGTAAAAAATCATAAAATTCAAAAACGGAAAATTTTCGAGGGGGCCTAGCTCGAAAATTTTTGAAAATTTCTGAAATCTAAAAACATGGTTGGATAGAGCTCGTCAAGCTGTACAAAAAAGCCGCTTACACCGACCTCCTCCGGTCAAACCCCGGCGAGTTATTCCGCCGGCGCTGAAATGGCCCAAAAAAGTAGGTCATTTTTAGCCAGTTTTTCAGAAAAACTGGTAGGCCCTACGAGGTCGGTGAAGAAGCAAAAAATGTGCTAAAAGGTCCAACGGAGTGCCTTTACGAGGCCGATTTTTCATTTAAGCCTTTAAAAAATTTTTTAATCCCAAAAACTGCAAAAACTGCTTCGAAAAAAGTGACTTTTCAGCGCCTGGCGCTCAGTTGGCCCTCGGATCGGAAAATCTATAGTTTTCCTGGATGCGCCGTCAAAAGTTACCCCCAAGGTCGAAATTTCGAACCCCTCCCGGCAAACCGTAAGGAGATTTTGTTTTTGGAAATGAGTTGCCTTGTTATTCTAAAGTATATAAACTAGCGTGTCGCGCAGTAATTGCTCGGTGTAGACAGTATACTTTTGGTATATATGGGCGGGCGCTGACATGAGCGCTTCGCGCAAAGGACTTCGTTGCTAGTGCATGCGCGTTTGATAAGTGATAAGCAAGTGCATTCGGCCGCTTCGCGGCCTCAGGACGGGCGCTTCGCGCCCGTTTTGTAATTTTTTTGGGGGATATTCGGCCGCTTCGCGGCCTCAGGACGGGCGCTTCGCGCTCTTTTTAAATTTTGTGGGGGATATTCGGCCGCTTCGCGGCCTCAGGACGGGCGCTTCGCGCCCGTTTTTAAATTTTGTGGTGGATATTCGGCCGCTTCGCGGCCTCAGGACGGGCGCGTCGCGCACGTTTTTTAATTTTTTGGGGGACATTCGGCCGCTTCGCGGCCTCAGGACGGGCGCGTCGCGCACGTTTTTTAATTTTTTGGGGGACATTCGGCCGCTTCGCGGCCTCAGGACGGGCGCGTCGCGCACGTTTTTAAATTTTTTGGGGGACATTCGGCCGCTTCGCGGCCTCAGGACGGGCGCTTCGCGCCCTTTTTTAATTTTGTTGGGAACATTCGGCCGCTTCGCGGCCTCAGGACGGGCGCTTCGCGCCCTTTTTTAATTTTGTTGGGAACATTCGGCCGCTTCGCGGCCTCAGGACGGACTCTTCGCGACCGTTTTTTAAATTTGTTTGGGCCAGACGGGCGCTTCGCGCCCGTTTTTCAAATTTTGTTGGGCTAGGACGGACTCTTCGCGACCGTTTTTTAAATTTGTTTGGGCCAGACGGGCGCTTCTCGCCCGTTTTTTAAGTTAGGGCTAGACGGGCGCTTCGCGCCCGTTTTTTAAATTTAGTTGGGGCCAGACGGGCGCTTTTGCGTCCGTTTCTTAATTTTGTTGGGCTTGGACGGACGCTTCGCGATCGTTTTTTAAATTTGTTTGGGCCAGACGGGCGCTTCGCGCCCGTTTTTTAGGGGTACAACAGTGATTAGAAGAGGTGCAACAGTGATTAGTAAATTCATTAAATTAAAATGAAAATATTTTTTAACAAATTTAATTAAAAAAATACATGAAATTCTATCAATTAAAAAAATAATTAATTTAAACTTATAAAATTTATTTATCAAAAAAAAATTAAATATAATTTTTATTTATTAACTCAACAAAA
>CP049709.1:209445-228832 GCA_004148225.2 Heterodera glycines
GGGGCGTGGGGGTTGGGAAGGGACGGGGGCAGGGGGAAGCGTGGGGGGGGGTGGGGTTGGGGGGTGGGTTGGGGGGAGGGGGGAGTGGGAGAGGGGAGAGGCGTGGGTGGGAGGTGTGGGAGGTAGGGGTGTGGGGGGGGGGGGTGGGGGTTGGGAAGGGGCGGGGCTGGGGGGAAGGGTGGGGAGCCCAGCATGTTGTGGTACACGCATCGATTATGGAAGCCGCGCATGCACTAGCAACGAAGTCCTTTGCGCGAAGCGCTCATGTAATTCATATTCTTTTCATCTCTCACAAGTAAACTGTCTACACCGTGCAATCACTGTGCAAAGCATACTGTCTACACCGAGCAATTACTGTGCAAAGCCAACTGCCTACACCGAGCAATTACTGTGCCACAACACGCTAGTTTATATTACCATAGAGAAAAAGGGGGTTTCGTCTTAAAAACTAATTTGAGTCGAACGGCTGTCGGGAGGGGTCTGAAAGTGGTGGAAGGGTCTTACAACTTTTTGAGGCGCATCTGGGAAACTATAGGTTTTCCGCTCCGGTGGCCAATGAGTCCCGGCGGCTAATTTCTCACTTTTGCTTGCGTTTGAAGGCCGTAACTTTTTTTCTAAAACTCTGATCAAAAAATGCTTGCTGGTAGGAAACTAAGTTGAAGTGTTTTCTAATTTTCAAAAAAAATTCCAGGCCTCTACCTACAGTAGGAAGGGCTGCAGAAATTGGCAACTTTTCAGTACCAACTTTGCCCAGTTCAGTCCCCGTTGAATAACTCATTAGGCTTTGACCTGAGCGCAGGGTGGCCAGCAGACTTATTGTAGAGCTCGGTGAGCTCGATTTTTCCAGATTTTAAAATTTCGAAAATTTTCAAAATTTTTCGAGCTAGGCCTAAAAAACGGTTTTCGGGTTTTTGAATTTTAGGATTTTTTAACGAATTTTCCCAGAAAAACGGAGACCACTTCCAAAACATAGTTTTTCGAGCTCTATCGATTAGTAATTTTTTTGGAAAATTTTCGATTTTTTTCCAGAAATAGAAAAAATTTTTGGCCTCAGCGGGACATTTGAGTCCTGGGCCCATAACTCGTCAGGGGTTGATTTTAGCAAAAAATGGCCTTAGAACATTTTTGTAGAGCATTTTAAGCTCTATCGAATGGTGTGCCATATGGCCGGAAATTTTCAAAAATTTTCGAGCTAGGCCCCCTAGAAATTTTCGAAAATTTTTTTTGGGTTGAAAATTGGGGTCAAAAATATTTTTCTGGGGTATTTTGAGGTGCTGAGCACGAATATGATGTTTGTTTTTCGTTTCATGATTTTTGGAATTTTTTAAAAATTCTTTATTTTTTGGCAATTTTTTGGCCCTCGGGATTTTGACCTAATATTT
Source organism: Heterodera glycines (assembly GCA_004148225.2). Classification (NCBI taxonomy): domain Eukaryota; kingdom Metazoa; phylum Nematoda; class Chromadorea; order Rhabditida; family Heteroderidae; genus Heterodera; species Heterodera glycines. The sequence goes on from CP049709.1 coordinate 210,828, forward strand.
GAAAATTCATAACAAATCGAAGGGTTGATCAATTTAACAGGAATAAAGCTTTAAAAATAGCAAAAAATCAGGAGAATTTTATGAGATTTATTTGGTTTTATAATGTTCTAAAGAAAAAAAGTTATTCCAGAATTTCTGGAAATTTTCGATTTTTCAGAAAAAAATTCATAACTCGGTTCTGAAAAGTCATACTGTAAAAGTAAAATACTAAAAAAATCCGCAATTTTTTGCTCTATTATATAAATTTTATTTGGCATTTTTATCACTTTTTTGAGAGATGTTACAAAAATAAAAGTGATTTTGGGATTCGGGACCAAAGGGGGGTGACAGGGTTTTTGATTGAAAAATTTTTTTCACCAAAAATCTTCCAAAAACATGTCATTAGGGCTATTTTATGACGCTGATCACGAATACGTGATCAGATTTTACTTTTGACATCGTCAAGACCTCAGAATCCCTGTGTGATTGGGGATTCTGAGGCATCATTTTGAGGGGGGAGGGGGCAGGTTCGGATCCGGACGGTGTAAATTATTTTTCTATGACTTTTTACGTTATTTTCAATGATTTTAATTAATTTAAAATATTTTGTTGAGTTAATAAATAAAAAATTATATTTAATTTTTTTTTGATAAATAAATTTTATAAGTTTAAATTAATTATTTTTTAATTGATAGAATTTCATGTATTTTTTTTAATTAAATTTGTCAAAAATATTTTCATTTTAATTTAATGAATCACTGTTGCACCTCTTCTAATCACTGTTGTACCCCTAAAAAACGGGCGCGAAGCGCCCGTCTGGCCCAAACAAATTTAAAAAACGATCGCGAAGCGTCCGTCCGAGCCCAACAAAATTTGAAAAACGGGCGCGAAGCGCCCGTCTGGCCCCAACTAAATTTAAAAAACGGGCGCGAAGCGCCCGTACGAGGCCGCGAGCGGCCTAAAAATCACCAAATTAAAAAACGGGCGCGAAGCGCCCGTCTAGCCCTAACTTAAAAAACGGGCGCGAAGCGCCCGTCTGGCCCAAACAAATTTAAAAAACGGTCGCGAAGAGTCCGTCCTAGCCCAACAAAATTTGAAAAACGGGCGCGAAGCGCCCGTCTGGCCCAAACAAATTTAAAAAACGGTCGCGAAGAGTCCGTCCTAGCCCAAAAAAATTTGAAAAACGGGCGTGAAGCGCCCGTCTGGCCCCAACAAAATTTGAAAAACGGGCGTGAAGCGCCCGTCCGAGCCCAACAAAATTTGAAAAACGGGCGCGAAGCGCCCGTCTGTCCCCAACAAAATTTGAAAAACGGGCGTGAAGCGCCCGTCTGGCCCAAACAAATTTAAAAAACGGGCGCGAAGCGCCCGTCTGGCCCAAACAAATTTAAAAAACGGGCGCGAAGCGCCCCGTCTGGCCCAAACAAATTTAAAAAACGGTCGCGAAGCGCCCGCCCAAGCCCAACAAAATTTGAAAAACGGGCGTGAAGCGCCCGTCTGGCCCCAACTAAATTTAAAAAACGGGCGCGAAGCGCCCGTTCTTCGGCCGCGAGCGGCCGAATGTTCCCCACAAAATTTAAAAAAACGGGCGCGAAGCGCCCGTCCTGAGGCCGCGAAGCGGCCGAATGTTCCCAACAAAATTAAAAAAGGGCGCGAAGCGCCCGTCCTGAGGCCGCGAAGCGGCCGAATGTCCCCCAAAAAATTAAAATACGTGCGCGACGCGCCCGTCCTGAGGCCGCGAAGCGGCCGAATGTCCCCCAAAAAATTAAAAAACGTGCGCGACGCGCCCGTCCTGAGGCCGCGAAGCGGCCGAATGTCCCCCAAAAAATTAAAAAACGTGCGCGACGCGCCCGTCCTGACGCGAAGCGGCCGAATATCCACCACAAAATTTAAAAACGGGCGCGAAAGCGCCCGTCCTGAGGCCGCGAAGCGGCCGAATATCCCCCACAAAATTTAAAAAGAGCGCGAAGCGCCCGTCCTGAGGCCGCGAAGCGGCCGAATATCCCCCAAAAAAATTACAAAACGGGCGCGAAGCGCCCGTCCTGAGGCCGCGAAGCGGCCGAATGCACTTGCTTATCACTTATCAAACGCGCATGCACTAGCAACGAAGTCCTTTGCGCGAAGCGCTTATGTCAGCGCCCGTCCATACATACAAAAAGCATACTGTCTACACCGAGCAACTACTGCGCCGCGACACGCTAGTTTATACTACTATAGAGAAAAAGGGGGTTTCGTCTTAAAAACTAATTTGAGTCGAACGGCTGTCGGGAGGGGTCTGAAAGTGGTGGAAGGGTCTTACAACTTTTTGAGGCGCATTCAGGAAAACTATAGGTTTTCCGCTCCGGTGGCCAACTGAGTCCCGTCGGCTAATTTCTCACTTTTGCTTGCGTTTGAAGGCCCGTAACTTTTTTTCTAAAACTCTGATCAAAAAATGCTTGCTGGTAGGAAACTAAGTTGAAGTGTTTTCTAATTTTCAAAAAAAATTCCAGGCCTCTACCTATACTTGGAAGGGCTGCAGAAATTGGCAACTTTTCAGTACCAACTTTTTCCAGTTCAGTCCCCGTTGAATAACTCATTAGGCTTTGATCTGAGCGGGGGGTGGCCAGCGAACTTATTGTAGAGCTTTGAAAGCTCGATTTTTTGAAATTTTAAAATTTCGAAAATTTTCAAAATTTTTCGAGTTAGGCCTAAAAAACGGTTTTCGGGTTTTTGAATTTTAGGATTTTTTAACGATTTTTCCCAGAGAAACGGAGACCACTTCCAAAACATAGTTTTTCGAGCTCTATCGACTGGTATTTTTTTCGGAAAAATTTCGATTTTTTCCCGGAAATAGAAAAAATTTTTGGCCTGAGCGGGACATTTGAGTCCCGGGCCCATAACTCGTCAGGAGTTGGTTTTAGCCAAAAAATGCCTTAGAGCAAAATTGTAGAGCTTTTTAAGCTCTATCGAACGGTGTACTACATGATGTAAAATTTTCAAAAATTTTCGAGCTAGGCCCCCTAGAAATTTTCGAAAAATTTTTTTGGGTTGAAAATGGGGGTAAGAAATATTTTTCTGGGGTAAATTAAGGTGCTGAGCACGAATATGACCTTTGTTTTCCGTTTCAGAATTTTTGGAATTTTTTAAAAATTCTTTATTTTTTGGCAATTTTTTGGCCCTCGGGATTTTGACCTAATATTTGGAAATTCATAACTCGGTGATGTTTGCATCGATTTAACTATAATAAAGCTTTAAAAATAGAGAAAAATAAGGAGAATTTTATGGGATTTATTTGAGTTTTTTATTTCAAAAAAGAAAAAAGTTATTCCAGAATTTCTGGAAATTTTCGATTTTTCAGAAAAAAATTCGTAGCTGCCTTCTGAAAAGCTATTCGGGAAAAGTAAAATACTACAAAAATCCGCAATTTTTTTCTCTATAATATAAATTTTATTTGGCAATTTTATCTCTTTTTTGAGAGATGTTACAAAAATAAAAGTGATTTTAAGATTCGGGACCAAAGGGGTGAGCATAGGATTTTTGAGTGGGAAAATTTTTCCATCAAAAACCATCCAAAAACATGTCATTAGGGGTAATTTGGGCCGCTGATCACGAATACGTGATCAGATTTTATTTTTGACATCGTTAAGCCCTCAGAATCCCTGTGTGATTGGGGATTCTGAGTCATCTTCTGTGGGGGGGGGGGGCGGTAGGTTCGAATCCGGCCTGTGTAAATTATTTTTCTATGATTTTTTAGGTTATTTTCAATGTTTTTAACTAATCTGAAGATTTGTTGTAGATTATTTTAAAAAATTTTTACATTAAAGAATTTAATTATTTATTTTTTGAATTTGTAAATTTCATCTTAAATTTATTAAATATTCAATTGTTAATTTTCAACGTTATTTTCAATTAATAAATGGAGGATTTAAAAATACTACAAAAATCCGCAGTTTTTTGCTCTATTATATAAATTTTATTTGGCATTTTTATCACTGTTTTAAGAATTTTTATAAAAATAAAAGTGATTTTGAGATTCGGGACCAAAGGGGGGTGACCAGGATTTTTGATTGAAAAAATTTTTTCACCAAAAATCTTCCAAAAACATGTCATTAGGGCTATTTGAGGCTGCTGATCACTAATCTGACATCATATTTCAGTTATTACAACGTTAAGCCCTCAGAATCCCTGTGTGATTGGGGATTCTGAGGCATCATTTTGAGGGGGGGGGGAAGTTCGAATCCGGACGGTGTAGCATTATTCTATCTATTCATTTTTTGGGTAATTTTCACTGCAATAAATTATTTTTTGATGAATAAAATTTTAATTTAAAAATTAATTACTATTTTTTAAATAAAGAATTTCGTGTATTTATATAAATTATTTTTTGATGAATAAATTTTTAATGCAATTAATTAATTAATTTATTTTTAAATTAAAGAATTCATTTTTTATTTAATTTGAATTTTCAACAAAAAATCCTTGAAAAATAAACCATAAAAAAGCAGTCACTTTCACTGTTGTACCTCTTCTATCACTGTTCTTCCTCTTCTAATCACTGTTGTACCTCTTCTATCACTTTTGTACCTCTTCTAATCACTGTTCTACCTCTTCTAATCACTGTTCTACCTCTTTTTATGGGATTTCTATCTTCTAAAGAAAAAAAGACGAAGGGTCCTAATTTCCCTACAAAGTTTGAAAACGGGCGCGAAGCGCCCGTCCTGAGGCCGCGAAGCGGCCGAATATCCACCAAAATTAAAAAACGGGCGCGAAGCGCCCGTCCTAAGGCCACGAAACTGCTGAATGATTACTACAAAATTAAAAAACGGGCGCGAAGCGCCCGTTTGGCCCCAACAGAATTTAAATGGGTGCGAAGCGCCCGTCTAAGCCCAACAAAATTTAGAAACGGGCGCGAAGCGCCCGTCTGGCCCAACAAAGTCTAAAAACGGGCGCGAAGCGCCCGTTTGGCTCCAACAGAATTTAAATGGGTGCGAAGCGCCCGTCTAAGCCCAACAAAATTTAGAAACGGGCGCGAATCGCCCGTCTGGCCCAACAAAGTCTAAAAACGGGCGCGAAGCGCCCGTTCTTCGGCCGCGAAGCGGCCGAATGTTCCCAACAAAATTAAAAACGGGCGCGAAGCGCCCGTCCCAAGGCCACGAAGCTGCCGAAAATTCCCAACAATCCACAATATTTAGAAGCGCAAAGCGCCCGTCTGAGGCCGCGAAGCGGCCGAAAGTCCTCCACAAAATTATGAATGCGTCCTCGCGATGCCTGTAGACCAAAATCCCTTATCACATCCATAAATTCATTTCAAAACCGCGCATGCACTAGCAACGAAGTCCTTTGCGCGAAGCGCTCATGTCAGCGCCCGCCCATATATAGCAAAAGTATACTGTCTACACCGAGCAATTACTGCGCGACACGCTAGTTTATACATATATAGAGAAACGTTGCAGTTCGTCTTAAAAACTAATTTGAGTCGAACGGCTGTCGGGATGGGTCTGAAAGTGGTGGAAGGGTCTTACAACTTTTTGAGGCGCATTCAGGAAAACTATCGGCATTCCGATCCGGTGGACGGTTCAGCGCCGGCGGCGCTGAAACGGCGTGAAATTTTTTTTGTCCGTCTTTGGTGGCCTGTAACTTTGCGGGAAGAAGCGGGAGCGGAAAATGCTTGGAGGTAGGATTTTAAGTTGGACTGTTTGGGAAAACTTGGCGCTTATTTGGCGGGGCTATCTGTAAATGCCAATGCTGCAGAAAATGGCAAAATTTGGCACCCAATTTCGGCATTTTCCGTTTTTCGGGAATAACTCGCTGGGGGTTAAGCGGAGCGGGTTGGCGCCGCTTGAGCATTTGTGCAGTTTTTAAAGCTGCATCCGATGGCGTTTTCAGATTTTGAAAATTTTCAAAATTTTTCGAGCTAGGCCCCCTCGAAAATTTTTCGTTTTTGAATTTTATTATTTTTTGCCGATTTTTCCCAGGAAAACGGAGACCACTTTCAAGCAACCGTTTTTCGAGCTCTATCGATTGGTGGCATTTTTGAAAAAATTTCCATTTTTGTCCGGAAATAGAAAAATTTTTTGGCCTGACCGGGACATTTCAGTCCCGGGCCTATAACTCGTCAGCGGTTGATTTTAGCGAAAAATTGTCTTAGAGCATTTTTGTAGAGAATTTTAAGCTCTATCTAATGTGCTTTATCCGGTATTTTTATCTTTAATATAAAAAAAGATATAAAATAAAAATTAATTTTAAATGGAAAACCAAAGGGGGGACCCCATGGATTTGCATTTCGTGAGAAATTTTTTTGCTCCTAAAATTGCCAAAAAATACTTTTCTGGGGTAGTTTGAGGTGCTGAACACGAATATGCACTTTATATTGCGTTTTGGATTTTTTGGAGGGGTAAAAAAATTTTGAAAAATCGTCAATTTTTTGGATTTGGGAATTTAAGTGATTCTTTGAAAATTCATAACTCGCCTCAAAATGGTCCAATTCAGCTCATTTAAAGCATAAAAAATAGCAAAAAATCGGGAGAATTTTATGAGATTTATTTGAAATTTATACCACAAAAACAAAAAAAGTTATTCCAGAAATTCTGGAAATTTTCGATTTTTCAGAAAAAAATTTATAACTCGGTTCTGAAAAGTCATTAGAGAAGAGTAAAATACTACAAAAATCCGCAATTTTTTGCTCTATTATATAAATTTTATTTGACCTTTTTATCATCTTTTAAAATAAAGATACAAAAATAAAAGTGATTTTGGCATTCGGGACCAAAGGGGGTGGACAGGATTTTTGAGTGAAAAATTTTTTTCAACAAAAATCTTCCAAAAACATGTCTTTATGGGTTATTTGGGCCGCTGATCACGAATACGTAATCAGATTTTACTTTTGACATCGTTTAGGCCTCAGAATCCCCGTGTGATTGGGGATTCTGAGGCATCATTTTTTTGGGGGGGGCGAAGTTCGGATCCGATCGGTGTACATTATTTTTCTATTTATTTTTGTGTTATTTTCAATGATTTTAATTAATTTAAATTTTTTAGTAATAATTAAAACATTTTTTATTTTAATTAATACTTTTTTTATGAATCAACTGCTGTACTCATTTTTTTTAATATTAAAAATACCATTCATTTTATAAATTCATGTAACAAATAATAAGATAAACATCTTTTCATATTTGCTTGAAACTGCTTCTGGTCAAAATTAAAGTTTATAAAATATCGAATATTTTGCTTCAATTAATATTTTTCTGAATTTGTAAAAAAATTAATTTCATTTTAAATAAAATAAATATTATTAATTTTCAACGTTGTTTTTTATTAATAATTTAAAATTAAAATGCATTTTATTTTTAATATTTAATAAAAAAAATTTCCTTATTTATTAAATTTTAAATCATGTTGGGTGACCAGGATTTTTGAGTGGAAAAATTTTTCTCACAAAAACCTTCAAAAAAGATGTCTTTATGGGTTATTTGGGCCGCTGATCACGAATGCGTAATCAGATTTCACTTCTGACATCGTTAAGACCTCAGAATCCCTGTGTGATTGGGGATTCTGAGGCATCTTTTTTGGGGGGGGGGCGAAGTTCGAGTCCGGACTGTGTAAATTATTTTCTTTGTATTTTTTGCTGTTTTTACATATTTTTATTAATTGAAAATCAAAAATCATCCAAAAATATGTCTTTATGGGTTATTTGGGCCGCTGATCACGAATACGCAATCAGATTTTACTTTTGACATCGTTAAGACCTCAGAATCCCTGTGTGATTGGGGATTCTGAGGCATCATTTTGAGGGGGCGGGGGGCAAGTTCGGATCCGGTCGGTGTACATTATTTTTCTGTTCATTTTTTGGGTAATTTTCACTGCATTTAATAAATTAAAATAGTTTTGTTGTAAATTATTTAAATTAATTTTTTTTAATTAAAAATTTTCATTATTTATTTTTTGAATTTGCAAAAAAATTAATTTCATTTCAAATTAAACAAATATTCAATTATTAATTTTCGACGTTGTTTTTAATTAATAAAACGAGTATTTTATTATAAAAAAAATTTAAACTAAAATGCATTCGATTTTTAAGCGCGAAGCGCCCGTCCTGAGGCCGCGAAGCGGCCGAATATCCCCCATAAAATTTAAAAAGAGCGCGAAGCGCCCGTCCTGAGGCCGCGAAGCGGCCGAATGTCCCCCACAAAATTTAAAAAGAGCGCGAAGCGCCCGTCCTGAGGCCGCGAAGCGGCCGAATATCCCCCATAAAATTTAAAAACGGGCGCGAAGCGCCCGTCCTGAGGCCGCGAAGCGGCCGAATGTCCCCCACAAAATTTAAAAAGAGCGCGAAGCGCCCGTCCTGAGGCCGCGAAGCGGCCGAATATCCCCCATAAAATTTAAAAACGGGCGCGAAGCGCCCGTCCTGAGGCCGCGAAGCGGCCGAATGTCCCCCACAAAATTTAAAAAGAGCGCGAAGCGCCCGTCCTGAGGCCGCGAAGCGGCCGAATATCCACCACAAAATTTAAAAACGGGCGCGAAGCGCCCGTCCGGAGGCCGCGAAGCGGCCGAATTAAATTAAAAAAAGGGCGCGAGCGCCCTTGAGTCCGCGAAGCGGCCGAATTAAACCTTAAATATAAAAGGGCGCGGAGCACCCTTTGAGGCCGCGAAGCGGCCGAAAGTCCTCCACAAAATTATGAATGCCTCCTCGCGATGCCTGTAGACCGTAAATCCCTTGGCGTCCGCGCATGCACTAGCAACGAAGTCCTTTGCGCGAAGCGCTCATGTAATGCATATTCTTTTCATCTCTCACAAGTATACTGTCTACACCGAGCAATTACTGTGCAAAGCATACTGTCTACACCGAGCAATTACTGTGCAAAGCCAACTGCCTACACCGAGCAATTACTGTGCCACAACACGCTAGTTTCTATTCTATATAGAATAATCTCAGGACTCGTCTCTAAAACCAAAATCTCGGGAACGGGCGCCGGGAGGGGCTCGGGAGTGTGACATCACTTAACCAACTTTTGACGGCGCATCTGGGAAAAATACGGGTTTTCCGGTCCGGCGGCCAGTTCAGCGCCAGCGGCGCTGAAACGGCCCAAAAATTTTTTTGTCCGTTTTTGCCGGCCTGTATCTTTGCGGGAAGAAGCGGGAGCGAAAAACGCTTGGTGGGAGGATTTTAAGTTGGAGTGTTTGGGAAAACTTGGCGTTTATTTGGCAGGCCTACCTGCAAAAGCCTGGCCTGTACACGTTGGCAAAATTTGAAAACCATTTTTGGCGTTTTTCGATTTTCGCGAATAACTCGCTGGGGGTTAAGCGGAGCGGGTTGACGCCGCTTGAGCATTTGTGTAGTTTTTAAAGCTGCATCCGATGGCGCTTTCAGATTTTGAAAATTTTGAAAATTTTTCGAGCTAGGCCCCCTCGAAAATTTTTAGTTTTTGAATTTTATTATTTTTTGCAGATTTTTCTCAGGAAAACGGAGACCACTTTCAAGCAACCGTTTTTCGAGCTCTATCGATTGGTGGCATTTTTGAAAAAATTTCAAAATTTTCCGGAAATAGAAAAATTTTTTGGCCTGAGCGGGACATTTCAGTCCCGGGCCTATAACTCGTCAGCGGTTGATTTTAGCGTAAATTTGTCTTAGAGCAGTTTTGTAGAGAATTTTAAGCTCTATCTAATGTGCTTTGTCCGGTATTTTTATCTTTAATATAAAAAAAGATATAAAATAAAAATGAATTTTTAAATGCAAAACCAAAGGGGGGACCCCATGGATTTGCATTTCGTGAGAAATTTTTTTGCTCCTAAAATTGCCAAAAAATACTTTTCTGGGGTAGTTTGAGGTGCTGAACACGAATATGCACTTTATATTGCGTTTTGGATTTTTTGGAGGGAGGTAAAAAAATTTTGAAAAATCGTTAATTTTTTGGATTTGGGAATTTAAGTGATTCTTTGAAAATTCATAACTCGCCTCAGAATGGTCCAATTCAGCTCATTTAAAGCATAAAAAATAGCAAAAAATCGGGAGAATTTTATGAGATTTATTTGAAATTTATACCTCAAAAACAAAAAAAGTTATTCCAGAAATTCTGGAAATTTTCGATTTTTCAGAAAAAAATTCAGAACTCGGTTCTGTAAAGGTGTTTTTGAAATTTTAAATACTTAAAAAATCCGCAATTTTTTGCTCTATTATATAAATTTTATTCGACCTTTTTATCATCTTTTAAAATAAAGATACAAAAATAAAAGTGATTTTGGCATTCGGGACCAAAGGGGGGTGACAGGATTTTTGAGTGGAAAAATTTTTTCACCGAAAATATTCCAAAAATATGTCTTTTGGGCCAATTTAGGACGCTGATCACGAATAAGTGATCAGATTTTACTTCTGACATACTTAACACCTCAGAATCCCTGTGTGATTGGGGATTCTGGGTCATCATTTTTTTGGGAGGGGGGAAAGTTCGAAGCCGGGCGGTGTATATTATTTTTCTTTGTATTTTTGGCTTATTTTACAATGCTTTTAATTAATTTGAAGATTGGTTGTAAATTTTAAATTTTTTTTTAATAAATAATTTCATTATTATTTTTTATCTGTAAAAAATAATATCATTTCAAATTAAATGAATATTCAATAAATAATTTCCAACGTTGTTTTTAATTAATAACTACCATTTTTTTCATTGTTTTATTTATTTAAAATATTTTTTATTTTATTAATAATAAATTATATTTTTTTATTTGAATTAAATTTTTTTTATAAATAAATGTTTTGTTTTAAAATTAATTATTTATTTATTTTAATTAATTTAATATTGTTTGTTATATTAAATGATTTAATATAAAATTAATTTCTTATTTATTTTTAAATAAAAGAAGGAATTTATTTTATAATTTTTAAAAAATTATTAACACATTCGATTTTAAATTATATTTTTTTATAAAACCATTTGCTTATTTATTTAATTTTGAAACCATATTTTACCTTTTTAAACTATTATTGTACCATTCCTACAATTTTAGTACCTACTAATAACTGTTGTACTCTTCTAATCACTCTTCTAATCGCTGTTGTACCTCTTCTATTTACTGTTGTACCTCTTCTAATAACTGTTGTACCTCTTCTAATCACTGTTGTACCACTTCTAATCACTGTTGAACCTCTTGAACTTCTTCTAATCACTCTTCTAATCGCTGTTGTACCTCTTCTAAGCACTGTCAAAAATTATGTATTTAAGGCCCTTTAATGACGCTGATCACGGATACGTGATTAGTTTTCACTTTTGACATCGTTAAGGCCTCAGAATCCCCGTGTGATTGGGGATTCTGAGGCATCATTTTAAGGGGGGGCAGATTCGAATCCGGACAGTGTACATTATTTGATCTATTTATTTTTTGGGTAATTTTCACTGCATTTAATAAATTAAAATAGTTTGGTTGTAAATTATTTAAATTAATTTTTAAAATGCATTCGATTTTTAAGCTGAGGCCGCGAAGCGGCCGAATGATTACTACAAAATTAAAAAACGGGCGCGAAGCGCCCGTTTGGCCCCAACAAAATTTAAATGGGTGCGAACCGCACGTCCAAGCCCAACAAAATTTAGAAACGGGCGCGAAGCGCCCGACTGGCCACACAAAGTCTAAAAAACAGGGCGCGAAGCGCCCGTTCTGAGGCCGCGAAGCGGCAGAATGTTCCCCACAAAATTAAAAAACGGGCGCGAAGCGCCCGTTTGACCCCAACAAAATTTAAATCGGGTGCAAAGCGCCCGTCCAAGCCCAACAAAATTAAGAAACGGGCGCGAAGCGCCCGTCTGGCCCCACAAAGTCTAAAAACGGGCGCGAAGCGCCCGTTCTGCGGCCGCGAAGCGGCCGGATCCCTCCCACAAAATTAAAAAACGGGCGCGAAGCGCCCGTCCTGAGGCCGCGAAGCGGCCGGATCCCTCCCACAAAATTAAAAAAAGGCGCGGAGCGCCTTTGAGTCCGCGAAGCGGCCGAATTAAAGTACCTCTTCTAATCACTCTTCTAATCTGAGTCCACAATATTTAGAAGCGCAAAGCGCCCGTCTGAGGCCGCGAAGCGGCCGAATGTTCTCCACAAAATTAAAAAAACGGGCGCCAAGCGCCCGTCCTGAAGCCACGAAGCGTCCTAATTTCCCTATAAAGTTTGAAAACGGGCGCGAAGCGCCCGTCCTGAGGCCGCGAAGCGTCCCAATGTCCTCAACAAAATTAAAAAACGGGCGCGAAGCGCCCGTCCTGAGGCCGCGAAGCGGCTGAATATTCTCTACAAAATTAAAAAACGGGCGCGAAGCGGCCGAATGTTCTCAACAAAATTAAAAAACGGGCGCGAAGCGCCCGTCCTGAGGCCTGCTTTAAATATTTATTATTTTATTATTTTTTAAATTTAAATTTAATTACTTTTTGGTAAATAAATTTTATAATTTAAAATTAATTACAGGGGGGAAGCGTGGGGGGAAGGGTGGGGAGCCACGCATGTTCCCATACACGCATCGATTAAGGCAGCCGCGCATGCACTAGCAACGAAGTCCTTTGCGCGAAGCGCTCATGTCAGCGCCCGCCCATATATACCAAAAGTATACTGTCTACACCGAGCAATTACTGTGCAAAGCATACTGTCTACACCGAGCAATTGCTGCGCCACACGCTAGTTTATATATAACTAAAGAAACAAGGCAACTCATTCCAAAAACAAAATCTCCTTACGGTTTGCCGTGAGGGGTTCGAAATTTCGACCTTGGGGGTAACTTTTGACGGCGCATTCAGGAAAACTATAGATTTTCCGATCCGAGGGCCAACTGAGCGCCAGGTGCCGAAAAGTCACTTTTTAAAATTTTTTTTTGCCGTTTTTGGGGTTCAAAAATTTTTTAAAGGCCTAAATGAAAAATCGGCCTCGATAGGATTTTAAGTTGGACTTTTTTGGATTTTTTTTGTTTCTTGACCGAACCCCAAGGTCTTGTCAGTTTTTCCGAAAAACTGGCTAAAAATTGCATACTTTTTTGGGCCATTTCAGCGCCGGTGGAATAACTCCCCGGCTTTTGATTGGAGGAGGTCGGTGTAAGCGGCTTTTTTGTAGAGCTCGACGAGCTCTATCCAACCATGTTTTTAGATTTCAGAAATTTTCAGAAATTTTCGAGCTAGGCCCCCTCGAAAATTTTCCGTTTTTGAATTTTATTATTTTTTACAGATTTTTCCGGGGAAAACGGAGACCACTTTCAAGCAACCGTTTTTCATGCTCTATCGATTGGTGTCATTTTCAGAAAAAATTTTAAAAATTTTTTTGGAAATAGAAAATTTTGGTTGCTAGGCCTCAATTTCAGTTCTGTGGCTATATCTTCTCAGAGGTTGATTTTAGCAAAAATTCATGCAAGAGCATTTTTGTAGAGAATTTTAAGCCCAATCTAATGTGCTTTATTTCATGTTTTTATCTTGAATTTAAAAAAAGTTATAAAATTAATTGTGATTTTGAAACTCAAAACCACAGGGGGGACCCCATGGTTTTGCATTTCATGAAAAATTTTTTTGCTCATAAATTAGCCAAAATGCATTTTTATGGCCTAATTTAAGGTGCTGAACTCGAATATATACATTATTTTGGGTTTCAGACTTTTTGGAAGGTGGTTACAAATTTTTGAAAAATCGTCAAAATTTGGGCCCCGGAAAATCCAGTGAAATTTCGAAAATTTATAACTCACTTCGCTTTTGGTCAAATTTAGTGGAATAAAGTTTGAAAAATAGCAAAAAATTAGGAGAATTTTATGGGATTTATTTAGAATTCCTATCTTCCAAAATAAAAAAGTTATTCCAGAATTTCTGGAAAAAATTCGATTTTCAGAAAAAAATTCTGAACTCGGTTATGAAAAGTTGTATTGGAAAAGTAAAATAATACAAAAATCCGCAATTTTTTGCTCTATTTTATAAATTTTAATTTAGCTTTTTATCACTTTTTTGAAAAAAGTTATACAAATAAAAGTGATGCGCCCGTCCTGAGGCCGCGAAGCGGCCGAATGTCCCCAAAAAATTAAAAAACGGGCGCGAAGCGCCCGTCCTGAGGCCGCGAAGCGGCCGAATGTTCTTAACAAAATTAAAAACGGGCGCGAAGCGCCCGTCCTGAGGCCGCGAAGCGGCCGAATGTTCCCACAAAATTAAAAAACGGGCGCGAAGCGCCCGTCCTGAGGCCGCGAAGCGGCCGAATGTTCCCCACAAAATTAAAAAAACGGGCGCGAAGCGCCCGTTCTTGAGGCCGCGATGAATTGCTAAATTACATCACTTTCTAGCGACGCGGCGAAGCCGCGTCCCTGAGCGCGAAGCGCTTTCCCCACAGCACCAGAACTCAACTGTCTACAACGAAGCCAACTGGTCACCCTAGTTTATATACTACTAAAGAAACAAGGCAACTCATTGCTAAAACTAAAATCTCGGGAACGGCTGGCGGGAGGGGCTCGGGAATGTGGCATTGCTTAAGCAACTTTTTGAGGCGCATCCAGGAAAACTATAGGCATTTTGGTCCGAGGGCCAACTGAGCGCCAGCGGCGCTGAAATGGCTTTTTGGGGGAAAATGCATGCAGTTTTTGGCCATAACTTTTTCTGGGAACCTGGAGCCAAAAATGTCTGCTGAAAGGGCCCTAAGTTGGAATGTTTGGGAAATTTTTTTCTTCTTGGTCGAGACCCTAGGATCAAAGCCCGAGCCTGCAAAAATTCGCAAAAATTTTTTTCCATTTTTTCGGTTTTTCAGTTTTTTGGGAATAACTCGCTGGGCATTGCGCTGAGCGTGTCGGCGCCAGCGAACTTTTTAAACAGTTTTTCAAGCTGCATCTAATGGTTTTTTTAAATTTCTGAAATTTTCAGAAATTTTCGAGCTAGGCCCCCTCGTCACTTCATAAATTTCAGTTATGCGACCATAACTTGGCAGGGGTTGATTTTAACAAAAAATCATCTTAGAGCTTTTTTGTAGAGAATTTTAAACCCTATCTGTTATGCTTTGTCTTATCTTTTTATCTTAAATATGCAAAAAGTTATAAAATTAATTGTGATTTTGAAACTCAAAACCAAAGGGGGGACCCCATGGTTTTGCATTTCATGAAAAAATTTTTTACTCCTAAATTAGCCAAAATGCATTTTTATGGCATAATTTGAGGTGCTGAATACGTATATACGCTTTATTTTGCGTTTCAGATTTTTTGAAAGGTGTTTAAAATTTTTTGAAAAATCGTCAAAATTTGAGCCCCGGAAAATCCAGTGAAATTTTGAAAATTCATAACTCTCTTCGTTTTTGGTCAAATTTAGTGGAATAAAGTTTGAAAAATAGCAAAAAATTAGGAGAATTTTATGAGATTTATTTGGAATTTCTATCTTCCAAAATAAAAAAGTTATTCCAGAATTTCTGGAAAAATTCGATTTTTCAGAAAAAAATTCCTAACTCCCTTCTGAAAAAGTATTTTATAAAAATAATATACTCAAAAAATCCGCAATTTTTTGCTCTATTTCATAAATTTTATTTTAGCTTTTTATCACTTTTTTGATTATATATACCTAAAGAAACAAGGCAACTCATTTCCAAAAACAAAATCTCCTTACGGTTTGCCGGGAGGGGTTCGAAATTTCGACCTT
This sequence comes from Heterodera glycines, assembly GCA_004148225.2. Lineage (NCBI taxonomy): Eukaryota > Metazoa > Nematoda > Chromadorea > Rhabditida > Heteroderidae > Heterodera > Heterodera glycines. The sequence continues at coordinate 226,388 of CP049709.1, forward strand.
GGGGGTAACTTTTGACGGCGCATTCAGGAAAACTATAGATTTTCCGATCCGAGGGCCAACTGAGCGCCAGGCGCCGAAAAGTCACTTTTTAAAATTTTTTTTTGCCGTTTTTTGGATTCAAAAATTTTTTAAAGGCCTAAATGAAAAATCGGCCTCGATAGGATTTTAAGTTGGACTTTTTTGGATTTTTTTTGTTTCTTGACCGAACCCCAAGGTCTTGTCAGTTTTTCCGAAAAACTGGCTAAAAATTGCATACTTTTTTGGGCCATTTCAGCGCCGGTGGAATAACTCCCCGGCTTTTGATTGGAGGAGGTCGGTGTAAGCGGCTTTTTTGTAGAGCTCGACGAGCTCTATCCAACCATGTTTTTAGATTTCAGAAATTTTCAGAATTTTCGAGCTAGGCCCCTCGAAAATTTTCCGCGTTTTTGAATTTTATTATTTTTTACAGATTTTTCCGGGGAAAACGAGACCACTTTCAAGCAACCGTTTTTCATGCTCTATCGATTGGTGTCATTTTCAGAAAAAATTTTAAAAATTTTTTTGGAAATAGAAAATTTTGGTTGCTAGGCCTCAATTTCAGTTCTGTGGCTATATCTTCTCAGAGGTTGATTTTAGCAAAAATTCATGCAAGAGCTTTTTGTAGAGAATTTTAAGCCCAATCTAATGTGCTTTATTTCATGTTTTATCTTGAATTTAAAAAAGTTATAAAATTAATTGTGATTTTGAAACTCAAAACCAAAGGGGGGACCCATGGTTTTGCATTTCATGAAAAATTTTTTTGCTCATAAATTAGCCAAAATGCATTTTTATGGCCTAATTTAAGGTGCTGAACTCGAATATATACATTATTTTGGTTTCAGACTTTTTGGAAGGTGGTTACAAATTTTTGAAAAATCGTCAAAATTTGGGCCCCGGAAAATCCAGTGAAATTTCGAAAATTTATAACTCACTTCGCTTTTGGTCAAATTTAGTGGAATAAAGTTTGAAAAATAGCAAAAAATTAGGAGAATTTTATGGGATTTATTTAGAATTCCTATCTTCCAAAATAAAAAAGTTATTCCAGAATTTCTGGAAAAATTCGATTTTTCAGAAAAAAATTCTGAACTCGGTTATGAAAAGTTGTATTGGAAAAGTAAAATAATACAAAAATCCGCAATTTTTTGCTCTATTTTATAAATTTTAATTTAGCTTTTTATCACTTTTTTGAAAAAAGTTATACAAATAAAAGTGATGCGCCCGTCCTGAGGCCGCGAAGCGGCCGAATGTCCCCAAAAAATTAAAAAACGGGCGCGAAGCGCCCGTCCTGAGGCCGCGAAGCGGCCGAATGTTCTTAACAAAATTAAAAACGGGCGCGAAGCGCCCGTCCTGAGGCCGCGAAGCGGCCGAATGTTCCACAAAATTAAAAAACGGGCGCGAAGCCCCGTCCTGAGGCCGCGAAGCGGCCGAATGTTCCCCACAAAATTAAAAACGGCGCGAAGCGCCCGTTCTGAGGCCGCGATGAATTGCTAAATTACATCACTTTCTAGCGACGCGGCGAAGCCGCGTCCCTGAGCGCGAAGCGCTTTCCCCACAGCACCAGAACTCAACTGTCTACAACGAAGCCAACTGGTCACCCTAGTTTATATATAACTAAAGAAACAGTGAGTTTCATTGCTAAAACTAAAATCTCGGGAACCGCTGGCGGAAGGGGCTCGGGAGTGTGGCATTGCTTAAGCAACTTTTTGAGGCGCATCCAGGAAAACTATAGGCATTCCGTTCCGGAGGCCAACTGAGCGCCAGCGGCGCTGAAATGGCTTTTTGGGGAAAAATGCATGCAGTTTTTGGGCCAAAACTTTTTTCAGGGAAGCCGGAGCCAAAAACGTCTGCTGGGAGGCGACTAAGTTGGAATGTTTGGGAAATTTTTTTCTTCTTGGGCGAGGCCCTAGGATCAAAGCCCTGGCCTGCAAAAATTCGCAAAAATTTTTTTCCATTTTTTCGGTTTTTCGGTTTTTTGGGAATAACTCGCTGGGCATTGTGCTGAGCGTGTTGGCGCCGCTGAACTTTTTGTACAGCTCGGCGAGCTCTATCTTGTCCATTTTTTAAATTTCTGAAATTTTCAGAAATTTTCGAGCTAGGCCCCCTCATCACTTTTGAGGTTTTTGAATTTTAGTATTTTTTACAGATTTTTCCGGGGAAAACGGAGACCACTTTCAAGCAACCGTTTTTGATGCTCTATCGATTGGTGTCATTTTCAGAAAAAATTTTTAAAATTTTTTGGAAAAGAAATTTTCCGGAAATGAGGGCTTATTTCAGTTTGGGGTCTATAAGTTGTCAGGAGTTGATTTTAGCAAAAAATCTTCTATGACAATTTTGTAAGGGAATTTAAAGCCCTATATAATGTGCTTTATATCATCTCATTATCACGAGTTTAAAAAAAGTTATATAAAATTAATTGTGATTTTTTAA
>CP049709.1:228932-423164 GCA_004148225.2 Heterodera glycines
TGGCACTTTTACCGCTAATGGACTGGTCCATAGTGGGGCCCTGGTTGGCACTTTGCCGTAATGGACCGACCGCTAATGGACTGGTCCATTAGTGGGGTCCGGTTGGCACTTTTGCCGTTAATGGACTGGTCCATTAATGGAGTCCGGTCTGGCTAATGGACAGACAGACCGGTATGTCCATTAGTCTGGTCTAATTAATTGACCTGTCCATTAGTCTCCGGTCTGGCTAATGGAGAGGCCCGTTCAACGTCGGCACTTTGTGCCAGTTAATAACCCTCTCAATTAGCAGCTCAATTTTTAATTTCTTCCATAATTTTCCCTTAATGGAACTGACGGTATTTCATAAAAGCACCCCCCCCCCCACCTGACCCAGACAGAGTCAATTAGCTGGCTTTTTTTAGGTGATGGATGAGGGGCTTTATAAGCGCCAGTTTTTATGACCATAAGTAATGATGATGAAGCATCGCTCGAAATCCTTTCCCCCACCCTCTCGTAAGGCACGCTCGAAATGGAGTTTGTCCGAAAGCGGTAGGCCGGGTACCGCTTCCAACATTTGTATGTGGCAGGACCCGGCCTACCGCTTTTTTGCCAGATTACACGATTTGAAAGGCGGACGGCGTTTAGTTAGCACGCCAAACCCGGCCATCTTTCAAAGAGCGCCTCCCCTAAGTATGTTTGTTTGTTTTTTTTGAAAGTGTACTGTCGAATTTTTTTTGTTATTTAAACTTTTTTTGACTTTTCCCCAGACTTTTTCCATTTTGGCATTTTTTTAGCAATAAACATGTCCGCAAACCGAGAGCAGCTGACTGAAAATTTAAAAAAATCATCGCACTCCACAAACTCCAGCAAGACATGAAGCTCATCCGCGACTCCATCCTCTCGGGGAACTTTGCCGTGAACGAAATGGGAAACAACAATATGATAGTGTGGACGGTGCCGGTGCCACGAAACGCGGTAAAATTTTGCGAAACAACAAAAAATAATGAAATCTTATGTGTCTTTCAACTTCAGGGGCCTCAAGGGGTCGCGCCGCCGCGCCCTTTGGCACCGTCTTGCCCGCCGCCGCCACCACAATTGCCGGTTTTCCCGCCGCCGCCACCACAATTGCCGTTTTTACCGTCGCCGCCACAAATCGGCATGGCGCCGTTTTGCCCGCGGCCGCCGCAAATGGGCCCAGTACTTGCGCCACTCGCTCTTCCGCCGCTGGCACCGGCGCCACTTCCGCTGCCATCATGCTCGACCTTCGCGAACCCATTCGGTGTCCGCGCACCGCCAAACAAATGCGCGGTGTGCGGACGCCGTTTTCTGGCGCCTCGTCGACGTGCGACAACGGAAAAGCTGCCGAGTGCAAAAAAGGCGCGGGTTCACGGGCCAGAGGAGCCAATGGACGAGGAATAGTGGGTGGCGTGGTGGGGAGTGAAATTTGAATGGTGATGGTAATGCATATGTAATAGTTATGCCATTTTATTTTGGGTCTCTTCAATTTTAAAAACGAAAAGTAAATTTTAGATGATTTAAAACCACATTTTAGCAAAGAAATAATTGGATTTTGCCTGAAATTGTTAATACAAATTGGCACCTTGACTTACTTTTTTCACCCAACATTTATGATTACTTTTATTTTGAGTTTTTTGTCTTAAATCATTTTTTTTAAGTATTTTAATTCATAAAATGGCATCCCTAGTATTAAAGTTGTGATGAAATTCTTTACCATTGTGATATTTAATTTTTTATTTTTCTTTAATTTTCGATTTTTTGTGATATTTATCTTTTAATTTGCTTTAATTTTCGATTTTGTGATATTTGTCTTTTAATTTGTTTTATTTATTATATATACGTTATATTGACAAGGCAACTCATCTCAAAAACTAATTTGAGCAGAACGGGAATAGATACGGGTCTGAAAGTTATACATTGTATAACCAACTTTTGACGGCGCATCCGGGAAAAATACGGATTTTTTGGTCCGGTGGCCAACTGAGTCCCAGCGGCGCTAAAACCGACTTTGCCTACAGTCTCACTGTTACGAAATTTTTTGCATTTGCCTTTAAGGCTTAGTGAACCCCAAAAGATCAATGCCCAAACTATGGGCTACAACTTTGCCAGCAAAAATTTTTTGATCAGATCAAAGGCCTGACCTGTAGGTTAGGCAACGTAAGAACTACTTTTTTTGGACACTTCAGTACCAGCTGAATGCCGCGCCAGGGTTTGCTCGGAGCGGGTAGTCGCCAGCGGACTTTTTGTAGAGCTTTCAAAGGGCTATCGAACCATGTTTAAAAATTTCGAAAATTTTCAAAAATTTTCGAGCTAGGCCTAAAAAACGATTTTTTGGTTTTTGAATTTTATGAATTTTTAACGAATTTTCCCAGAAAAACGGAGACCACTTTCAAGCAACCGTTTTTCGAGCTCTATCGATTGGTGACATTTTTAGAAAATTTTCGATTTTTTTCCGGAAATAGAAAAAATTTTTGGCCTGAGCGGGACATTTGAGTCCCGGGCCCATAACTCGTCAGGGGTTGATTTTAGCGAAAAATTGCCTTAGAGCAAAATTGTAGAGCTTTTTAAGCTCTATCAAACGGTGTACTATATGTCGAAAAACTTTCACAAATTTTCGAGCTAGGCCCCCTAGAAATTTTTGAAAATTTTTTTTGGGTTGAAGAATGGAGTGAAAAATATTTTTCTGGGGTATTTTGAGGTGCTGAGCACGAATATGACCTTTGTTTTTTGTTTCGGAATTTTTGGAATTTTTTAAAAAATTTTGAAAATTTTTCATTTTTTTGGGCCTCGAGAATTTGAGGTAATTTTTGAAAATTCATAACTAAACTTAGGCTTGTCCAATTTTCATAGAATAAAGCATTAAAAATGGAGAAAAATCAGGAGAATTTTATGGGATTTATTTGGGATTTCTAGCTTCAAAATAAAAAAAGTTATTCCAGAAATTCTGGAAATTTTCGAATTTTCAGAAAAAAATTCAGAACTCGGTTCTGAAAACGTATTTTCACAAATTAAAATAATGAAAAAATCCGCGATTTTTTTCTCTATTTTATAAATTTCATTTCATATTTTTATCACTTTTTCGAAAAAAGTTATAAAATTAAAAGTGATTTCGCAATTTGCGACCAAAGGGGGGAGTACATGGTTTTTGAGTGGAAAAATTTTTTCACCAAAAATCTTTCAAAAACATGTCCTAAGGGGTATTTTAGGACCCTGATTACGAATCTGAAATCAGATTTCAGTTTTGACCACGTTAAGACCTCAGAATCCCCGTGTGATTGGGGATTCTGGGGCATCATTTTGTGGGGGGGGGGGGGTGCGGGTTCAGACCCGGACGGTGTAAATTACTTTTCTTTTTATTTTATAATTTTTTCATTGTTTTAATACATTTAAATTATTAACAAAAAAAAATTAATATTTTAAATAAATTATTTTTCTGTGTGAAAGTCATTCTTTTAACACCCCAAAATTTTATTTTTTTGGGCCACAAGGGGGGTGAAAAATATTTTTCTGGAGTATTTTGAGCACGAATACGATGTTTGTTTTGCGTCTCAGAATTTTTAAAAAAATTTGCAAAAATTTGCAATTTGTTGCCCTTGGGAATTTGGGTTAAAATTTGAAAATTCATAACTCATAATAGAATTGGTCATTTTATATGCAATAAAACAACAAAAATAGAGAAAAATAAGATGAAGTTAATGCTTTTTATGTTTTATTATATGTTACATGTTACTTCAACTGTCCCCTCAATATAAATAACCCACAAATTTTTATTTATTGTTTATTTATTTTCTAATTTAATATGTTACATGTTACATCTAAGGTTGCAACAACCACCGCTTCCTCCCAATAATTACTCTACCACTTTTTTTTAAATTTCAATTATTTTAATATTTAAATGTGTTATATGTTAAACTTAAGGAAATTTTACGTATTATTTTCCGCAGTTTTTTTCTCTATTTTATAAATTTTATTTGGCATTTTTATAATTTATTAGAAAAAAGTTATAAAAATAAAAGTGATTTTGGGATTCCAGACCAAAGGGGGGTGCACATGATTTTTGAGTGAATCTTTCAAAAACATGTCATTAGGGCTTATTTGGGCCGCTGATCACGAATACGTGATCAGGTTTTACTTTAGACATCGTTAAGTCCTCAGAATCCCTGTGTGCTTGGTGATTCTGAGCCATCATTTTTTGGGGGAGGGGGAAGTCCGAATCCGGGCGGTATACATTATTTTTTATGTATTTTTTGCTTATTTTTACATGTTTAAAAATTACAAGTTAATAATAAAAAATTATTATCTTTTAAAATAAAAAACTTTTTGAAGAATTAATTTTTCAAAATTTCTTTAAATTTTCAATATGATGAAACATATTTCACTATATGTTACATGCTAAGAGAGGAAATTCATAAACTCCCTCCGTTTTCATGTAACATGTAACATATTTTGAAGCGGGCGCGAAGCACCGAGGCCACGAAGTGTTCTTACGAGCCCCACAAATTTAGAAATGGGCGCGAAGCGCCCATCTTAGGGCGTAAAGCTGCCTACAACCCATTAATAACTTTTCAAAAATTCATTGCTTTCATTATGTTAATACATGTTACATGTTACATGCTAAGAGAGGAAATTCATGAACTCCCTCCGTTTTCATGTAACATGTAACATATTTTGAAGCGGGCGCGAAGCACCGAGGCCACGAAGTGTTCTTACGAGCCCCACAAATTTAGAAATGGGCGCGAAGCGCCCATCTTAGGGCGTAAAGCTGCCTACAACCCCTTAATAACTTTTCAAAAATTCATTGCTTTCATTATGTTAATACATGTTACATGTTACATGCTCAGAGAGGAAATTCATGAACTCCCTCCGTTTTCATGTAACATGTAACATATTTTGAAGCGGGCGCGAAGCACCGAGGCCACGAAGTGTTCTTACGAGCCCCACAAATTTAGAAATGGGCGCGAAGCGCCCATCTTAGGGCGTAAAGCTGCCTACAACCCATTAATAACTTTTCAAAAATTCATTGCTTTCATTATGTTAATACATGTTACATGTTACATGCTAAGAGAGGAAATTCATGAACTCCCTCCGTTTTCATGTAACATGTAACATATTTTGAAGCGGGCGCGAAGCACCGAGGCCACGAAGTGTTCTTACGAGCCCCACAAATTTAGAAATGGGCGCGAAGCGCCCATCTTAGGGCGTAAAGCTGCCTACAACCCCTTAATAACTTTTCAAAAATTCATTGCTTTCATTATGTTAATACATGTTACATGTTACATGCTCAGAGAGGAAATTCATGAACTCCCTCCGTTTTCATGTAACATGTAACATATTTTGAAGCGGGCGCGAAGCACCGAGGCCACGAAGTGTTCTTACGAGCCCCACAAATTTAGAAATGGGCGCGAAGCGCCCATCTTAGGGCGTAAAGCTGCCTACAATCCCTTAATAACTTTTCAAAAATTCATTGCTTTCATTATGTTAATACATGTTACATGTTACATGCTAAGAGAGGAAATTCATGAACTCCCTCCGTTTTCATGTAACATGTAACATATTTTGAAGCGGGTGCGAAGCACCGAGGCCACGAAGTGTTCTTACGAGCCCCACAAATTTAGAAATGGGTGCGAAGCGCCCATCTTAGGCCGCAAAGCTTCCTACAACCCCTTAATAACTTTTCAAAAATTCATTGCTTTCATTATGTTAATACATGTTACATGTTACATGCTCAGAGAGGAAATTCATGAAACCCTCCGTTTTCATGTAACATGTAACATATTTTGAAGCGGGCGCGAAGCACCGAGGCCACGAAGTGTTCTTACGAGCCCCACAAATTTAGAAATGGGCGCGAAGCGCCCATCTTAGGGCGTAAAGCTGCCTACAACCCCTTAATAACTTTTCAAAAATTCATTGCTTTCATTATGTTAATACATGTTACATGTTACATGCTCAGAGAGGAAATTCATGAACTCCCTCCGTTTTCATGTAACATGTAACATATTTTGAAGCGGGCGCGAAGCACCGAGGCCACGAAGTGTTCTTAGCCCCACAAATTTAGAAATGGGCGCGAAGCGCCCATCTTAGGGCGTAAAGCTGCCTACAACCCCTTTATAACTTTTCAAAAATTCATTGCTTTCATTATGTTAATACATGTTACATGCTAAGAGAGGAAATTCATGAACTCCCTCCGTTTTCATGTAACATGTAACATATTTTGAAGCGGGCGCGAAGCACCGAGGCCACGAAGTGTTCTTACGAGCCCCACAAATTTAGAAATGGGCGCGAAGCGCCCATCTTAGGGCGTAAAAAATCCCAGTGTACCTCTTCTACCAATTTTGTACTTCTTCTAACATTTGTTGTTACTCTTCTGGACCAACAATTACTCCACAACCCATTGTACCTCTTTTAATCGATGTTGTACCTCTTCTAATCACTTTTGTACCTCTTCTAATCACTGTTCTTCCTCTTTTAATCGCTGTTGTACCTCTTTTAATCACTTTTGTACCTCTTCTCATCACTGTTGTACCTTTTCTAATCGCTGTTGTACCTCTTTTAATCACTTTTGAACCTCTTCTAATCACTCTTCTAATCGCTGTTGTACCTCTTCTATTCTCCACAAAGCAGCCTAAAAATCCCAGTGTACCTCTTCTACCAATTTTGTACTTCTTCTAACATTTGTTGTAACTCTCTTCTGGACCAACAATTACTCCACAACCCATAGCTTATCTAGGTAGCGAAGCTCCCAAAGCGCGAAGCGCTTTTTCCCAGCTAAATAGCCGACGGTTCACGCACCCGCTAGTTTATATACTATAAAATCAAATCGTGTTTCGTTGCTAAAACCAAAATCTCGGGAACGGGCGCCGGGGGTGGGTTTTAAGTGTGACATTGCTTAACCAACTTTTGACGGCGCATCTGGGAAAACTATAGACTTTTTGATCTGGGGGCCAGTTCAGCGCCAGCGGCGCTGAAACGGCTTTTTGAGGAAAAATGCATGCAGTTTTGGGGCCATAACTTTTTTCTGGGAACCTGGAGCAAAAAACTTCTGCTGGGAGGCGACTAAGTTGGAATGTTTGGGAAATTTTTTTCTTCTTGACCTAGCCCCTAGCACCAAAGCCCTGGCCTGCAAAAAATTGTAAAAAATTTTTTCCAATTTTCCGGTTTTTGTGTTTTTCGGGAATAACTCGCTGGGCATTGCGCTGAGCGTGTTGGCGCCGCTGAACTTTTTGTACAGCTCGGCGAGCTCTATCTTGTCAATTTTTTAAATTTCTGAAATTTTCAGAAATTTTCGAGCTAGGCCTAAAAGTCGGTTTTTTGGTTTTTGAATTTTATTATTTTTTGCCGATTTTTCCTGGGAAAACTGAGACCACCTCCAAAACATAGTTTTTCGTGCTGCATCGATTGGTGGTATTTTCAGAAAAATTTCCATTTTTACCGGAAATAGAAAAATTTTTTGGCCTGAGCGGGACATTTCAGTCCCGGGCCCATAACTCGCCGGGGGTTGATTTTAGCGAAAAATAATGCAGGAGCATTTTTGTAGAGAATTTTAAGCTCTATCCAATGTGCTTTATCCCATGTTTTTATCACGAGTTTAAAAAAAGTTATAAAATAAAAACCGATTTTGAAATTCAAAACCATAGGGGGGACCCTATGGTTTTGCATTTCATAAAAAATTTTTTTGCTTTTAAAATTGCCAAAAAATACTTTCGTGGGGTAATTTGAGGTGCTGAACACGAATATGCACTTTATATTGTGTTTTGGGTTTTTTGGATGGTGATAAAAAATTTTCGAAAAATCGTCAATTTTTTGGCTTCCGAAATTCACGCCAAAATTTAAAAATTCATAAATCACTTCAATTTTGCTCAATTTTAGTGGAATAAAGTTTGAAAAATAGCAAAAAATTAGGAGAATTTTATGAGATTTATTTGGGATTTCTATCTTGCAAATAATAAAAGTTATTCCAGAATTTCTGGAAATTTTCGATTTTTCAGAAAAAAATTCCTAACTCCCTTCTGAAAAAGTATTTTATAAAAATAATATACTCAAAAAATCCGCAATTTTTTGCTCTATCTTATAAATTTTAATTTAGCTTTTTATCACTTTTGTGAAAAAAGTTATAGAAATAAAAGTGATTTTGTAATTTCTGACCACAGGGGTGTGACCATGATTTTTGAGAGGAAAATTTCTTTCACCAAAAATCTTCCAAAAATATGTCTTTAGAGGTTATTTGGGCTGCTGATCACGAATATGTAATCAGATTTTACTTTAGACATGGTTAAGACCTCAGAATCACTGTGTGATTGGAGATTCTGAGGGGTGGGGCGCATGTTCGGACCCAGGCCGTGTTTATTATTTTTTAATTTATTTTTTAGTTTTTTCGATTCTATTAATTAATTTAAATTTCCTTTTTTATTTTAAAATTAATAAATTACGCATAGCGCACGACTGTCCCCCAAAAAATTAAAAAACAGGCGCGAAGCGCCCGTCCTGAGGCCGCGAAGTGGTTGAATTTCCCCAAAAAAATTAAAAACGGGCGCGAAGCGCCCGTCCTGAGGCCGCGAAGCGGCCCAATGTCCCCAAAAAAATAAAAAAACGGGCGCGAAGCGCCCGTCCTGAGGCCGCGAAGTGGTTGAATTTCCCCAAAAAAATTAAAAACGGGCGCGAAGCGCCCGTCCTGAGGCCGCGAAGCGGCCGAATGTTCTCAACAAAATTAAAAACGGGCGCGAAGCGCCCGTCCTGAGGCCGCGAAGCGGCCGAATGTCCCCCAAAAAATTAAAAAACGGGCGCGAAGCGCCCGTCCTGAGGCCGCGAAGCGGCCGAATGTCCCCAAAAAATTAAAAACGGGCGCGAAGCGCCCGTCCTGAGGCCGCGAAGCGGCCGAATGTTCCCAACAAAATTAAAAAAACGGGCGCGAAGCGCCCGTCCTGAGGCCGCGAAGCGGCCGAATGTCCCCCAAAAAATTAAAAAACGGGCGCGAAGCGCCCGTCCTGAGGCCGCAAAGCGGCCGTATGTCCCCCAAAAAATTAAAAAACGGGCGCGAAGCGCCCGTCCTAAGGCCGCGAAGCGGCCGAATGTTCCCAACAAAATTAAAAAACGGGCGCGAAGCGCCCGTCCTGAGGCCGCGAAGCGGCCGAATGTCCCCCAAAAAATTAAAAACGGGCGCGAAGCGCCCGTCCTGAGGCCGCGAAGCGGCCGAATGTTCCCAACAAAATTAAAAAAACGGGCGCGAAGCGCCCGTCCTGAGGCCGCGAAGCGGCCGAATGTCCCCCAAAAAATTAAAAAACGGGCGCGAAGCGCCCGTCCTGAGGCCGCAAAGCGGCCGTATGTCCCCCAAAAAATTAAAAAACGGGCGCGAAGCGCCCGTCCTAAGGCCGCGAAGCGGCCGAATGTTCCCAACAAAATTAAAAAACGGGCGCGAAGCGCCCGTCCTGAGGCCGCGAAGTGGCCGAATGTCCCCCAAAAAATTAAAAAACGGGCGCGAAGCGCCCGTCCTGAGGCCGCGAAGCGGCCGAATATCCCCCAAAAAATTAAAAACGGGCGCGAAGCGCCCATCCTGAGGCTGCGAAGCGGCCGAATGTCCCCCAAAAAATTAAAAACGGGCGCGAAGCGCCCGTCCTGAGGCCGCGAAGCGGCCGAATGTTCCCAACAAAATTAAAAAACGGGCGCGAAGCGCCCGTCCTGAGGCCGCGAAGCGGCCGAATGTCCTCCAAAAAATTAAAAAACGGGCGCGAAGCGCCCGTCCTGAGGCCGCGAAGCGGCCGAATGTCCCCCAAAAAATTAAAAACGGGCGCGAAGCGCCCGTCCTGAGGCCGCGAAGCGGCCGAATGTTCCCAACAAAATTAAAAAACGTGCGCGAAGCGCCCGTCCTGAGGCCGCGAAGCGGCCGAATGTCCCCCAAAAAATTAAAAAACGGGCGCGAAGCGCCCGTCCTGAGGCCGCGAAGCGGCCGAATGTCCCCCAAAAAATTAAAAAACGGGCGCGAAGCGCCCATCCTGAGGCCGCGAAGCGGCCTAATATCCCCCAAAAAATTAAAAACGGGCGCGAAGCGCCCGTCCTGAGGCTGCGAAGCGGCCGAATGTCCCCCAAAAAATTAAAAAACGGGCGCGAAGCGCCCGTCTTGAGGCTGCGATGAATTGCTAAATTACATCACTTTCTAGCGACGCGGCGAAGCCGCGTCCCTGAGCGCGAAGCGCTTTCCCCACAGCAACAGAACTCAATTGATAATGTTTTTGTATGTTTTAAATAACAAATAAGGGCCATATATTACCAAGCCACGCATGCACAATAGCCGACTGTGCACCTAGTTTTATTATATAGAGAAACGTTGCAGTTCGTCTTAAAAACTAATTTGAGTCGAACGGCTGTCGGGAGGGTCTGAAAGTGGTGGAAGGGTCTTACAACTTTTTGAGGCGCATTCAGGAAAACTATAGGTTTTCCGCTCCGGTGGCCAGTTGAGCGCCGGCGGCGCTGAAACGGCGTGAAATTTTTTTTGTCCGTCTTTGGTGGCCTGTAACTTTGCGGGAAGAAGCGGGAGCGGAAAATGCTTGGAGGTAGGATTTTAAGTTGGAATGTTTGGGAAAACTTGGCGCTTATTTGGCGGGGCTATCTGTAAATGCCAATGCTGCAGAAAATGGCAAAATTTGGCACCCAATTTCGGCATTTTCCGTTTTTCGGGAATAACTCGCTGGGGGTTAAGCGGAGCGGGTTGGCGCCGCTTGAGCATTTGTGTAGTTTTTAAAGCTGCATCCGATGGCGTTTTCAGATTTTGAAAATTTTCAAAATTTTTCGAGCTAGGCCCCCTCGAAAATTTTTCGTTTTTGAATTTTATTATTTTTTGCCGATTTTTCCCAGGAAAACGGAGACCACTTTCAAGCAACCGTTTTTCGAGCTCTATCGATTGGTGGCATTTTTGAAAAAATTTCAAAATTTTCCGGAAATAGAAAAATTTTTTGGCCTGACCGGGACATTTCAGTCCCGGGCCTATAACTCGTCAGGGGTTGATTTTAACGAAAAATCGTCCAAGAGCTTTTTTGTAGAGAATTTTAAGCTCTATCTAATGTGCTTTATCCGGTATTTTTATCTTTAATATAAAAAAAAGATATAAAATAAAAATGAATTTATAAATGCAAAACCAAAGGGGGGACCCCATGGATTTGCATTTCATGAGAAACTTTTTTGCTCCTAAAATTGCCAAAAAATACTTTTCTGGGGTAGTTTGAGGTGCTGAATACGTATATGCACTTTATATTGCGTTTTGGATTTTTTGGAGGGAGGTAAAAAAATTTTGAAAAATCGTTAATTTTTTGGATTTGGGAATTTAAGTGATTCTTTGAAAATTCATAACTCGCCTCAAAATGGTCCAATTCAGCTCATTTAAAGTATAAAAAATAGCAAAAATTCGGGAGAATTTTATGAGATTTATTTGAAATTTATACCACAAAAACAAAAAAAGTTATTCCAGAATTTCTGGAAATTTTCGATTTTTCAGAAAAAAATTTATATCTCGGTTCTGAAAAGTCATTAGAGAAGAGTAAAATACTACAAAAATCCGCAATTTTTTGCTCTATTATATAAATTTTATTTGACCTTTTTATCATCTTTTAAAATAAAGATACAAAAATAAAAGTGATTTTGGGGTTCGGGACCAAAGGGGGGTGACCAGGATTTTTGAGTGGAAAAATTTTCTCACAAAAATCTTCCAAAAATATGTCTTTAGTGGTTATTTGGGCCGCTGATCACGAATACGTGATCAGATTTTACTTTTGACATCGTCAAGACCTCAGAATCCCTGTGTGATTGGGGATTCTGGGACATCTTCTGAGGGGGGGGGGCAGGTTCGAATCCGGACGGTGTAAAATTATTTTTCTATTTATTTTTGAGTTATTTTTCAATGTTTTTAATTCATTTAAAAGAGTGTTTGTTTTATAATAAAAAATAAATGTTTTAATTTAAATTAAATTATTTTTTTTTATAAAAAATTTTATTAAAATTAATTATTTTTTAAATTAAATAATTTCATATATTTTTTTTATTTGAGTTTTTCAGAAACTAATTTGATTTCAATCTAAATAAATTTCAATTATTATACACTTCAAAGTTTTTTTAATAATAAAAAGAGGCATTTATTTTACAATTTTTAAAAATTATTAATGCATTTTGTACCTCTTCTGCTATTTGTTGTACCTCTCTCTTTTAATCACTATTGTTTTTCTAATCGCTTTTGTTTTTTCTAAGTATTTTTTTGCTTATTTTTAGATGTTTTTAATTTATTTAAAATAGTTTTGATTTATTATTTAATAATAAATAAATTATTTAATTTACATTTTTTTATCAATAATTGTTTTAAATTTTAAAATTCACATTGTACCTCTTCTAATAAAATATGAAAAAAATTAATTTAAAGAACTATTTTTAATTGTTAAACACCAAACTAGCAATTGCTTTTAATTGCTTTAAATATTTATTATTTTTTAAATTTAAATTTAATTACTTTTTGGTGAATAAATTTTATAATTTAAAATTAATTATTTATTTGTAATGTTGTACCTCTTCTAATCACTGTTGTACCTCTTCTATCACTTTTGTACCTCTTCTAATCACTCTTGTACCTCTTCTAATCACGACGCGCCGTCCTGAGGCCGCGAAGCGGCCGAATGTTCCCCACAAAATTAAACAACGGGCGCGAAGCGCCCGTCTGGCCCCACAAAATTAAACAACGGGCGCGAAGCGCCCGTCCGGAGGCCGCGAAGCGGCCAAATGTTCCCCACAAAATTAAACAACGGGCGCGAAGCGCCCGTCTGGCCCACAAAATTAAAAAACGGGCGCTAAGCGCCCGTCCTGAGGCCGCGAAGCGGCCGAATATCCCCCAAAAATTTAAAAAAACGGGCGCGAAGCGCCCGTCCGGAGGCCGCGAAGCGCCCGTCCGGAGGCCGCGAAGCGGCCAAATGTTCCCCACAAAATTAAACAACGGGCGCGAAGCGCCCGTCTGGCCCACAAAATTAAAAAACGGGCGCTAAGCGCCCGTCCTGAGGCCGCGAAGCGGCCGAATATCCCCCAAAAATTTAAAAAAACGGGCGCGAAGCGCCCGTCCTGAGGCCGCGAAGCGGCCGAATGTCCCTCAAAAATTTAAAAAAACGGGCGCGGAGCGCCCGTCCTGAGGCCGCGAAGCGGCCGAATGTTCCCAACAAAATTAAAAAAGGGCGCGAAGCGCCCGTCCTGAGGCCGCGAAGCGGTCGAATGTCCCCCACAAAATTTAAAAAGAGCGCGAAGCGCCCGTCCTGAGGCCGCGAAGCGGCCGAATATCCACCACAAAATTTAAAAACGGGCGCGATGCGCCCGTCCTGAGGCCGCGAAGCGGCCGAATTAAACCTTAAATATAAAAAATGCGCGGAGCGCCACGAAGCTACCGAAAATTCCCAACAAATTAAAAAACGGGCGCAAAAGTGCCTGTCTGAGGCCGCGAAGCGGCCGAATATCACACACAAAATTTAAAAACGGGCGTGAAGCGCCCGTCCTGAGGCCGCGAAGCGGCCGAATGATTACCACAAAATTAAAAAACGGGCGCGAAGCGCCCGTCCTAAGGCCATGAAGCTACCGAAAATTCACAACAAATTAAAAAACGGGTGCGAAGGGCCCGTTTGACCCCAAAAAATTTAAATCGGGTGCGAAGCGCCCGTCCAAGCCCAACACGCGCATGCACTAGCAACGAAGTCCTTTGCGCGAAGCGCTCATGTCAGCGCCCGCCCATATATACCAAAAGTATACTGTCTACACCGAGCAATTACTGTGCAAAGCCAACTGTCTACACCGAGCAATTACTGCGCCACAACACGCTAGTTAATATATACGTTATATTGACAAGGAGTTTCGTTTCAAAAAACAAAATCTCCCGGCCGAAGGCCGGGAGCGCCCTGAAAGTAGTGGAAGGGTCTTACAACTTTTTGAGGAGCATCCGGGAAAACTATAGAGAAAAATTCAGCGCGGACGACTGAGTCCCGGGGACCGATTTCTCACTTTTTCTTGCAGTTTTTCTTCTACGAAATTTTTTCTTTGGACCGGGATCGCTTAGCTCTTGCTGGTAGGATTTTAAGTCAGACTATCCCCGACAACTTTGCCAGCAAATATACGTTGGGCGCCCAAGGCTGTAGCCTTGGCTAATTTTTTTTACCCAAAAGTGTACACTTCAGTACCAGGCGAATAACTCGCCAGGGGTTGCTTTGACCGAAAAATTGTTTCTGAGCAAAAATGTGTAGTATTTGAAAGGCTATCCAACCAAGTTTTAAAATTTCGAAAATTTTCAAAATTTTTCAAGTTAGGCCTAAAAAACGGTTTTCGGGTTTTTGAATTTTATGATTTTTTAACGATTTTTCCCAGAGAAACGGAGACCACTTCCAAAACATAGTTTTTCGAGCTCTATCGACTGGTAATTTTTTTGGAAAAATTTCGATTTTTTTCCGGAAATAGAAAAAATTTTTGGCCTGAGCGGGACATTTGAGTCCTGGGCCCATAACTCGTTAGGGGTTGGTTTTATCGAAAAAATGCCTTAGAGCAAAATTGTAGAGCTTTTTAGGCTCTATCGAACGGTGTACTACATGATGTAAAATTTTCAAAAATTTTCGAGCTAGGCCCCCTAGAAATTTTCGGAAATTTTTTTTCGGACGAAAATGGGGGTGAAAAATATTTTTCTGGGGTAAAATAAGGTGCTGAGTACGAATATGATGTCTATTTTAAGTTTCATAATTTTTGGAATTTTTTAAAAATTCTTTATTTTTTGGCAATTTTTTGGCCCTCGGGATTTTGGCCTAATATTTGAAAATTCATAACTCAGTTCAGATCTGGTCTATTTTGGTGAATTAAAGCTTTATAAATAGCAAAAAATCGGGAGAATTTTATGAGATTTATTTGAAATTTATACCACAAAAACAAAAAAAGTTATTCCAGAAATTCTGGAAATTTTCGATTTTTCAGAAAAAAATTCAGAACTCGGTTCTGTAAAGGTGTTTTTGAAATTTTAAATACTGAAAAAATCCGCAATTTTTTGCTCTATAATATAAATTTTATTTGGCATTTTTATCACCTTTTAAAATAAAGATACAAAAATAAAAGTGATTTTGGGATTCGGGACCAAAGGGGGGTGACCAGGATTTTTGAGTGGAAAAATTTTTTCGTCAAAAATCTTCCAAAAACATGTCTTTAGTCGTTATTTGGGCCGCTGATCACGAATACGTGATCAGATTTTACTTTTGACATCGTCAAGACCTCAGAATCCCTGTGTGATTGGGGATTCTGGGACATGTTCTGAGGGGGGGGGGCAGCAGGTTCGAATCCGGACGGTGTAACATTATTTTTCTGTGCATTTTTACGTTATTTTCAATGATTATAATTAATTTAAAATATTTTGTTGAGTTAATAATTAAAAAATTATATTTAAATTAATTTTTTTTTGATGAATAAATTTTATAAGTTTAAATTAATTATTTTTTTAATTGATAGAATTTCATTATTTTTTTAATTAAATTTGTTAAAAAATTTTTCATTTTTATTTAATGAATTTACTAATCACTGTTGTACCTATTCTCATCTCTGTTGTACCTCTTCTAATCACTTTTGTACCTCTTCTAATCACAGTTGTACCTCTTTTAATCACTGTTTACCTCTTCTAATCACTGTTGTACCTATTCTCATCTCTGTTGTACCTCTTTTAATCATTGTTGTACCTCTTCTAATCACTGTTGTACCTATTCTCATCTCTGTTGTACCTCTTTTAATCATTGTTGTACCTCTTCTAATCACTGTTGTACCTATTCTCATCTCTGTTGTACCTCTTCTCATCACTGTTGTACCTCTTCTAATCACTTTTGTACCTCTTCTAATCACTGTTGTACCTATTCTCATCTCTGTTGTACCTCTTCTCATCATTGTTGTACCTCTTCTAATCACTGTTGTACCTATTCTCATCTCTGTTGTACCTCTTCTCATCACTGTTGTACCTCTTCTAATCACTTTTGTACCTCTTCTAATCACTGTTGTACCTCTTCTAATCACTTTTGTACCTCTTCTAATCACTGTTGTACCTCTTCTCATCACTGTTGTATCTCTTCTAATCACTGTTGTACCTCTTCTAATCACTGTTGTACCTCTTCTAATCACTGTTGTACCACTTCTAATCACAGTTGTACCTCTTCTAATCACTTTTGTACCTCTTCTCATCACTTTTGTACCTCAAAATTTAAATAACGGGCGCTACGCGCCCGTCCAAGGCCGCGAAGCGGCCTAACAAGCTAAAAAACGGGCGCGAAGCGCCCGTATGAGTTCAACGAATTTAAAAAACGGGCGCGAAGCGCCCGTTCGAGGCCGCGAAGCGGCCTAAAAATCACTGAAATTCTTTAAAAATTCAAAATCTCTTCACAACCAGATAGCTAATCTAGGTAGCGAAGCTCAAGAAGCGCGAAGCGCTTTCCCCAGCGCCACCCTCGCATGCAACACCCGCTAGTTAATATATACGTTATATTGACAAGGAGTTTCGTTGCTAAAACCATTTTCTCCCGGCCGAAGGCCGGGAGCGCCCTGAAAGTGGTGGAAGGGTCTTACAACTTTTTGAGGCGCATCTGGGAAAACTATAGAAAAAAATTCAGCGCGGACGACTGAGTCCCAGGGACGGATTTCTCATTTTTTCGTGCGTTTGACGGCCCATAACTTTTTTTCTGAAACTCGGATCAAAAAATTCCCGCTGTGAGGGCACTCCGCAGAAGTGTCCTCTATAATCCAGTATTTTTTATTTTTTGATCAGACCAAATCCCGGACCTGTACAGACACGGAGACTCAGTTAATTTTTTTTTCCCACTTCAGTACCAGCCGAATAACTCATTAGGGTTTGACCTGAGCGCAGGGTGGCCAGCAGACTTATTGTAGAGTTCAATAAGCTCGATTTTTCCAGATTTTAAAATTTCGAAAATTTTCAAAATTTTTCGAGTTAGGCCTAAAAAACGGTTTTCGGGTTTTTAAATTTTATGATTTTTTAACGAATTTTCCCAGAAAAACGGAGACCACTTCCAAAACATAGTTTTTCGAGCTCTATCGATTGGTAATTTTTTTGGAAAATTTTCGATTTTTTTCCAGAAATAGAAAAAATTTTTGGCCTCAGCGGGACATTTGAGTCCTGGGCCCATAACTCGTCAGGAGTTAAGTTTATCGAAAAATTGTCTTAGAACATTTTTGTAGAGCTTTTGAAGCTCTATCGAATGGTGTAGGATAGGTCGAGAAAATTTCAAAAATTTTCGAGCCAGGTCCCCTAGAAATTTTCGGAAATTTTTTTTCGGACGAAAATGGGGGTGAAAAATATTTTTCTGGGGTAAAATAAGGTGCTGAGTACGAATATGATGTCTATTTTAAGTTTCAGAATTTTTGGAATTTTTTAAAAATTTTTTATTTTTTGGCAATTTTTTGGCCCTCGGGATTTTGGCCTACTATTTGAAAATTCATAACAAATCGAAGGGTTGATAAATTTTACAGGAATAAAGCCTTAAAAATAGAGAAAAATCAGGAGAATTTTATGGACTTTATTTGGATTTTCTATCTAAAAAAGGAAAAAAGTTATTCCAGAATTTCTGGAAAAATTCGAATTTTCAGAAAAAAATTCATAACTCGGTTCTGAAAAGATATTCTGGAAAAATAAAATACTACAAAAATCCGCAGTTTTTTGCTCTATTATATAAATTTTATTTGGCATTTTTATCACTTTTTTAAGAATTTTTATAAAAATAAAAGTGATTTTGAGATTCGGGACCAAAGGGGTGAGCATAGGATTTTTGAGCGGAAATTTTTTTTTCACAAAAATCTTCCAAAAATATGTCTTTAGGGGTTATTTGGGCCGCTGATCACGAATACGTGATCAGATTTTACTTTTGACATCGTTAAGACCTCAGAATCCCTGTGTGATTGGGGATTCTGAGGCATCATTTTTTGGGGGGGGGGCAAAGTTCGAATCCGGACGGTGTAACAATATTTTTCTGTGCATTTTTGGGTTATTTTCAATGATTTTAATTAATTTAAAATATTTTGTTGAGTTAATAAATAAAAAATTATATTTAATTTAATTTTTTTTTGATGAATAAATTTTATAAGTTTAAATTAATTATTTTTTTAATTAAATTTGTTAAAAAATTTTTCATTTAAAAGAGTGTTTGTTTTTTTAAATTAATTTTTTAATTTAAATTAAATTATTTTTTTGTGAAAATTTTTTAAAATTAAATTTTTGTTTGATTAAAGAATTTCATATATTGTTTTTATTTGAGTTAAGGTGCTGAGCACAATATGATTACGTTTCAGAATTTTTTGTATTTTTTAAAAAGTGCAAGTTCGAACCCGGACGGTAACACATTATTGGGGGGGGGGGGGGAAGTTCGGACCCGGGCGGTGTACATTATTTTTCTTTGTATTTTTGGGTTATTTTTAATGTTTTTAATTAATTTGAAGATTTTATAAATTATTTAATTAATTAATTTAATTTCATTATTTATTTGAGGGTGCTGATCACTAATCTGACATCAGATTTTAGTTTATACATCGTTAAGACCTCAGAAGTTGTAGATTATTTAAAAAAAAATTTTTACAGTAAAGAATTTAATTATTTATTTTTTGAATTTTCTAATCACTGTTGCACCTCTTCTAATCACTTTTGTACCTCGTCTAATCACCATTGTACCTCTTCTAATCACTTTTGTACCTCTTTTATCACTTTTGTACCTCTTCTAATCACTGTTGTACCTCTTCTAATCACTGTTGTACCTCTTCTGATCACTGTTTACCTCTGCTAATCACTGTTGCACCTCTTCTAATCACAGTTGTACCTCTTCTCATCATTATTGTACCTCTTCTAATCGCTGTTGTACCTCTTCTCATCATTATTGTACCTCTTCTATTCACTGTTGTACCTCTTCTCATCATTGTTGTACCTCTTCTATTCACTGTTTACCTCTGCTAATCACTGTTGCACCTCTTCTAATCACAGTTGTACCTCTTCTGATCCCTGTTGTACCTCTTCTAATCACTT
Source organism: Heterodera glycines (assembly GCA_004148225.2). Taxonomy (NCBI): domain Eukaryota; kingdom Metazoa; phylum Nematoda; class Chromadorea; order Rhabditida; family Heteroderidae; genus Heterodera; species Heterodera glycines. The sequence goes on from CP049709.1 coordinate 247,975, forward strand.
TTTTACCTCTTTTATCACTTTTGTACCTCTTCTAATCGCTGTTGTACCTCTTCTCATCATTATTGTACCTCTTCTAATCGCTGTTGTACCTCTTCTCATCATTATTGTACCTCTTCTATTCACTGTTGTACCTCTTCTCATCATTGTTGTACCTCTTCTATTCACTGTTGTACCTCTTCTCATCATTATTGTACCTCTTCTATTCACTGTTGTACCTCTTCTCATCATTATTGTACCTCTTCTATTCACTGTTGTACCTCTTCTCATCATTGTTGTACTCTTCTCATCATTGTTGTACCTCTTCTCATCATTATTGTACCTCTTCTATTCACTGTTGTACCTCTTCTAATACTGTTGTACCTCTTCTTCATCATTATTGTACCTCTTCTAATCGCTGTTGTACCTCTTCTCATCATTATTGTACCTCTTCTATTCACTGTTGTACCTCTTCTCATCATTGTTGTACCTCTTCTATTCACTGTTGTACCTCTTCTCATCATTATTGTACCTCTTCTATTCACTGTTGTACCTCTTCTCATCATTATTGTACCTCTTCTATTCACTGTTGTACCTCTTCTCATCATTGTTGTACCTCTTCTCATCATTGTTGTACCTCTTCTCATCATTGTTGTACCTCTTCTCATCATTGTTGCACCTCTTCTCATCATTATTGTACCTCTTCTATTCACTGTTGTACCTCTTCTAATCACTGTTGTACCTCTTCTAATCACTTTTGTTCGCTTCTAATCATTGTTTGTACCTCTTCTAATCACCATTGTACCTCTTCTAATCACTGGTGTACCTCTTCTAATCACTGTTGCACCTCTTCTGATCACTGTTGTACCTCTTCTAATCGCTGTTGTACCTCTTCTCATCATTATTGTACCTCTTCTATTCACTGTTGTACCTCTTCTCATCATTGTTGTACCTCTTCTAATCACTGTTGCACCTCTTCTGATCACTGTTGTACCTCTTGTAATCACAGTTGTACCTCTTCTAGGGCGTGAAGCGCCCGCCCAAGCCCAATAAAATTTGAAAACGGGCGCGAAGCGCCCGTCCGAGTCCAACAAAATTTGAAAACGGGCGCGAAGCGCCCGTCTGGCCAACAAATTTAAAAAACGGGCGCGAAGCGCCCGTCTGAGCTCAACAAAATTTAAAAAGGAAACGAAGCGCCTCTATTTGATCAATCCCAAATTGCTTCGATCCAACAATTACTATAAATAACGGGCGCGAAGCGCCCGTCGACTCAACAAATTTAAAAAAACGGCCGCGAAGCGGCCGAGAAGCACAACAAAAATTAGAAACGGGCGCGAAGCGCCCGTTCGAGGACGTGAAGGGCGCGAAGCGCCCGTCTTGAGCCTCGATGTGGATTAAAAACCCCTAATAATTTTTTAAAAATTCAAAAAATCTCTCCAACCAATTCGATCAATTTGAATCGCTTCACAGCCTAGGTAGCGAAGCTCCCAAAGCGCGAAGCGCTTTTTCCCAGCTAAATAGCCGACGGTTCACGCACCCGTTACTATATTTTATATTGACAAGGAGTTTCGTTTGCAAAAACAAAATCTCCCGGCCGAAGGCCGGGAGTGCCCTGAAAGTGGTGGAAGGGTCTTACAACTTTTTGAGGCGCATCTGGGAAAACTATAGGTTTTTTTCTCCGAGGGCCAACTGAGTCCCGGCGGCTAATTTCTCACTTTTGCTTGCGTTTGATGGCCCATAACTTTTTTTGGAAAACTCGAATCAAAAAATGTTCGCTGTGAGGGGGCTAAGTTGAAGTGTTTTTCTAAAAAACAAAAAAAATTCCAGGCTTCTACCTATAATAGGAAGGGCTGCAGAAAAATGGAGAAATTCAGTACCAACTTTGTCCACTTCAGTCCCTGGCGAATAACTCGCCAGGGTTTGAACTGAGCGAGGGGGTGCCAGCAGACTTATTGTAGAGTTCAATGAGCTGGATTTTTCCAGTTTTTAAAATTTCGAAAATTTTCAAAATTTTTCGAGCTAGGCCTAAAAAACGGTTTTTGGGTTTTTGAATTTTAAGAATTTTTAACGAATTTTCCTGGCAAAACGAAGACCACTTCCAAAACATAGTTTTTCGAGCTCTATCGACTGGTATTTTTTTCGGAAAAATTTCGATTTTTTCCCGGAAATAGAAAAAAATTTTGGCCTGAGCGGGACATTTGAGTCCCGGGTCCATAACTCGTTAGGGGTTGGTTTTATCGAAAAAACGCCTTAGGGCAAAATTGTAGAGCTTTTGAAGCTCTATCGAATGGTGTAGGATAGGTCGAGAAAATTTCAAAAATTTTCGAGCCAGGCCCCCTAGAAATTTTCGGAAATTTTTTTTCGGACGAAAATGGGGGTGAAAAATATTTTTCTGGGGTAAAATAAGGTGCTGAGTACGAATATGATGTCTATTTTAAGTTTCAGAATTTTTGGAATTTTTTAAAAATTTTTTATTTTTTGGCAATTTTTTGGCCCTCGGGATTTTGGCCTAATATTTGAAAATTCATAACAAATCGAAGGGTTGATAAATTTTACAGGAATAAAGCCTTAAAAATAGAGAAAAATCAGGAGAATTTTATGGACTTTATTTGGAATTTCTATCTAAAAAAGGAAAAAAGTTATTCCAGAATTTCTGGAAATTTTCGATTTTTCAGAAAAAAATTCGTAGCTGCCTTCTGAAAAGCTATTCGGGAAAAGTAAAATACTACAAAAATCCGCAATTTTTTTCTCTATAATATAAATTTTATTTTACATTTTTATCACATTTTTAAAAAAAGATACAAAAATAAAAGTGATTTTGGGATTCGGGACCAAAGGGGGGTGACCAGGATTTTTGAGTGGAAAATTTTTTTTTCACAAAATTCTTCCAAAAATATGTCTTTAGGGGTTATTTGGGCCGCTGATCACGAATACGTGATCAGATTATACTTTTGACATAGTCAAGACCTCAGAATCCCTGTGTGATTGGGGATTCTGAGGCATCATTTTGAGGGGGGGGGGCAGGTTCGGATCCGGACGGTGTAAATTATTTTTCTATTTATTTTTGTGTTATTTTTAATGTTTTTAATTCATTTAAAAGAGTGTTTGTTTTATAATAAAAAATAAATTTTTTAATTTAAATTAAATTATTTTTTTATGAAAAATTTTATTAAAATTAATTATTTTTTTAATTAAATAATTTCATATATTTTTTTTTATTTGAGTTTTTCAGAAATTAATTTCATTTCAATTATTATAAACTTCAAAGTTTTTTTAATAATCAAAAGAGGCATTTATTTTACAATTTTTAAAAATTATTAATGCATTTTTGTACCTCTTCTGCCATTTGTTGTACCTACTTCTCTCTTTTAATCACTGTTGTACCTCTTCTAGGTTGGTAATTAAAATATTTTTAAATAAATAAAACAAATGTTTATATTTATTGCAAAATCTTCTTTTTCTTTAAAAGACAATTAATTTAAACCAAAACACATTCATCCTTTAAATTGATTTACAATTAACGGTTCCCCTCTTAAAAGAACAATGACATTTTACTGAGGGTTTTATTAAATAAATATTATATTATTAATTTTCATTTTAATAAATATAAATAGTTTTGTTTAATCCATAAAAAATAAAAATTTTTAATTTAAATTAAATTATTTTTTTGTGAAAAATGTTTTAAATTAAAATAATAATTTATTTACTTTTATTAAAGAACTCCTGTATTTTTTAAATTAGAATTTGTAATATTAATTTCTTAATTTCAATTTAAATAAATATTCAATCCCTGTACATTTCAAACTCTCTTTTTAATTAATAAAAGGAAATTTATTTAATTTTTAAAAATTTATTAATTACATTCAATTTTTAATCTTACTTTTTAATAAACGATTTCCTTAATTATTTAATTTTAAAACCATGATTGTACCCTTTTTAACCATTATTGTACCATTCCAACAATTTTTGTACCTCTCCAACAATTATTGTACCTTTTCGACAGTGGTTGTACCTCTTCTAATCGCTGTTGTACCACTTCTAATCACTGTTGTACCTCTTCTAATCACTCTTCAATCGCTGTTGTACCTCTTCTAATCACTGTTGTACCTCTTCTAATCACTCTTCAATCGCTGTTGTACCTCTTCTAATCACTGTTGTACCACTTCTAATCACTGTTGAACCTCTTCTAATCACTCTTCTAATCGCTGTTGTACCTCTTCTAATCACTGTTGTACCACTTCTAATCACTCTTCTAATCGCTGTTGTACCTCTTCTAATCACTCTTCTAATCGCTGTTGTACCACTTCTAATCACTGTTGTACCACTTCTAATCACTGTTGAACCTCTTCTAATCACTCTTCTAATCACTGTTGTACCACTTCTAATCACTGTTGAACCTCTTCTAATCACTCTTCTAATCGCTGTTGTACCTCTTCTAATCACTGTTGTACCTCTTCTAATCACTCTTCTAATCGCTGTTGTACCTCTTCTAATCACTCTTCTAATCGCTGTTGTACCACTTCTAATCACTGTTGTACCACTTCTAATCACTGTTGAACCTCTTCTAATCACTCTTCTAATCACTGTTGTACCACTTCTAATCACTGTTGAACCTCTTCTAATCACTCTTCTAATCGCTGTTGTACCTCTTCTAATCACTGTTGTACCTCTTCTAATCACTCTTCTAATCGCTGTTGTACCTCAAAATTTAAAAAACGGGCGCGAAGCGCCCGTCCAAGGCCAACAAAAATTGAAAAACCGGCGCGAAGCGCCCGACTGAGGCCGCGAAGCGGCCTAACAAGCTAAAAAACAGGCGCGAAGCGCCCGTATGAGTTCAACGGATTTAAAAAACGGGCGCGAAGCGCCCGTTCAAGGCCAACAAAAATTGAAAAACCGGCGCGAAGCGCCCGACTGAGGCCGCGAAGCGGCCTAACAAGTTAAAAAACGGGCGCGAAGCGCCCGTCTGAGGTCTCGAAGCTGCCTTAATAGCCCAACAAATTTAGAAACGGGCGCGAAGCGCCCGTATAAGCCCAACAAAATTTAAAAAACGGGCGCGAAGCGCCCGTTCGAGGCCGCGAAGCGGCCTAAAAGTCCCAGATAATTTTTTAAAAATTCAAAATCTCCACAACCAGAGCTAATCTAGGTAGCGAAGCTCCCAAAGCGCGAAGCGCTTTTTCCCAGCTAAATAGCCGACGGTTCACGCACCCGCTAGTTAATATATACGTTATATTGACAAGGAGTTTCGTTGCTAAAACCATTTTCTCCCGGCCGAAGGCCGGGAGCGCCCTGAAAGTGGTGGAAGGGTCTTACAACTTTTTGAGGCGCATCTGGGAAAACTATAGAAAAAAATTCAGCGCGGACGACTGAGTCCCAGGGACGGATTTCTCATTTTTTCGTGCGTTTGACGGCCCATAACTTTTTTTCTGAAACTCGGATCAAAAAATTCCCGCTGTGAGGGCACTCCGCAGAAGTGTCCTCTATAATCCAGTATTTTTTATTTTTTGATCAGACCAAATCCCGGACCTGTACAGACACGGAGACTCAGTTAATTTTTTTTTCCCACTTCAGTACCAGCCGAATAACTCATTAGGGTTTGACCTGAGCGCAGGGTGGCCAGCAGACTTATTGTAGAGTTCAATAAGCTCGATTTTTCCAGATTTTAAAATTTCGAAAATTTTCAAAATTTTTCGAGTTAGGCCTAAAAAACGGTTTTCGGGTTTTTAAATTTTATGATTTTTTAACGAATTTTCCCAGAAAAACGGAGACCACTTCCAAAACATAGTTTTTCGAGCTCTATCGATTGGTAATTTTTTTGGAAAATTTTCGATTTTTTTCCAGAAATAGAAAAAATTTTTGGCCTCAGCGGGACATTTGAGTCCTGGGCCCATAACTCGTCAGGAGTTAAGTTTATCGAAAAATTGTCTTAGAACATTTTTGTAGAGCTTTTGAAGCTCTATCGAATGGTGTAGGATAGGTCGAGAAAATTTCAAAAATTTTCGAGCCAGGTCCCCTAGAAATTTTCGGAAATTTTTTTTCGGACGAAAATGGGGGTGAAAAATATTTTTCTGGGGTAAAATAAGGTGCTGAGTACGAATATGATGTCTATTTTAAGTTTCAGAATTTTTGGAATTTTTTAAAAATTTTTTATTTTTTGGCAATTTTTTGGCCCTCGGGATTTTGGCCTACTATTTGAAAATTCATAACAAATCGAAGGGTTGATAAATTTTACAGGAATAAAGCCTTAAAAATAGAGAAAAATCAGGAGAATTTTATGGACTTTATTTGGATTTTCTATCTAAAAAAGGAAAAAAGTTATTCCAGAATTTCTGGAAAAATTCGAATTTTCAGAAAAAAATTCATAACTCGGTTCTGAAAAGATATTCTGGAAAAATAAAATACTACAAAAATCCGCAGTTTTTTGCTCTATTATATAAATTTTATTTGGCATTTTTATCACTTTTTTAAGAATTTTTATAAAAATAAAAGTGATTTTGAGATTCGGGACCAAAGGGGTGAGCATAGGATTTTTGAGCGGAAATTTTTTTTTCACAAAAATCTTCCAAAAATATGTCTTTAGGGGTTATTTGGGCCGCTGATCACGAATACGTGATCAGATTTTACTTTTGACATCGTTAAGACCTCAGAATCCCTGTGTGATTGGGGATTCTGAGGCATCATTTTTTGGGGGGGGGGCAAAGTTCGAATCCGGACGGTGTAACAATATTTTTCTGTGCATTTTTGGGTTATTTTCAATGATTTTAATTAATTTAAAATATTTTGTTGAGTTAATAAATAAAAAATTATATTTAATTTAATTTTTTTTTGATGAATAAATTTTATAAGTTTAAATTAATTATTTTTTTAATTAAATTTGTTAAAAAATTTTTCATTTAAAAGAGTGTTTGTTTTTTTAAATTAATTTTTTAATTTAAATTAAATTATTTTTTTGTGAAAATTTTTTAAAATTAAATTTTTGTTTGATTAAAGAATTTCATATATTGTTTTTATTTGAGTTAAGGTGCTGAGCACAATATGATTACGTTTCAGAATTTTTTGTATTTTTTAAAAAGTGCAAGTTCGAACCCGGACGGTAACACATTATTGGGGGGGGGGGGCGAAGTTCGGACCCGGGCGGTGTACATTATTTTTCTTTGTATTTTTGGGTTATTTTTAATGTTTTTAATTAATTTGAAGATTTTATAAATTATTTAATTAATTAATTTAATTTCATTATTTATTTGAGGGTGCTGATCACTAATCTGACATCAGATTTTAGTTTATACATCGTTAAGACCTCAGAAGTTGTAGATTATTTAAAAAAAAATTTTTACAGTAAAGAATTTAATTATTTATTTTTTGAATTTTCTAATCACTGTTGCACCTCTTCTAATCACTTTTGTACCTCGTCTAATCACCATTGTACCTCTTCTAATCACTTTTGTACCTCTTTTATCACTTTTGTACCTCTTCTAATCACTGTTGTACCTCTTCTAATCACTGTTGTACCTCTTCTGATCACTGTTTACCTCTGCTAATCACTGTTGCACCTCTTCTAATCACAGTTGTACCTCTTCTCATCATTATTGTACCTCTTCTAATCGCTGTTGTACCTCTTCTCATCATTATTGTACCTCTTCTATTCACTGTTGTACCTCTTCTCATCATTGTTGTACCTCTTCTATTCACTGTTTACCTCTGCTAATCACTGTTGCACCTCTTCTAATCACAGTTGTACCTCTTCTGATCCCTGTTGTACCTCTTCTAATCACTTTTTTACCTCTTTTATCACTTTGTACCTCTTCTAATCGCTGTTGTACCTCTTCTCATCATTATTGTACCTCTTCTAATCGCTGTTGTACCTCTTCTCATCATTATTGTACCTCTTCTATTCACTGTTGTACCTCTTCTCATCATTGTTGTACCTCTTCTATTCACTGTTGTACCTCTTCTCATCATTATTGTACCTCTTCTATTCACTGTTGTACCTCTTCTCATCATTATTGTACCTCTTCTATTCACTGTTGTACCTCTTCTCATCATTGTTGTACCTCTTCTCATCATTGTTGTACCTCTTCTCATCATTATTGTACCTCTTCTATTCACTGTTGTACCTCTTCTAATCACTGTTGTACCTCTTCTCATCATTATTGTACCTCTTCTAATCGCTGTTGTACCTCTTCTCATCATTATTGTACCTCTTCTATTCACTGTTGTACCTCTTCTCATCATTGTTGTACCTCTTCTATTCACTGTTGTACCTCTTCTCATCATTATTGTACCTCTTCTATTCACTGTTGTACCTCTTCTCATCATTATTGTACCTCTTCTATTCACTGTTGTACCTCTTCTCATCATTGTTGTACCTCTTCTCATCATTGTTGTACCTCTTCTCATCATTGTTGTACCTCTTCTCATCATTGTTGCACCTCTTCTCATCATTATTGTACCTCTTCTATTCACTGTTGTACCTCTTCTAATCACTGTTGTACCTCTTCTAATCACTTTTGTTCGCTTCTAATCATTGTTTGTACCTCTTCTAATCACCATTGTACCTCTTCTAATCACTGGTGTACCTCTTCTAATCACTGTTGCACCTCTTCTGATCACTGTTGTACCTCTTCTAATCGCTGTTGTACCTCTTCTCATCATTATTGTACCTCTTCTATTCACTGTTGTACCTCTTCTCATCATTGTTGTACCTCTTCTAATCACTGTTGCACCTCTTCTGATCACTGTTGTACCTCTTGTAATCACAGTTGTACCTCTTCTAGGGCGTGAAGCGCCCGCCCAAGCCCAATAAAATTTGAAAACGGGCGCGAAGCGCCCGTCCGAGTCCAACAAAATTTGAAAAACGGGCGCGAAGCGCCCGTCTGGCCAAAACAAATTTAAAAAACGGGCGCGAAGCGCCCGTCTGAGCTCAACAAAATTTAAAAAGGGAAACGAAGCGCCCTTTACCTCTATTTGATCAATCCCAAATTGCTTCGGATCCAACAATTACTCCACAACCCATAAATAACGGGCGCGAAGCGCCCGTCCGACTCAACACAATTTAAAAAACGGCCGCGAAGCGGCCGAGAAGCACAACAAAAATTAGAAACGGGCGCGAAGCGCCCGTTCGAGGACGTGAAGGGCGCGAAGCGCCCGTCTTGAGCCTCGATGTGGATTAAAAACCCCTAATAATTTTTTAAAAATTCAAAAAATCTCTCCAACCAATTCGATCAATTTGAATCGCTTCACAGCCTAGGTAGCGAAGCTCCCAAAGCGCGAAGCGCTTTTTCCCAGCTAAATAGCCGACGGTTCACGCACCCGTTACTATATATGTTATATTGACAAGGAGTTTCGTTGCTAAAACCATTTTCTCCCGGCCGAAGGCCGGGAGCGCCCTGAAAGTGGTGGAAGGGTCTTACAACTTTTTGAGGCGCATCCGGGAAAACTATAGAGAAAAATTCAGCGCGGCCAACTGAGTCCTAGCGGCTGATTTCTCACTTTTTCGTGCATTTGAGGGCCCCTAACTTTTTTTCTAAAACCCTGACCAAAAAGTTTCCGCTGGTAGGATTTTAAGTTGAAGTGTTGGCTAAAAGTTAAAAAAAATTCCAGGCCTCTATCTCTAACCCCCTGGCCTGGGTGCTTCTAGAACTTTTCAGTACCAACTTTGTCCAGTTCAGTCCCCGTTGAATAACTCATTAGGCTTTGACCTGAGCGCAGGGTGGCCAGCAGACTTATTGTAGAGCTTTAAAAGCCCGATTTTTCCAAATTTTAAAATTTCGAAAATTTTTAAAATTTTTCGAGCTAGGCCTAAAAAACGGTTTTTTGGTTTTTGAATTTTAAGAATTTTTAACGAATTTTCCCAGAGAAACGAAGACCACTTCCAAAACATAGTTTTTCGAGCTCTATCGATTGGTGATATTTTTGAAAAAATTTCGATTTTTTTCCAGAAATAGAAAAAATTTTTGGCCTCAGCGGGACATTTGAGTCCTGGGCCCATAACTCGTCAGGGGTTGATTTTAGCGAAAAATTGTCTTAGAACATTTTTGTAGAGCATTTTAAATGCTATCGAAGGGTGTACTATAAGTCTGGAAATTTTCAAAAATTTTCGAGCTAGGCCCCCTAGAAATTTTCGAAAATTTTTTTTGGGTTGAAAATGGGGGTCAAAAATATTTTTCTGGGCTATTTTGATGTGCTGAGCACGAATATGATGTTTATTTTTCGTTTCAAAATTTTTGGAATTTTTTAAAAATTCTTTATTTTTTGGCAATTTTTTGGCCCTCGGGATTTTGGGCTAATATTTGAAAATTCATAACTCTATGAAGGACTGGTCAATTTAAGTGAATTAAAGCTTTAAAAATAGCAAAAAATCGGGAGAATTTTATAAGATTTATTTGAAATTTATACCACAAAAAAGAAAAAAGTTATTCCAGAATTTCTGGAAATTTTCGTTTTTTCAGAAAAAAATTCGTAGCTGCCTTTTGAAAAGTCATTAGGGAAGAGTTAAATACTACAAAAATCCGCAATTTTTTGCTCTACCAAATAAATTTTGTTTCACATTTTTATCATTTTTTTAAAAACAGATACAAAAATAAAAGTGATTTTGGAATTCGGGATCAAAGGGGTGAGCATAGGATTTTTGAGTTGAAAAATTTTTTCACCAAAAATCTTCAAAAAATATGTCTTTAGGGCTATTTTAGGGTGCTGATCACGAATACGTAATCAGATTGTACTTTTGACATCATTTAGACCTCAGAATCCCTGTGTGATTGGGGATTCTGAGTCATCTTCTGGGGGGGGGGCAGGTTCGGATCCGGACGGTGTAACATTATTTTTCTGTGCATTTTTACGTTATTTTCAATGATTTTAATTAATTTAAAATATTTTGTTGAGTTAATAAATAAAAAATTATATTTAAATTAATTTTTTTTTGATGAATAAATTTTATAAGTTTAAATTAATTATTTTTTTAATTAAATTTGTTAAAAAATTTTTCATTTTTATTTAATGAATTTACTAATCACTGTTGTACCTCTTCTAATAAGTCAAAAATTCTGTATTTTTTTTGCAAAAACATTTTTTTTGGTGCTCTATCGTTTCTTTTTCAGTAGGTATTTTTCTTATTATATTGTGCCCATAAATTCATAAATGTAAATTTGATAAAAATAAACCAAACAGATTAAAAAATTTTTTTCAACACATGAAAATTCGAATTTCACAATTTCAGCTTGGTGGGCATCATTTTTGCACCTCCTCTGATAACCAAAATTTAAAAACGGGCGCGAAGTGCCCGCCTGAGCTAAAAAATTTTAAAAAACGGGCGCGAAGCGCCCGTCCAAGCCCAACAAAATTTGAAAAACGGGCGCTAAGCGCCCTTATAAGCCCAACAAAATTTAAAAAAACAATGTTTTTATTAATTTAAATATTGTTTAACTAATAATATTGTACCTCTTCTAATAACTGTTGTACCTCTTCTAATCACTATTGTACCTCTTCTATTAACTGTTGTATCTCTTCTGATCACTGTTGTAACTCTTCTAATCACTTTTGTACCTCTTCTAATCACTGTTGTAACTCTTCTAATCACTTTTGACCGCTTATAATCACAGTTGTACCTCTTTTAATCACTTTTGTACCTCTTTTAATCACAGTTGTACCTCTTCTAAACTGTTGTACCTCTTCTAATCACTTTTATACCCCTTCTAATCACTGTTGTACCTCTTCTGATCACTGTTATACCTATTTTAATCACAGTTGTACTCTTCTGATCACTGTTGTAACTCTTCTAATCACTTTTGTACCTCTTTTAATCACAGTTGTACCTCTTCTAATCACTGTTGTACCTCTTCTAATCACTGTTGTACCTCTTCTAACAATTTTGCACCTCTTCTAATCACTGTTGCACCTCTTCTAATCACTTTTGTACCTCTTCTAATCACTTTTATACCCCTTCTAATCACTGTTGTACCTCTTCTGATCACTGTTATACCTATTTTAATCACAGTTGTACTCTTCTGATCACTGTTGCACCTCTTCTAATCACTGTTGCACCTCTTCTAATCACTGTGTACCTCTTCTAACAATTTTGCACCTCTTCTAATCACTGTTGCACCTCTTCTAATCACTTTTGTACCTCTTCTAATCACTGTTGTAAGAAAGAGGGAGAGAGGAGAGAGAGAGGGAGGAGAGAGAGAGAGAGAGAGAGAGAGAAAAAAACAGAGAGGGAGGGATGGCACAACACCAAGGGAAAAAGGAAATTTTCACATAAAAATTTTATTTAAAAAAATCATCAATCTAATATATTAATTTTGCAATGTGTGTGTGTGTGTCACAAATATTTTGAATTATTTATTGACACGAAATCTTTTTTAAAAAATAAAAAAATTATTGACAAAACTATTTCTTAAGACTTTCATCATCATCATCACAGAATGTTGAAATATTAAAGAAAAGAATGTTTTGCATTATTTTACCTGTTTATATTCATATAAATCTTTCGGACTCGCTAATTTTTCATTTTTTTAGCATTGATTAATTATTGTTTCATCAATCGTTACAAAATGTTGTTTTTCATTTTTTTAGCATTGATTAATTATTGTTTCATCAATCGTTACAAAATGTTGAAATAATAAAATAAAATAAAATAATGTTTTTGTATTGTTTTATGTACCTGTTTATTTCATACTAATCTATCACACCCGCTAATTTTTCACTTTTTAGCATTGATTAATTATTTTTTCATTAACCGTTACTTTTTGTACCTGTTTATTCATATTAATCTATCACACCCGCTAATTTTTCACTTTTTAGCATTGATTAATTATTTTTTCATCAATCGTTACAAAATGTTGAAATAATTAAATAAAATAAAATAATGTTTTTGTATTGTTTTATGTACCTGTTTATTTCATACTAATCTATCACACCCGCTAATTTTTCACTTTTTAGCATTGATTAATTATTTTTTCATCAATCGTTACAAAATGTTGAAATAATTAAATAAAATAATGTTTTTGTATTATACCTGTTTTTTTCATATTAGTCTTTTGCACTCGCTAATTTTTGTTCTTTTTAGCATTGTTTAATTATTTTATATTTTTAATTTTTAATAAACTACGTTTTATATTTTTAAGATTATCAATTCTTATATTATTCCTGCAAAAATTATGGTACGCAAAAAACAAATTTTTTCGAAAGAACGGGTTGAAAGCTCCCGCGAAAAAAGCAGATATGACGGGTTCCAAGCTCCCGAAAAAAGCGGTAATAACGGGTTCCAAGCTCCCGATAAAAGCGGAACAGACATACAAACACAAACGATGAAAATTTTTGAAAAGAAAGACTATGATATTGGAATAGAAGAAACAATAGAAATCATAAATATAGACGACGATGAACTATCAGACTATTCAGATATACAATCTTCTAGCCAAATAAATAATACAACTCTTAGAAAAATGAAACAGCGAAAAAAAATGAATATTGATCAAAAAGAAAGCGAAAAGCAAAAAAATCGCGAAAGAATGGCTTTAAATCGTAAATTTTTTCTAGAAGAAAGTCAGGCTGAAAAGCAAAAAAACCGTGAAAGAATGGCTTTAAAACGAAAAATTTTTTTAGAAGAAAGTCAGGCGGAAAAGCAAAAAAATCGTGAAAGAATGGCTTCAAAACGTAAAAAAGGATTAAATGAAAAAATTGAATCTTATATTTGTGCAGATAGTTTAAGTGTTAGAAAACACAAACTTGGACCAATGAACAACGAATGTGTGCATTGTCATTCTTTAAATTTTTCAGAAGAAATAGTCGCAGGCAAAAAATCAGAATTTAAAAATTGCTGCCATTATGGAAAAGTATTGATTTCAGATTTTCCTGAAAAAAATTTTCCTGTTGGATTAAAAAATTTATTTATTCGAAATGATGTAAAATGTCGTATGTTTTTTGAAAATATTAGATATTTAAATAGCACTTTGTCAATGGCTTCAATTAATCCTTTAAGATATAAATTTAAACATAATCGAGGACCATATTGTTTCCGAATTTCTGGCCAAATTTTTCATAAAATGAATATAGCACTTCTTCCGGATGAAAAAAGAGGAACCAACTAATGGACAATTATTTATTGTCGATACGGGGGACGCAGTAAATTTGATGAAACAATCAAACTCAAAAATAGATAATGACTTATTGAATTATTTATATAATTTAATTAAATCAGAAAATCCTTTTGCTAAAGCTTTTGTAATGATGAAAGAAGAAGAAGACGCTGAAAAGGAAAGAGCTAAACAAGAAGGAAGAGAGAACCAATTGAAATGAAATTATTGTTTGGTCTAGCCCCGAATATGGACAAAAATCGATATAAATTGCCTAGGGCAAACGAAGTTGCTGTTGTTTTTGTACCTGGAGCAGATGGAGAAATACCTGAGTCAAAAATTGTTGTAAGAGAAAGAGGAAAAGAATTAAAGATTTTAGATAGTCTTGACAAAATGTAACACCTTTATGTTATCCTTTTTTTCCAAGGGGAACACCTGGCTGGCACCCAGAAATGAAACAAACAAATGGCTATAAAAGTCTAACAAGACTACAATATGCAAGTTGTTGTATGGCTGTAAGAAATGAGTTTAATCCGTTGTTATTTGGTGGGAAATTATTTCAGCAATGGTGTGTTGATGAATATGTCAAAATTGAAAATGATAGATTAAAATGGATTCGAAATAATCAAAAAAAGATTTTGGCAGATTCTTATAAAAATGTAGATAGTTTTTTACTTAAAAGGTCTCAAGAAACAGGTCTTCCAGTTGGAAGAAAAATTATTTTACCTTCGACAATTGTAGGGTCACCTAGATATATTGAAAAACATTTCCAGGATGCAATGACCATTGTTCGAAGATTTGGAAAACCAGACTTATTTGTTACAATGACATGTAACCCAAAATGGGAAGAAATTCAAGAAAATTTATATAAAGAACAAGATCCTAGCGACCGACCAGATATTATTGACCGTGTTTTTAATCTAAAAATTAAGGCACTTTTAAGAGATGTAACGAACCAAGTTTTTGGATTTTGTATTGCTTGGATGTATCCCGTTGAGTTTCAATTGAGAGGACTCCCACATATTCATTTACTTATTACATTGGCACAAAAAGACAAATTACACGATGGAGAAGATGTAGATAAAAGGGGAATTAGTGCAAAAATTCCTAATAAAAACCAAGACCCACAACTTTATGAATTAGTTAAAAACATATGATTCATGGCCCATGTGGAATATTAAACCCAAATTCACCATGTATGGAAGAAATTACCGACAAAAATAATGTTAAAATTAAGCGATGTTCCAAAGGATACCCAAAATCATTTCAAGAAAAAACAATTGTTTTAGAAAATGGGTTTACTATCTATGCAAGACCAAATGATGGAAATTTTGTTGAAGTAAAAATTTTTGATGGAAAAGTTTATAAATTAGATAATAGATGGGTTGTACCTCATATGCCATATTTATTAAAAAAATTTTCCTGTCATATCAATGTTGAGAAAGTCAACAGTTTATCTTCTGTTAAATATTTGCATAAATATATTCATAAAGGACCAGATAGAACTGGTGTTAAGTTAGTTGAAAAAATCGATTTTGATGAAGTGAAGCAATTTACCGACGCAAGGTTTGTAAGTCCAACAGATGCTGTTTGGAGAATTTTAGAAAATCCAATTTGTGATAGAAGCCATGCAATTAAAACATTGCCTGTTCATTTATCAGGCGAACAAATTTATTATTTTGAGGAAAATATGGAAGAAGAAGAGCTTAGAGACAAAATAAACAGAAATACGGAACTAATGGCATATTTTGAATTAAACAAAAATGATGAATTGGCCAAAAATAAATATTATCACGAAATTCCAGAGTTTTTTGTATTTGGAAAAGGTAAATGGAAAAGGCGTGTCGGAATTGAAAACAATATAACAGAAAATTTCCAAACAAAAACAATAGGTAGGTTGGTAAAAGTTTTACCTTCTGAAACTGAGAGATATTATTTGAGATTATTGTTATTGCATGTAAAGGGCGCGACAAGTTTTGAAAACTTAAAAACAAGAAACAATATTTGTTATCCTACTTATGCAGAGGCATGTTTGGCCTTTGGATTGATAAGAGATGATGAGGAATGGAAAAAAGCAATAGAAGAAGCAAATTTTTACATGATGCCTTCAAAATTGAGAATGTTTTATGCATTGATTTTGGCACATTGCGGACCATCAAAGCCCAGAGAGTTATGGGAAATTATTTAGTGAACCATTATCAGAAGATTTTTCAAAAAATTATAACAAAGAGACAGCTAAAAAATTAGCATATAGAGAAATTGTAAGAAACTTAAAAGAAACAGGTAAATCTATTTCTGAATTTCCAACTATGCCACAAATTAGTGAAGAAATAAATGATGAGGAATTTGACCAAGAAAAAGAAATGAATAAAGGGAAAAAATTATATTTGCTAATGAATGATGAACAAAAAAATATTATCGATGAAATAATCAAAAAAATCGATAATCCGGATAATTCAGGCGGTTTTTATTTTATAGATGGGCCTGGCGGAGTTGGAAAAACTTTTATTAATAAAACTTTATGTCACTTAATAAAAGGAAAGGGCAAAAAATATTCAACAATGGCTTTTACTGGTATAGCAGCGAATTTGTTACCTAACGGTCGAACTCTACATAACAGATTTGGTTTAAATCTTGATTTAACTAACTCAAATATCGGCCCAAAATCAATTGGATGGAAAGAGTTGAAAGAAACCGATTTATTTATTATAGATGAAGCACCGATGATAGACAAAAAAGCTTTAGAAACAATTGATAAAAAATTAAAAGAAATAATGCAAAATGATCTTTTGTTTGGAGGAAAAGTGATGGTTTGGACCGGAGATTTTCGACAAACACTGCCTATTAAAAACTATGCAACCAAAGCACAAATTATCGATTCAATCATTAAAAGAAGTGAATTTTGGAATTACGTAAAAAAATTAGAATTACATAGGAATATGAGAGCCCTTCCAACGGAACAAGAATTCGCAAAAAATCTTATAGATATCGGTGATGGCAAGCTAAACAATGAAAAAAATGAAATTATTGTACCATCAGAATGTGTTAGTAACGGAAACTTAGTTGAAGAAATTTTTTGGACAGATAGTCTCATCAAAAAATTGGGGTGAATTATCAAAAGTTGCAATACTTGCACCAAAAAATATTGATGTTAACGAAATGAATAAAAATGTACTCGATATGCTTCCAGGTGAAGAAAAAGTTTATACCAGTATTGATCATGCCGAAAATGAGCAAAAACAACGATTAGACGAATATTTAGATGAGTATCTCCATTCATTAAATCCACAGGGACTTCCCCAGCATGAATTACGATTAAAAGAAAATTCTGTTATTATGTTGCTTAGAAATTTGAATATATGTCGGGGTTTGTGTAATGGTACAAGACTAAGTGTTATGTCTTTGAAAGACCATGTATTAGTCTGTAAAATTATAGAAGAATTTTGTGAAGAATGTGAAAATTCTCATCAAAATAAAATAGTTTTTATTCCTCGAATCACCCTTTCTTGCGAAAATGAATATCCTTTTAGTTTAATTAGACATCAGTTCCCTGTTAAACTGGCTTTTGCAATGTCAATAAATAAAGCACAAGGTCAGACTTTAGAAAAATGTGGACTTGATTTAAGAAAAGATGTTTTTAGTCATGGTCAATTATACGTAGCTCTATCAAGAGTTAGAACATGGAAAAGCTTAAAAATTAAATTAATGGACCAAGAAAATATCCGAAAAGTAAAAAACATAGTTTATAAAGAAGTTTTTGATTGAATTGATTTTATTAAATATTATTTGTTATTAGTTTATTCATTTTATATATACATAAATGTAGGAAAAATCAAAAAAATTATCGTAAAAAAGGAGCATTACGGTAAGTTAATCGCTATATTAATGAGGAGGGTATAGCGTGTGATAGGGCGGGATATAAGTTGTCCCTTTAACTATCACTTAACTCCTCTGCTCCTTTGGTACCCATGCTTTGGTGCGTTCACGTCGCGGGTACCGTGAGTAGGTGTATTACCGAAACTAAACCAAAGCCAAAAGAAATTTTTTTACTTTTACTAGCGGAGGTGCGCGAGCGAAGCGAGCGCACCTGCGCTAGTTTATTTTTATTGCATTAATAAAAAAGCATAGAAACATTTTTTTAAAATTTCAAATTTAAATATATATTTTTTTCTGTTAGGCCATGACTCATTTCCCTGTTTGTACACCAAATACATGTGCGTTGGCGTGCCCGCCGTTCTGTCCATGCTTTTGGCAAATATCAACGCGCACTATGCCCACGCGACAGAAACCGTAAAAAATGGGAAATTTTAATTTAAATTAACCGTAAAAATGAAAATTATTTAATTTATGCGTAAAAACGAAATTTTTATTTTTAATTGAAATGATGAAAGAATCTCTTGAATTAATGTGTTTAATTTGGTAGCTTATAATATATCAAAAAATCGTTTGACTTACTCTTAAAAATTAATCATTTTATGCCATTTTAATTGATTATAATTAATTCATTAATTAATTAGTCTCAACTAATTAGCAAACTCATTAGGCGGCCGTTTCTGCGCCTGACCGTTTCAACGCCACCAACGCCGGACAACAGCCGAGGCCGAGGACAACGAGCAGTGCAATTGGTGGTGGTGGTGGTACTGCTGACGAACTGCAACAGGAGGCGGAGGACAACGAAAGTGTTTTGCTGAACGGCGCCGAATCGCCGACCCCCGGCGGCGGCACTTTGGGCTACGCAATTTTGGCGGAGGACTCCAAAACGCCGGCCCCATTCTATGAAATGATGAGCGAAAGTGAGCTGAATGTAAGCGACGGGTGCCACGTTTTGTTTAAAAACACAACATTTGTGCATTTTAGTATACAAAAAAAAAAATTTTTTTTTTGAAAAACTAAGGAGTGGGGGAGGGGGCTGTTGGTTTGCATTTTATTGTAGAAAATGGTGTTTTTTAACATATTTTCAGGGTCGTTTGTCATGGAATTATATTTTTTTCATTAGAAAAAACCAAAAAGTTGGTTGGTCTTCTCTTTGGTTTTCAAAAAAAAAATCAACCGCCCTAACTAAAAAAGTGACGATTTTGCTATAAAATATGGACAAAGTTTAGTGTATTTTGTGGTCAAATTATTGTAAATATTCAATGAAATTTTAAGACCAAACAAAAATTTGCTGTGAAAATGACAAAATTTTGAGCCGAATTTCGCAAATAGCTAATGAACATCTGAAATTTAATGCAATTTTCAGTGAAAATTTGCATCAACTTCCAAATTTTGCCTATTTTTTTCACTTTATTCCGATTTTTAATGCCTTTTTTTGGTTGCAATTCCAATTTGAAATTCTAATTACTCAAACTTAATATTATTTTGTTCAATTTAAGGCCGAACTTGCAAAGTATGGCCATGGTCCGATGGGAAAACGTACGGCTATCCGACTTTTGAACCGAATTTATGAGGCAACACACCCAGGTTTAGCAAAATTTAAAAATGGGGTACAATTTTTTAATACTTTTAAATGCCACTGACAATTTTTACAATTTTTTTATAAAAAAGTATAAATTCCATAAAAATCGAAAATTTTTTGAAATATTTGGAAAATTTTGTAATTTTTCGAAAATCATTTTAAATTTCTCTCAGAAATTGGGATTTTTCATTTCTTCGTTTTCTCTACCGAAATTTTTAAAAAACTTAAAATTTTCAAAGATTTTTTTTAAACAATTATCTAAAAAATTGTAAGAAAATTGTGAGGAATTGGATTTTCCAAATATTTTTTTAAATTTCCGTTTTAGGCCTACCCTCTCCCTAAAAAAGTTCCCATTTTTATTTTTCAGTGATTTCAAGCGACACGCCAATCCCGCGGAAAGTGCGGCGCGCATTGGCGACGGACGACGGCGGCGGTGATAAAAATGGGGCGGCTGAACGGCAACGGGAACGGAGGACCAAGCAAAAAATTGGCCAAATGTTGCGGTTGGCCAACAAAAATGCCGAGACGGAGACGACAGGGAATTATGCCAAGCAAAACGACGACGGTGGCGGCGATGGATTTGCCAACAATGCCAAAGAAAACGGTGCCGGACAAATGGCGGCGCCAACAATATCTAAACAACAACAACGGCACGGACAGCAGCAACAGCGGGGCCGTGGACGCGACGGCAACGAAGGATGGTGGGGAGGCGGAGGTGAAGGAATAATCACTCATAGAATTTAAAAAAAGTTTAAATTCCCCTAAGTTTTTTTAAAATTGGCCTGAACATTAGGTCATTTATGGGAAAATGCCAAAAAAAAAAAATTTCACCAAAAAAATAGCGAAAAAAATTTTGGGGGCCGAAGAGAAAAAAAAACGATTTCCCATCTCACTCAAACTTGAATTTTTAAATTGTGAATTCAAATTTATTTTTCAAAATTTGCCTACAATTAGTCATTTGTGGGTAAAATGTCAAAAAAAAATGCAAAATTTTTGTCATATTTTTTTTGGACTCGGAAAAATTTCCATCCCAATTTGTTTACATTTTTTCGGGCTCAATGAACCATAATTTACTTATATCTCATTTAATAATTGACGTTTTTTTGTCCAATTTCAGTTTATTTTTAGCATTTTATTGCCTCCGCCGACGCTCGAAGGAGTGTTGGCCGAATTGAACGGCACAATTTGCGCGTTGGAGCAATTGTTGGAGCAGCGACAGCGCATCCGACAAAAATTGGTGGGTTTGCCGGGAAAAATTCTTAAGAAACTTATTTTTAGTAAGAAAATTTCAAGAAAAAAATTTTTTTGAAACTTTGCGATTTTTTTGATGAACACTACCAAATTTTTTCAAAAATTTTTTGAACTTACTAACATTTTTTTTAAATATTTTCTTTTGTGAAATTTGGACACGGTGTGCTATTGATTAATTCATCTTTTTTTGCATTCGTCAAATGAAAGAAATAAATAACAAATTACTTCTTAGAGCTTATTTTCATAATTCTTTTTGCTAAGTTTAGAACAGATATACGAATCAAACAAATTTTCCTATTTAAAAAAACAAGAAAAGTATTAATTCAACTCGTCCTCAAATTGGCACTGTTTCGGCCCGTTTCGAAGCGCTGGTGGACAAACATTTTGATGACAGGACGAATTTTTTTTATAATTTCGGCAAGTTTTTTTTTTGTTTTTTTCTGTTCTTCTTTTTTGTTTTTGGGTTATGGTCCCAAAAGCCTTAACAGCCCCAAATTTTCAAAATAAAATAAAAATTTTTCCAAATTCAAGAAAATTTATTTGTAAAAGTGAATAGTTTTTTATGTGTTTTTTGAAGGATTTTATGCGTAAAATATTTAATGGCCTCCAAGTAGGCAAGTTTTTTTTGTTTTTGTTTTTTTTGTATGTAAAAATGAGAATGTTTCAACTTTTTAAATTATTTTTTTAGGATTTTTTTCCAAAAAAACGAACTTCAATTTTCAGAATATCAAAGTGGTGGACATTCTCCCCTTTTTGACCGTCCATATCATAAGAGAACATTTTTTTCTTAAAATTAAAAAAACTTTTTTTGGAAATTTTACATTTTTAATTTAATTTTTTGGCCCTTTTTATTCAATTAAGCCTAAAAATGCATTTTCTATGAACAAATTTACATATTTAACTAACATTTTTAAAATTTCAGCTGGGTTTGCTTGGTGTTTGGATGGACATTCTCCCCTTTTGACCGTCCTCAACTCGGCTCAAATTGGCATTGCTTTCGCCCCGTTTCAATGCTCCAGTGGACAAACATTTCAACGGCTGAAGGCGTAAGTTTCAGTTTTCAAATTGGCCATGAAATTTTTTTAATCTCTAATTTTGTTTTGATTCGGCATTTAAAAATTTAATTTGAAAATTCTTTTTGAGAAATTTTTTCGATTTATGACCTCAGAATCCCTGTGTGATTTGTACCTCTTCTGATCACTGTTGTAACTTTTTTTCCCATTTTTTAAATAACTAGAGCGCAAAAAAATACCTTTTTTTCAGCGACGAATATCGATTATATTTTATTATTCATTTTCTCAGTATCAATTTTGTTATTGATTCCCCCCCCCTTTTGACGTAAATATTTTCAGAGTTCCTATATAAATTAATTATACCTTGCCATATAATAGCGAATAGTTTCTCTTCCCCAAATCTGAGGGCAGAATAGGTAATAACTATATGGCAGAGGTACGCATAAGTGTCATTATAGCGATCAGAAAAAGTTAAACATGTAATGAAATTAAAAAGTATTATTTTTCAATACACTGAATTATTGTGCATGTTTAATTGTTTCTGTCCTTGAGTTCCCATTATTGATATTCACATTTTTTGTTGTGGTTCGCTGACTGGCCCCTCGGGGCATGTGTCGCACCAATGCGGTTCGCTGACTGGCCCCTCGGGGCATGTGTCGCACCAATGCGGTTCGCTGACTGGCCCCTCAGGGCACGTGTCGCACCAATACGGTTCGCTGACTGGCCCTCGGGGCACGTGTCGCACCAATACGGTTCGCTGACTGGCCCCTCGGGGCATGTGTCGCACCAATGTGGTTCGCTGACTGGCCCCTCGGGGCATGTGTCGCACCAATGCGGTTCGCTGACTGGCCCCTCAGGGCACGTGTCGCACCAATACGGTTCGCTGACTGGCCCTCGGGGCACGTGTCGCACCAATACGGTTCGCTGACTGGCCCCTCGGGGCATGTGTCGCACCAATGCGGTTCGCTGACTGGCCCTCGGGGCATGTGTCGCACCAATACGGTTCGCTGACTGGCTTTGGGGCATGTGTCGCACCAATACGGTTCGCTGACATTCCCTCGGGGCATTGTCGCACCAATGTTGTTCGCAGACAAGACCTTCGGGGCATTGTCGCACCAATGTGGTTCGCTGACAGGCCCTTCGGGGCATTGTCGCACCAAGGTGGTTCGCTGATATTCCCTTCGGGACATTGTCGCGCCAATGTGGTTCGCAGACAGGCCCTTCGGGGCATTGTCGCACCAATGAGGTTCGCTGACGTGCCTTCGGGGACTGTGTCGCAGCAACTTTTGCATCTGCATTCTTATTGAGATGTGTGAGCCCTGACTGATGGATTTCAGCACAGGACGACTACACTCCATGGCGAAGAATGATGACAGAATAACCTTTTTGCGCAATTTTAAATAAATATTTTTATTTTCTGTGCATCATATGGTTATTTTCCTCATACTTTGTGCCACATTTGCAACACTTTCTGATTTGTTGTTTCAGATGCCTTCTAAACAACAAAATTTGAGAAAGAAGATGCAAGATGTGTATCGGCGACAGGCAGAGCGATCTGTCAGTCGGGATAACTCACCCGTCTCAGACGGGAGTGCAGATGGGAATGGAGAGGCATCGGCGTCTCTCCGGGGCACCAGCACCCCAAGCTTAAGTGCTTTGCAAATAAGCACGCCGGCTTCTTCCATTGGAAGTAAAAAGAGGGGAAGACCCTTGAGAGCCGGAGCGAAGCCAATCTTGGCTACCCAAGAAAGGGTGTCTCTCATTGACACACCTCGAACTGCGGTCACTCAAAGTGACCAGGGTTCGCCGTGCAAAAAAAGGGGAAAGGTCGCCGAGTGTGGCCAACCCATGTTTGCCAATGAAGCTATTGCTTTGACGCCTGTTTCGACTCTAAGTCGTGGAGGGCGACCAGTTAAGCAACTGGGAGGGCATGCCGGTAAAGGAAGAGGCAAAACCAACGAGTCTATGAGCAAATGCTCTGAAATTGACCAAAGTGTGGAAAACGCTCTAAGTCCGGCACCCTCGCACATTGTGCCTGAAAAGATAAACTTCAGCACAGTGCAAATAAATTTCGCTACATCGCGAAATTTTGCCTGTAAAATTTGGAAATGGGCAGCAATCGGCCTTTACGAACGTGATGGCGAAACACCGATTGCCCCAAGATCTGGCCCAAGATACATTGAGACCTGTTGGAATGATATGACCCAGTTTCTCAATGACGGCTTTGCTGCCACATACTTGGCATACTTGGCAACCATATCACAACGAAAAGTGGTCGTTGTTGACCCAATGGTATGGAGCAATGGCCTGGACAGAGTCATGCCTTACAAAAATATGACATTTGGGTACGACCCTAATGTTCCGGCAGAAGTTATACTTTTGCCAGTACATTTCCCTGGACATTGGACTCTCATTGTCCATGATGTGCAATTTGGCACTCATTTTGCCGATTCTTTGCCTACCACATATGGCAGGTTGGATCCGCAACTGACGGATAAAATTAAAAATATCATTTCGGATATTTTGCCGTCAGCGGTGTTGACAGGGATTGTTGATGTCGAAAATCTGACGGTCCAACACGATGGTAATAGTTGTGGGTACTTCGTGTGCCTGTATGCTGAGTCATGGCTTATGAACAATCGCACATTTGTTCTGCCTGATTTATCCATCAATTATGAAAAAAAGCGCATTTTATGGCACATTAACGAGCTGTATGGCTCTGATAATGTGCCATATCATCCAAGGGAAGGGGTGCCAACTCCTTGCCCAATTGTCTATCGGCATACGGATGAAGCGCAGTCGACATCCAAGGCCGCTGAGCTAATGGAAGTTGATGAACATGATGATATAATGATCATCGAACCACAGACAAGTGGACAGGCAGTTGATGCCATTCTCACCCAAGCCCAAGTGGCCGGTGAAAACCAAGCTGACACGCTTGGTTTGGTGTCGGAGTCTTGCATCCCGCAAGAGCCAATTGCGCAGGCTGATGATGTAATTTTCATTAGACCTAAGACGCCACCAAGGCGATCAATGCGCGTTCAAAAAAGGCTTTCAGCTTCTGTTAGCCGTTCGCCTTCACCGGCGCCGAAACGCCCCCCGCCAGCAAATTCGCTGGGAGTGGCAACGCCGATCACACGGCGTTGCTCTACATTTCACAAGGGGTGGCAATGCGTTGCAGCAGCAGCCAAACATTTCCCGGAATATTGTGACTCCGGGAAACTCGGTGACAAAAAATGCGCCGATTGCGGTGCACATCTCTTCTCACATGAAGACAGTAGCCTTTGCTGCCGGAAGGGAAGAGTTGTGCTGCCAATGCTTAACCCGCATCCTGATGAGCTCAAACAGCTGATTGTGGGGAATAAGCAATCCCGTGAAGGGAAAGAATTTGTGCGACACATGTCGCGTTATAACAACCTGTTCCAATTTGCGAGCGTTTCCGCTGGCAACAAACCAAGCCCTGCTGGCGGTCCGATGGCCGTTATTCTTAACGGAGAATTCCATCGCCGCATAAGCAGCATGCAGGCTGGTACAACTCAGATTCCTGGCTTTGGCCAGTTGTACATTCTGGACCCAGTCGAGGCTATGGAACAGCGTCGAAACAACCCCAGGTTTACTGGGGAGAAAATCACAAACGAAGATGAGTTTGTGCAGGGTCACCAGCTAAATGAGCAGACTCTTGAGATCTTAGAACAAATGATCCAAGTGCATCATCCTGCTGCGCAGGCATATAAGCAGGCGCGTGAGCAGCTCACTGAGCTTCTCCAACAACAAACTCCGGAAGAGCTTCGTTTCTTCCGCATGACTTTGTTGAACGAGCGCAGGGCTCCAGCTGGTCTGAAAGACCCAAAATTGCACCCACACCAAATAATCACCCCTTCTACGGGTGAAGGGATGTTCGCTATTCATGCGGACCCCACTGGTGCTCCTCCGCCCAAAGGAATTTGGGTAGAGAACAAACAAGGGCAATTAAATGAAATTGCTCCTTTCAGTCCGTGGACTGATAGTCTTACGTATCCATTAATCAAGCCAATGGGCGATGATGGATACACAACTGGCATTAAATATGCTAAGCCACCATCGCGTAAGCGAAAAGGTGCTCAGAATGCATCTGGCCTATTTGACTCGGAAGCCGAGTCAGATAATGAGTCGTGCGAGACTCAGTCAATTGCATCATCTGATGCTGGGTCAGTCGCAAATTCAGATGCTGAATCTGTAGCATCTGTTTCATCGCAGCACCGGCGGATTGACAAATCCAAACAATTTATCTCCCTGCGAGATTATTGCAAGTATTATCTCGCAATAAGGGATGAAAATGTGGAGTTGCAATACCACCACATTCTTTCATGTGGTGGAGGACTTGGTCAGCGCTGGATCCTTGACCAGGCTGCAAAAATTGATTGGCAAATAGCAACATTTTTGCGTAGACCTGACATGGATCTGCGGATCAGCACTCCAAAAAATCTGCTGCAGTATTTGGTCAACCAATACAACAGGCAGCAAGCACGGCAAAACCCCAATGCCCAACAGAAAACTGTTGATGACATTGGCAGTGTTGTTCGGCTTTCCGAACACAACGTAAATTCTCTCCAATATTGGAAGAAAATGTATGAAGATTGCAACACCGTTTTTGCACGGTGCCATGACGCGAAGAAAGCGCGTCTCTTCATCACATTCACGAACAACAGGGAATGGCCTGAGTTCAAAGAGAATTTACACAAAAACGGTCAAGTATTTACTGACCGTTTTGACATGTGGATGCGTGTCTGGAGCAGCAAAATCGCTGAGTTCCGAGAAGAACTTTATGACAAAAAGTTCTTCGGAACAATCCTTGGTTACGGTGAATCAATGGAGTTCCAAGGCCGAGGAGGCCCACATGCCCACATTGTGGCGCAAACAGACCTGGACGCAGTTCCATATGTCATTCAGGAATACATATGGGCGCACATTCCATCTTTGCCTGATAAAGATGACGACACGCCCATTGCAAAAATGCATCGCGAAATCCGCGAAACAATGCATATGCAACTGCACAGATGCAGTGACAGTTGGTGTGGTCCTAGCGACCCAATTTACGGGCGGTGCAAGAAGGGGTTCCCAGCCCCTTACTCAAAATGTACGATTTTGCGCCCGGACAGGCCCGCGATGTATTTCCGGCCTTCACCAACTGATGGTGGTGCCCAATTAGAGGTAAACGGCCTAATATACGACAACTCACATGTCGTGCCGTATAATCCTTATATTCTGCTGCGTTACCGAGTACACCATAATGTACTGTTTGCATATGGTAACAAAGCAAATATTAAATACGCACTCAAGTACCCTTTTAAAGGGCCAGGACATTGTTATGTCGAGTGCAAAGAAGAGTCCGGCAATAAAATTGGAATTGATGAGCCGGCTCAATATGCCAAGATGAACTTCCGTGGTGCAACGGAAGCATATGCCATTGTTCATTCAATGCCATTTGCCCGTCTTTCGCATCATGTTGTCAAATTGGCAATTCATTTGCCAAACCAACAGCCCATTGTATATAGGGCATTCCAGCTGGTGAGCAAAGCTCAACAAATCCAGCAAGGCGAACTGCCAGAAACGCAGTGTTCAGCCTATTGGAAACAATGGCAAAATGAGTGGAAGAATGATCCAAAGTTTAAGGACATTCTTTTCGAAAAAGTCCCAGAGCGGTTCCGATGGGCAAAGGACAAATGGGTCCTGTACAAAAGGCAGCAAATTAAAAGGCCACCTATCGGCCGAATTGTTCCTGTACCCCCATCGGACCCGGAAAGGTTCGCGCTCTATTCACTTATGCGTCACTTTCCTGGAGACCCAGACCATCTTAAGATGGTTAATGGGTTGCTTTGTACCTCATTCACTGAGGCTGCAATAATGCATGGTCTTCTTGAAGACGACAAAATTTGGGACAAAACTCTGGCGGAGGCAGCTCTGTCGCGCTGGCCAGATCAGATGAGATGGCTTTTTGTGAGCATCCTGGTCTATGGCCAGCCGAGTAATGCCATAGAATTGTGGAACAAGTACAAAGACCAAATGTACAATCCGCAAGGCATTATTACTCTGGCACAGCATAAAGTAGCAGAGCTTGAAGCCCTAGCCGACATTGATTGGCGGCTGCACAGCTGCTTTAACTTAAGCTGTGTGCATTTTAGCCTGCCAGACCCGCCAACTTCAATTGCCAAAAATACTGACGCGGCAATTGAAGAGTTTTTCTTTGGCGATGATGATTTGAATTTGCCTCCAGGGCAACCAAATCCTCGTCCACAGCCAAATACCCCTCCGCCACTTAACAGCGACCAACAGAAGGTCTTTGATGCTGTTTTGTTGGCAATACAGTCGAACCCTAGGGATTCGACTGTCCCCCGCCGTTTCTTCATATACGGCGATGGAGGCACAGGAAAGACATTCCTGTTTGGCCAAATTATTAGGCGCTTGCGAAAGGCCCCATACACCTACAAAGTGCTTGCTACGGCATCCACTGGGTGTGCAGCCATTTTGCTGCCATATGGGAAAACAGCCCATTCCACGTTTCGTCTGGGTAGAGAAGTGTCATTAGACAAACTCCCAAGCATTCCGCTGGAGAGCTTCTTTGCCCGTCGGATTCGTGAGGCCCAACTCATCATCATTGATGAGATCACCATGCTTCACAACACGGTGATTGAGGTCATCGACCGAGTGTGCAAAGAGATGGCAATTCGCCAGCACAAGGATCTCCTCTTCGGAGGAAAAACGGTCATTTTCAGCGGTGACTTCAAACAGTCGCTGCCGGTCGTGCCTCATGAAGGCTTAACCGCTCAGGTGACAGCCTGTTTTCAAACGTCTCCGTTGTTTGGTCAATTCACCACGATGAAATTGACCATCAACCAGAGACTGGGCCAAGGTCAGCAAGCGTACTTGCAAATGTGCCGCCAAATCGGGCTCGGAGAAACCGGAGAGCACTTCTGGATTCCTCCGCAGTTCCTCGTTAAGAGCAAGGAAGAGCTGATAGATTATGTCTATCCTAACTTCCAACAACTCCTTGGCAATGACAAAGAGCTGCTCAATCGTTTGATTCTCGCTCCGCACATTGACACGTGTGATGAAGTCAACGAGATCATGATGGCGAATGTGCCAGGTCAAGTGCGGGAATACTTGTCCACGGATAAGCCCCTTGACGACCGCCCACTGGACATCGATGAGATCGAGTCCGAAGTGGCTGCGTTGAACCGGCGCACAGACTCGGGCATGCCCCCGCACAGTCTCCGGCTTAAAGTCGGATGCGTCGTCGTCCTTCTTATCAATAAAAGTGATAAGGAAGGACTGATCAATGGCACACGCATAGTTCTGGAAGAACTTGGCGATGATCGCCTCATTGGTCGTGTTATCAATAGCAATGCTATTGGCGGCCAAGTGAGATTCTTTCTTGAAAGAACACGAAATGTCTATGAAGACAAATCGCCTGGCGGCATAAAATATGAGCGTTTGCAGTTCCCAATAAAGCCTGCATTCGCTATGACCATTCAAAAAGGTCAGGGCCAAACAATCCGCACTGTCGGCATTGATCTGGAAAGGGAAGTATTTTCCCACGGTCAATTGTATACGGCCTTCTCTCGGGCAACAGACGGAAACAATGTCCGTGTTCATGCTCCCAACCGGGAAATTGATGCCCAAGGCCGAGCCAAAGTGCTGAATATTGTAGCTACTAATATGCTCAAGTTACAATAAATGGCTTAGTCCAGAGCAGTTGGGCACATGGTTTTTGGAGAGATGCCAATCCCATTCCCATCTGCACTATGTTGGGTGCGAAAATGGTGAGAAGCTTGGATCCGGGACATGGACCGGTCAGCCCTCTTTAGGGCCTACAGGTGAATTGCCATTTAGCGCTCAACCCAATAACGTGCCAACGCCTGGACTAAGGGAGGGAGGAGGGCCATGACGTGCAACGTTAGGGCACTTCCGGTTTCCATTGCATTATGCGATGTGTCAACTCCAATTATTGGAGGAAACCAAGTGCATGTCGGCTGACGCAAAGACCCTAACAGACTAAAACGCGCCTAGGTAGCGAAGCTCAAGAAGCGCGCAGCGCTTTCCCAAGCGCCACCCTCGCATGCACACACCCGCTAGTTTATATACTACTAAAGAAACAGATGAACTCATTGCTAAAACAAAAATCTCGGGAACCGCTGGCGGGGGACTCGGGATTTCGACCTTGGGGGCAACTTTTGACGGCGCATCCAGGAAAACTATAGGCATTCCGGTCCGAGGGCCAACTGAGCGCCAGCGGCGCTGAAACGGCTTTTTTAAATTTTTTTTTGCTGTTTTTGGGATTCAAAAATTTTTTAAAGTCCTAAATGAAAAATCGGCCTCGATAGGAAATCAAGTTGGGAGGTTTGGCACAACTTTTTGCTCTTCACCGACCTCGTAGGGCCTACCAGTTTTTCCGAAAAACTGCGCAAAAATTGCATACTTTTTTGGCCATTTCAGCGCCGGCGGAATAACTCGTCGGGGTTTGGAGGGAGGAGGTCGGTGTAAGCGGCTTTTTTGTACAGCTCGACGAGCTCTATCCAACCATGTTTTTGGATTTCTGAAATTTTCAGAAATTTTCGAGCTAGGCCCCCTCGAAAATTTTCCGTTTTTTAATTTTATTATTTTTTACAGATTTTTCCGGGGAAAACGGAGACCACTTTCAAGCAACCGTTTTTCATGCTCTATCGATTGGTGGCATTTTTAAAAAAAATTTTCAAAATTTTTTTGGAAATAGAAAATTTTTGGTTGGTAGGCCTCAATTTCAGTTCTGTGGCTATAACTTGTCAGGAGTTGATTTTATCAAAAAATCGTCTAAGAGCTTTTTTGTAGAGAATTTTAAGCCCAATCTAATGTGCTTTATCTCATGTTTTTACCATGAGTTTAAAAAAAGTTATAAAATTAATTGTGATTTTGAAACTCAAAACCATAGGGGGGACCCCATGGTTTTGCATTTCATGAAAATTTTTTTGTTCCTAAATTAGCCAAAATGCATTTTTATGGCATAATTTGAGGTGCTGAATACGTATATACGCTTTATTTTGCGTTTCAGACTTTTTGGAAGGTGGTTAAAATTTTTGAAAAATCGTCAATTTTTAGGCCTCCAAAAATCAAGCGGAATTTCGAAAATTCATAACTCTCTTCGTTTTTGGTCAATTTTAGTGTAATAAAGCTTTAAAAATATAGAAAAATCGGGAGAATTTTATGAGATTTATTTGGGATTTCTATCTTGCAAACAATAAAAGTTATTCCAGAAATTCTGGAAATTTTCGATTTTTCAGAAAAAAATTCCTAACTCCCTTCTGAAAAAGTATTTTATAAAAATAATAAACTCAAAAAATCCGCAATTTTTTGCTCTATTTTATAAATTTTATTTTAGCTTTTTATCACTTTTTTAAAAAAAGTTATAGAAATAAAAGTGATTTTGGCATCCGGGACCACAGGGGTGTGACCATGATTTGTGAGTTGAAAATTTTTTTCACCAAAAATCTTCCAAAAATATGATTTTAGGGCTATTTTATGACGCTGATCACGAATACGTGATCATATTTTACTTTAGAGATGGTTAAGACCTCAGAATCCCTGTGCGATTAAAATTAAAAAACGGGCGCGAAGCGCCCGTCCTGAGGCCGCGAAGCGGCCGAATGTTCCCCACAAAATTAAACAAACGGGCGCGAAGCGCCCGTCCTGAGGCCGCGAAGCGGCCGAATGTCCACCGAAAAATTAAAAAACGGGCGCGAAGCGCCCGTCCTGAGGCCGCGAAGCGGCCGACTGTTCCCTACAAAATTAAAAAACGGGCGCGAAGCGCCCGTCCTGAGGCCGCGAAGCGGCCGAATGTTCTCAACAAAATTAAAAGACGGGCGCGAAGCGCCCGTCCTGAGGCCGCGAAGCGGCCGAATGTTCCCTAAAAATTAAAAAACGGGCGCGAAGCGCCCGTCCTGAGGCCGCGAAGCGGCCGAATGTTCTCAACAAAATTAAAAGACGGGCGCGAAGCGCCCGTCCTGAGGCCGCGAAGCGGCCGAATGTTCCCTGAAAAATTAAAAAACGGGCGCGAAGCGCCCGTCCTGAGGCCGCGAAGCGGCCGAATGTCCCCCGAAAAATTAAAAAACGGGCGCGAAGCGCCCGTCCTGAGGCCGCGAAGCGGCCGAATGTCCCCCGAAAAATTAAAAAACGGGCGCGAAGCGCCCGTCCTGAGGCCGCGAAGCGGCCGAATGTTCCCCGCAAAATTAAAAAACGGGCGCTAAGCGCCCGTCCTGAGGCCGCGAAGCGGCCGAATGTCACCCGAAAAATTAAAAGACGGGCGCGAAGCGCCCGTCCTGAGGCCGCGAAGCGGCCGAATGTTCCCTGAAAAATTAAAAAACGGGCGCGAAGCGCCCGTCCTGAGGCCGCGAAGCGGCCGAATGTCCCCCGAAAAATTAAAAAACGGGCGCGAAGCGCCCGTCCTGAGGCCGCGAAGCGGCCGAATGTCCCCCGAAAAATTAAAAAACGGGCGCGAAGCGCCCGTCCTGAGGCCGCGAAGCGGCCGAATGTTCCCCGCAAAATTAAAAAACGGGCGCTAAGCGCCCGTCCTGAGGCCGCGAAGCGGCCGAATGTCACCCGAAAAATTAAAAAACGGGCGCGAAGCGCCCGTCCTGAGGCCGCGAAGCGGCCGAATGTTCCCCGCAAAATTAAAAAAACGGGCGCGAAGCGCCCGTCCTGAGGCCGCGAAGCGGCCGAATGCCACCCGAAAAATTAAAAAACGGGCGCGAAGCGCCCGTCCTGAGGCCGCGAAGCGGCAAATGTTCTCAACAAAATTAAAAACGGGCGCGAAGCGCCCGTCCTGAGGCTGTGATGAATTTCTAAATAACATCACTTTCTAGCGACGCGGCGAAGCCGCGTCCCATAGCGCGATAGCGCTTTAAAACAGCACACTAATGCAATTAATGTTTTGTATGTTTTAAAATAACAAATGAGCATGTCCATTTTCTCTTCATCCAAAAGCCAATTGCCTACGCCGCCCCCGTCAATTCCCACACGCTAGTTTATATACTATAAAATCAAATCGTGTTTCGTTGCTAAAACAAAAATCTCCGGAACCGCTAATCGGGGGGAGCTGAAATTTGGCATGCAGGGGTAACTTTTGACGGCGCATTCAGGAAAACTATAGGCATTCCGGTCCGGCGGCCAACTGAGCGCCAGCGGCGCTGAAATGGCTTTTTGCTTTTTTCAAGAGCCTGTAAAACTATGGGTTTTGGTCTGATCGAAAAATGTCCGCTGGGAGGGCACTCCGCACAAGTGTCCTCTACAAAATTGGTGTTGATCATTTTTTGCTACGACTAACCGTATTCCGTGTACAAGTGAGCAAAAATTGCCAACTCGAAAACCGGAATTTCGTTTTTCGGGAATAACTCTGCGGGATTTGCTTATATCCAGTGCACATAGAAAATGATTATGTGTAATTTTTTGAGCTCTATCCAACCGTGTTTTTGGATTTTTAAAATTTTCAGAAATTTTCGAGCTAGGCCTAAAAAACGGTTTTTTGGTTTTTTAATTTTCTGATTTTTTAACGAATTTTCCAGGAAAAACGGAGACCACTTCCAAAACATAGTTTTTCGAGCTCTATCGATTGGTGACATTTTCAGAAAAATTTTGGTTTTTTTCCGGAAATAGAAAAATTTTTTGCTCTGACCGGGACATTTCAGTCCCGGGCCTATAACTCGTCGGGAGTTGATTTTAGCCAAAAATCTTGCAAGAGCATTTTTGTAGAGAATTTTAAGCTCTATCCAATGTGTTTTATCCCATATTTTTAACATGAGTATAAAAAAAGTTATAAAATAAAAACGGATTTTTAAATGCAAAACCAAAGGGGGGACCCCATGGTTTCGAAATTCATGGAAAATTTTTTTGCTTCTAAAATTGCCAAAAAATACTTTTCTGGGGTAATTTGAGGTGCAGGGCACGAATATACACTTTATATTGAGTTTCGGATATTTTGGAGAGTGGTAAAAAATTTTGAAAAAACATCAAAAATTGGGCCACGAAAAAATCCAGGAATTTTTGAAAATTCATAACTCTCCTCAAAAGGGTCAATTCGTCTCAATTTAAGCGTAAAAAATTGAGAAAAATATGCTGAATTTTATATTTTTTATTAGGTTTATAAATGTAGAAAATTCAAAAAGTCCCCCAAAAAATTAAAAAACGGGCGCGAAGCGCCTGTCCTGAGGCCGCGAAGCGGCCGAATGTCCCCCAAAAAATTAAAAAACGGGCGCGAAGCGCCCGTCCTGAGGCCGCGAAGCGGCCGAATGTCCCCCAAAAAATTAAAAAACGGGCGCGAAGCGGCCGAATGTTATCAACAAAATTAAAAAACGGGCGCGAAGCGCCCGTCCTGAGGCCGCGAAGCGGCCGAATGTCCCCAACAAAATTAATAAACGGGCGCGAACCGCCCGTCCTGAGGCCGCGAAGCGTCCGAATGTTCCCACAAAATTAAAAAACGGGCGCGAAGCGCCCGTCCTGAGGGCGCGAAGCGGCCGAATGTTCCCAAAAAATTAAAAAACGGGCGCGAAGCGCCCGTCCTGAGGCCGCGAAGCGGCCGAATGTTCCCAACAAAATTAAAAAACGGGCGCGAAGCGCCCGTCCTGAGGCCGCGAAGCGGCCGAATGTCCCTAAAAAAATTAAAAAACAGGGCGCGAAGCGCCCGTCCTGAGGCCGCGAAGCGGCCGAATGTCCCCCAAAAAATTAAAAAACGGGCGCGAAGCGCCTGTCCTGAGGCCGCGAAGCGGCCGAATGTCCCCCAAAAAATTAAAAAACGGGCGCGAAGCGCCCGTCCTGAGGCCGCGAAGCGGCCGAATGTCCCCCAAAAAATTAAAAAACGGGCGCGAAGCGGCCGAATGTTATCAACAAAATTAAAAAACGGGCGCGAAGCGCCCGTCCTGAGGCCGCGAAGCGGCCGAATGTTCCCAACAAAATTAATAAACGGGCGCGAACCGCCCGTCCTGAGGCCGCGAAGC
This sequence comes from Heterodera glycines, assembly GCA_004148225.2. Classification (NCBI taxonomy): domain Eukaryota; kingdom Metazoa; phylum Nematoda; class Chromadorea; order Rhabditida; family Heteroderidae; genus Heterodera; species Heterodera glycines. The sequence continues at coordinate 282,737 of CP049709.1, forward strand.
GTCCGAATGTTCCCACAAAATAAAAAAACGGGCGCGAAGCGCCCGTCCTGAGGCCGCGAAGCGGCCGAATGTCACCAAAAAATTAAAAAACGGGCGCGAAGCGCCCGTCCTGAGGCCGCGAAGCGGCCGAATGTTCCCAAAAAATTAAAAAACGGGCGCGAAGCGCCCGTCCTGAGGCCGCGAAGCGGCCGAATGTCCCCCAAAAAATTAAAAACGGGCGCGAAGCGCCCGTCCTGAGGCCGCGAAGCGGCCGAATGTCCCCCAAAAAATTAAAAAACGGGCGCGAAGCGCCCGTCCTGAGGCCGCGAAGCGGCCGAATGTTCCCAAAAAATTAAAAAACGGGCGCGAAGCGCCCGTCCTGAGGCCGCGAAGCGGCCGAATTTCCCCCAAAAAATTAAAAACGGGCGCGAAGCGCCCGTCCTGAGGCCGCGAAGCGGCCGAATGTTCCCAACAAAATTAAAGAACGGGCGCGAAGCGCCCGTCCTGAGGCCGCGAAGCGGCCGAATGTCCCCCAAAAAATTAAAAACGGGCGCGAAGCGCCCGTCCTGAGGCCGCGAAGGCCGCGAAGCGGCCGAATGTTCCCAACAAAATTAAAGAACGGGCGCGAAGCGCCCGTCCTGAGGCCGCGAAGCGGCCGAATGTCCCCAAAAAATTAAAAAACGGGCGCGAAGCGCCTGTCCTGAGGCCGCGAAGCGCCGAATGTCCCCCAAAAAATTAAAAAACGGGCGCGAAGCGCCCGTCCTGAGGCCGCGAAGCGGCCGAATGTCCCCCAAAAAATTAAAAAACGGGCGCGAAGCGGCCGAATGTTATCAACAAAATTAAAAAACGGGCGCGAAGCGCCCGTCCTGAGGCCGCGAAGCGTCCGAATGTTCCCACAAAATTAAAAAACGGGCGCGAAGCGCCCGTCCTGAGGCGCGAAGCGGCCGAATGTTCCCAAAAAATTAAAAAACGGGCGCGAAGCGCCCGTCCTGAGGCCGCGAAGCGGCCGAATGTTCTTAACAAAATTAAAAAACGGGCGCGAAGCGCCCGTCCTGAGGCAGCGAAGCGGCCGAATGTCACCAAAAAATTAAAAAACGGGCGCGAAGCGCCCGTCCTGAGGCCGCGAAGCGGCCGAATGTTCCCAACAAAATTAAAAAACGGGCGCGAAGCGCCCGTCCTGAGCCGCGAAGCGGCCGAATGTCCCTAAAAAAATTAAAAAACAGGGCGCGAAGCGCCCGTCCTGAGGCCGCGAAGCGGCCGAATGTCCCCAAAAAATTAAAAAACGGGCGCGAAGCGCCTGTCCTGAGGCCGCGAAGCGGCCGAATGTCCCCCAAAAAATTAAAAAACGGGCGCGAAGCGCCCGTCCTGAGGCCGCGAAGCGGCCGAATGTCCCCCAAAAAATTAAAAAACGGGCGCGAAGCGGCCGAATGTTATCAACAAAATTAAAAAACGGGCGCGAAGCGCCCGTCCTGAGGCCGCGAAGCGGCCGAATGTTCCCAACAAAATTAATAAACGGGCGCGAACCGCCCGTCCTGAGGCCGCGAAGCGTCCGAATGTTCCCACAAAATAAAAAAACGGGCGCGAAGCGCCCGTCCTGAGGCCGCGAAGCGGCCGAATGTTCCCAAAAAATTAAAAAACGGGCGCGAAGCGCCCGTCCTGAGGCCGCGAAGCGGCCGAATGTTCTTAACAAAATTAAAAAACGGGCGCGAAGCGCCCGTCCTGAGGCAGCGAAGCGGCCGAATGTCACCAAAAAATTAAAAAACGGGCGCGAAGCGCACGTGCTGAGGCCGCGAAGCGGCCGAATGTCCCCCGAAAAATTAAAAGACGGGCGCGAAGCGCCCGTCCTGAGGCCGCGAAGCGGCCGAATGTCCCCCGAAAAATTAAAAAACGGGCGCGAAGCGCCCGTCCTGAGGCCGCGAAGCGGCCGAATGTCCCCCAAAAAAATTAAAAGACGGGTGCGAAGCGCTCGTCCTGAGGCCGCCGGCCGAATGTCCCCTAAAAAATAAAAAACGGGCGCGAAGCGCCCGTCCTGAGGCCGCGAAGCGGCCGAATGTTCTCAACAAAATTAAAAGACGGGCGCGAAGCGCCCGTCCTGAGGCCGCGAAGCGGCCGAATGTTCTCAACAAAATTAAAAGACGGGCGCGAAGCGCCCGTCTGAGCACGCGAAGCTGCCGAATGTCCCCCAAAAAATTAAAAAATGGGCGCGAAGCGCCCGTCCTGAGGCTGCGATCAATTGCTAAATTACATCACTTTCTAGCGACGCGGCGAAGCCGCGTCCCTGAGCGCGAAGCGCTTTCTCATAGCACCAGAACTCAATTGATAATGTTTTGTATGTTTTAAAATAACAAATGAGGGCCATATATTACCAAGCCACGCATGCACACCATAGCCAACTGTGCACCTAGTTACTATATATGTTATATTGACAAGGAGTTTCGTTTGCAAAAACAAAATCTCCCGGCCGAAGGCCGGGAGTGCCCTGAAAGTGGTGGAAGGGTCTTACAACTTTTTGAGGCGCATCTGGGAAAACTATAGGTTTTTTTCTCCGAGGGCCAACTGAGTCCCGGCGGCTAATTTCTCACTTTTGCTTGCGTTTGATGGCCCATAACTTTTTTTGGAAAACTCGAATCAAAAAATGTTCGCTGTGAGGGGGCTAAGTTGAAGTGTTTTCTAAAAAACAAAAAAAATTCCAGGCTTCTACCTATAATAGGAAGGGCTGCAGAAAAATGGAGAAATTCAGTACCAACTTTGTCCACTTCAGTCCCTGGCGAATAACTCGCCAGGGTTTGAACTGAGCGAGGGGGTGCCAGCAGACTTATTGTAGAGTTCAATGAGCTGGATTTTTCCAGTTTTTAAAATTTCGAAAATTTTCAAAATTTTTCGAGTTAGGCCTAAAAAACGGTTTTCGGGTTTTTGAATTTTATGATTTTTTAACGATTTTTCCCAGAGAAACGGAGACCACTTCCAAAACATCATTTTTCGAGTTCTATCGACTGGTAATTTTTTTGGAAAAATTTCGATTTTTTCCCGGAAATAGAAAAAAATTTTGGCCTCAGCGGGACATTTGAGTCCCGGGCCCATAACTCGTCAGGGGTTGGTTTTATCGAAAAAACTCCTTAGGGCAAAATTGTAGAGCTTTTGAAGCTCTATCGAATGGTGTAGGATAGGTCGAGAAAATTTCAAAAATTTTCGAGCCAGGCCCCCTAGAAATTTTCGGAAATTTTTTTTCGGACGAAAATGGGGGTGAAAAATATTTTTCTGGGGTAAAATAAGGTGCTGAGTACGAATATGATGTCTATTTTAAGTTTCAGAATTTTTGGAATTTTTTAAAAATTTTTTATTTTTTGGCAATTTTTTGGCCCTCGGGATTTTGGCCTAATATTTAAAAATTCATAACAAATCGAAGGGTTGATCAATTTTACAGGAATAAAGCCTTAAAAATAGAGAAAAATCAGGAGAATTTTATGGACTTTATTTGGAATTTCTATCTAAAAAAGGAAAAAAGTTATTCCAGAATTTCTGGAAATTTTCGATTTTTCAGAAAAAAATTCGTAGCTGCCTTCTGAAAAGCTATTCGGGAAAAGTAAAATACTACAAAAATCCGCAATTTTTTTCTCTATAATATAAATTTTATTTTACATTTTTATCACATTTTTAAAAAAAGATACAAAAATAAAAGTGATTTTGGGATTCGGGACCAAAGGGGGGTGACCAGGATTTTTGAGTGGAAAATTTTTTTTTCACAAAATTCTTCCAAAAATATGTCTTTAGGGGTTATTTGGGCCGCTGATCACGAATACGTGATCAGATTATACTTTTGACATAGTCAAGACCTCAGAATCCCTGTGTGATTGGGGATTCTGAGGCATCATTTTGAGGGGGGGGGGCAGGTTCGGATCCGGACGGTGTAAATTATTTTTCTATTTATTTTTGTGTTATTTTTAATGTTTTTAATTCATTTAAAAGAGTGTTTGTTTTATAATAAAAAATAAATTTTTTAATTTAAATTAAATTATTTTTTTATGAAAAATTTTATTAAAATTAATTATTTTTTTAATTAAATAATTTCATATATTTTTTTTTATTTGAGTTTTTCAGAAATTAATTTCATTTCAATTATTATAAACTTCAAAGTTTTTTTAATAATCAAAAGAGGCATTTATTTTACAATTTTTAAAAATTATTAATGCATTTTTGTACCTCTTCTGCCATTTGTTGTACCTACTTCTCTCTTTTAATCACTGTTTGTACCTCTTCTAGGTTGGTAATTAAAATATTTTTAAATAAATAAAACAAATGTTTATATTTATTGCAAAATCTTCTTTTTCTTTAAAAAGACAATTAATTTAAACCAAACACATTCATCCTTTAAATTGATTTACAATTAACGGTTCCCCTCTTAAAAGAACAATGACATTTTACTGAGGGTTTTATTAAATAAATATTATATTATTAATTTTCATTTTAATAAATATAAATAGTTTTGTTTAATCCATAAAAAATAAAAATTTTTAATTTAAATTAAATTATTTTTTTGTGAAAAATGTTTTAAAATTAAAATAATAATTTATTTACTTTTATTAAAGAACTCCTGTATTTTTTAAATTAGAATTTGTAATATTAATTTCTTAATTTCAATTTAAATAAATATTCAATCCCTGTACATTTCAAACTCTCTTTTAATTAATAAAAGGAAATTTATTTAATTTTTAAAAATTTATTAATTACATTCAATTTTTAATCTTACTTTTTAATAAACGATTTCCTTAATTATTTAATTTTAAAACCATGATTGTACCCTTTTTAACCATTATTGTACCATTCCAACAATTTTTGTACCTCTCCAACAATTATTGTACCTTTTCGACAGTGTTGTACCTCTTCTAATCGCTGTTGTACCACTTCTAATCACTGTTGTACCTCTTCTAATCACTCTTCAATCGCTGTTGTACTCTTCTAATCACTGTTGTACCTCTTCTAATCACTCTTCAATCGCTGTTGTACCTCTTCTAATCACTGTTGTACCACTTCTAATCACTGTTGTACCTCTTCTAATCACTCTTCTAATCGCTGTTGTACCTCTTCTATCACTGTTGTACCACTTCTAATCACTCTTCTAATCGCTGTGTACCTCTTCTAATCACTCTTCTAATCGCTGTTGTACCACTTCTAATCACTGTTGTACCACTTCTAATCACTGTTGAACCTCTTCTAATCACTCTTCTAATCACTGTTGTACCACTTCTAATCACTGTTGAACCTCTTCTAATCACTCTTCTAATCGCTGTTGTACCTCTTCTAATCACTGTTGTACCTCTTCTAATCACTCTTCTAATCGCTGTTGTACCTCTTCTAATCACTCTTCTAATCGCTGTTGTACCACTTCTAATCACTGTTGTACCACTTCTAATCACTGTTGAACCTCTTCTAATCACTCTTCTAATCACTGTTGTACCACTTCTAATCACTGTTGAACCTCTTCTAATCACTCTTCTAATCGCTGTTGTACCTCTTCTAATCACTGTTGTACCTCTTCTAATCACTCTTCTAATCGCTGTTGTACCTCAAAATTTAAAAAACGGGCGCGAAGCGCCCGTCCAAGGCCAACAAAAATTGAAAAACCGGCGCGAAGCGCCCGACTGAGGCCGCGAAGCGGCCTAACAAGCTAAAAAACAGGCGCGAAGCGCCCGTATGAGTTCAACGGATTTAAAAAACGGGCGCGAAGCGCCCGTTCAAGGCCAACAAAAATTGAAAAACCGGCGCGAAGCGCCCGACTGAGGCGCGAAGCGGCCTAACAAGTTAAAAACGGGCGCGAAGCGCCGTCTGAGGTCTCGAAGCTGCCTTAATAGCCCAACAAATTTAGAAACGGGCGCGAAGCGCCCGTATAAGCCCAACAAAATTTTAAAAAAAACGGGCGCGAAGCGCCCGTTCGAGGCCCGCGAAGCGGCCTAAAAGTCCCAGATAATTTTTTAAAAATTCAAAATCTCCACAACCAGAGCTAATCTAGGTAGCGAAGCTCCCAAAGCGCGAAGCGCTTTTTCCCAGCTAAATAGCCGACGGTTCACGCACCCGCTAGTTTATATATATATAGAATAATGTTGCAGTTCGTAGAAAAAATTATAAGTCCCCGTGGTTTGCCCGGAGGGGGCTGAAATTTTGCAGGCAGGGGTAACTTTTGACGGCGCATCTGGGAAAAATAAGGAAATTCCGGTCCGGAGGCCAGTTGAGCGCCAGCGGCGCTGAAACGGCAAATAAAAAAAATCGTCGCGGTTTTCGGGCTGTAACTTTTCTCAGGGAACCGGGAGCGGAAAAAGTCCGCTGAGAGGGCACACACCCCAGACATGTTGGCTACAACTTGTCACTGATCACTTTTTGATCAGATCAAATGCCGAGCCTGTAGAAATTGGCGACTGAACGGCGCTCAAAATGCCGGTTTTGGCTTTTCGTGAATAACTCGCTGGGGTTAAGCGGAGAGGGTTGGCGCCGCTTGAGCATTTGTGTAGTTTTTAAAGCTGCATCCGATGGCGTTTTCAGATTTTTGAAAATTTTCAAAATTTTTCGAGCTAGGCCCCCTCGAAAATTTTTCGTTTTTGAATTTTATTATTTTTTGCCGATTTTTCCCAGGAAAACGGAGACCACTTTCAAGCAACCGTTTTTCGAGCTCTATCGATTGGTGGCATTTTTTGAAAAAATTTCAAAATTTTCCGGAAATAGAAAAATTTTCCGGAATTGAGCTCCCCATTTCCGTTTGAGGCTTATAACTTGTCAGGCGTTGATTTTAGCGGAAATTTGTCTTAGAGCATTTTTGTAGAGAATTTTAAGCTCTATCTAATGTGCTTTATCTCATGTTTTTACCATGAGTTTAAAAAAAGTTATAAAATTAATTGTGATTTTGAAACTCAAAACCATAGGGGGGACCCCATGGTTTTGCATTTCATGAAAAAATTTTTTACTCCTAAATTAGCCAAAATGCATTTTTATGGCATAATTTGAGGTGCTGAACACGAATATACGCTTTATTTTGTGTTTCAGACTTTTTGGAAGGTGGTTAAAATTTTTTGAAAAATCGTCAAAATTTGAGCCACGGAAAATCCAGTGAAATTTCGAAAATTCATAAATCTCTTCGTTTTTGGTCAAATTTAGTGGAATAAAGCTTTAAAAATAGAGAAAAATTGGGAGAATTTTATGAGATTTATTTGGAATTTCTATCTTCCAAAATAAAAAAGTTATTTCAGAATTCCTGGAAAAATTCGATTTTTCAGAAAAAAATTCAGAACTCCCTTCTGAAAAAGTATTTTATAAAAATAATATACTCAAAAAATCCGCAATTTTTTGCCTATTTTATAAATTTTAATTTAGCTTATTATCACTTTTTTGAAAAAAATTTATAGAAATAAAAGTGATTTTGGCATTTGGGACCAAAGGGGTGTGTGTGACCATGATTTTTGAGAGGAAAATTTTTTCACCAAAAATCTTCCAAAAATATGTCTTTAGAGGTTATTTGGGCCGCTGATCACGAATATGTAATCAGATTTTACTTTAGACATGGTTAAGACCTCAGAATCCCTGTGTGATTGGGGATTCTGAGGAGTGTGAGCGCCCGTCCTGAGGACGCGAAGCGGCCGAATATCCCACAAAAAATTAAAAAACGGGCGCGAAGCGCCCGTCCTGAGGCCGCGAAGCGGCCGAACGTCTCCCAAAAAATTAAAAAACGGGCGCTTCGCGCCCGTCCTGAGGCCGTGAAACGGACGAATGTTCTCAAAAAATTAAAAAACGGGCGCGAAGCGCCCGTCCTGAGGCCGCGAAGCGGTCGAATGTCCCTTAAAAAATTAAAAAACGGGCGCGAAGCGCACGTCCTAAGGCCGCGAAGCGGCCGAATGTTCCCCACAAAATTAAAAAACGGGCGCGAAGCGCCCGTCCTGAGGCCGCGAAGCGGCCGAATATCCCCCAAAAAAAATAAAAAACGGGCGCGAAGCGCCCGTCATGAGGCCGCGAAGCGGCCGAATGTCCCCAAAAAAATTACAAAACGGGCGCGAAGCGCCCGTCCTGAGGCCGCGAAGCGGCCGGATCCCTCCCACAAAATTAAAAAACGGGCGCGAAGCGCCCGTCCTGAGGCCGCGAAGCGTCCTAATTTCCCTACAAAGTTTGAAAACGGGCGCGAAGCGCCCGTCCTGAGGCCGCGAAGCGGTCGAATGTCCCTTAAAAAATTAAAAGCTGCCGAATGTTCCCCACAAAATTAAAAAACGGGCGCGAAGCGCCCGTCCTGAGGCCGCGAAGCGGCCGAATGTTCCCCACAAAATTAAAAAACGGGCGCGAAGCGCCCGTCCTGAGGCCGCGAAGCGGCCGAATATCCCCCAAAAAAATTAAAAAACGGGCGCGAAGCGCCCGTCATGAGGCCGCGAAGCGGCCGAATGTCCCCAAAAAAATTACAAAACGGGTGCGAAGCGCCCGTCCAAGCCCAACAAAATTTAGAAACGGGCGCGAAGCGCCCGTCTGGCCCCACAAAGTCTAAAAACGGGCGCGAAGCGCCCGTCCTGCGGCAGCGAAGCGGTCGAATGTCCATTAAAAAATTAAAAAACGGGCGCGAAGCCCCGTCCTGAGGCCGCGAAGCGTCCTAATTTCCCTACAAAGTTTGAAAACGGGCGCGAAGCGCCCGTCCTGAGGCCGTGAAGCGGCCGAATGTTCCCCAGAAAATTAAAAAACGGGCGCGAAGCGCCCGTCCTGAGGCCGCGAAGCGGCCGAAAGTCCTATTAAATAATAAATAAATGTATTTATTTATAAGCAAATAAGATTCAGAAAATGAACGGATTAATAACAGACAAAAAATTTAAAATTTATTTAGCATTATTAAAATTTAAAACGCCTTCTATTTTGTAACATTTATTTTTTTAAATTTTTTGCAAATTTAAATGAGAACTCACGAAAATACTTTAATGTTTTAATGAAAATAAATTAGTTAAATTTAATTAATTAAGAATAATAAAAAATGAGGCCGCGAAGCGGCCGAATGAACGCTTTAAACCTTACAGAATCCATTATTAAACTGCTTAAAGTAGCCGCGCAAGCACTAGCAACGAAGTCCTTTTGCGCGAAGCGCTAATCTCAACACACAACCCAATGCTTTTCAAGTACACTGTCTACACCGAGCAATTACTGTGCAAAGCATACTGTCTACACCGAGCAATTACTGCGCGACACGCTAGTTTATATATATATAGAATAAACTTGCAGTTCGTAGAAAAAATTATAAGTCCCAGTGGTTTGCCCGGAGGGGGCTGAAATTTTGCAGGCAGGGGTAACTTTTGACGGCGCATCTGGGAAAAATAAGGAAATTCCGGTCCGGAGGCCAACTGAGCGCCAGCGGCGCTGAAACGGCGGACTTTGAAAAACGAGCTCGGTTTTCGGGCTGTAACTTTTTCCTGGAAACCGGGAGCGGAAAAAGTCTGCTGAGAGGGCACACCCCAGACATGTTGGCTACAACTTTGTCACTGATCACTTTTTGATCAGATCAAATGCCGAGCCTGTAGAAATTGGCGACTGAACGGCGCTCAAAATGCCGGTTTTACGTTTTTCGGGAATAACTCGCTGGGGGTTAAGCGGAGCGGGTTGGCGCCGCTTGAGCATTTGTGCAGTTTTTAAAGCTGCATCCGATGGCGTTTTCAGATTTTGAAAATTTTCAAAATTTTTCGAGCTAAGCCCCCTCGAAAATTTTTCGTTTTTGAATTTTATTATTTTTTGCCGATTTTTCCCAGGAAAACGGAGACCACTTTCAAGCAACCGTTTTTCGAGCTCTATCGATTGGTGGCATTTTTGAAAAAATTTCAAAATTTTCCGGAAATAGAAAAATTTTCCGGAATTGAGCTCCCCATTTCCGTTTGAGGCTTATAACTCGTCAGGCGTTGATTTTAGCGGAAATTTGTCTTAGAGCTTTTTTGTAGAGAATTTCGAGCTCTATTTAATGTGCTTTATCCGGTATTTTTATCTTTAATATAAAAAAAGTTATAAAACAAAAATGAATTTTGAAATGCAAAACCAAAGGGGGGACCCCATGGATTTGCATTTCGTGAGAAATTTTTTTGCTCCTAAAATTGCCAAAAAATACTTTTCTGGGGTAATTTGAGGTGCTAAACACGAATATGCACTTTATATTGCGTTTTGGATTTTTTGGAGGGAGGTAAAAAAATTTTGAAAAATCGTCAATTTTTTGGATTTGGGAATTTAAGTGATTCTTTGAAAATTCATAACTCGCCTCAAAATGGTCCAATTCAGCTCATTTAAAGCACCAAAAATCGAGAAAAATAGGGAGAATTTTAAGCTATTTTTTGTGTTACAATATTTAAAAAATCCACAAAGTTAGGCCTGGATTTCTCAAAAATTTTAAATTTTCAGAAATAAATTTATAATTCATTTCAAAACAGGCGCTAAGGAATGTTTAAATATTCATAAAATCCGCAATTTTTTGCTCTATTATATAAATTTTATTTGGCATTTTTATCACTTTTTTAAAAAAAGATATAAAAATAAAAGTTATTTTGAGATTCGGGACCAAAGGGGGGTGACCAGTATTTTTGAGTGAAGAAATTTTTTCGACAAAAATCTTCCAAAAACATGTCTTTAGGGGTTATTTGGGCGGCTGATCACGAATACGTGATCAGATTTTACTTTTGACATAGTCAAGACCTCAGAATCCCTGTGTGATTGGGGATTCTGAGTATCATTTTGAGGGGAGGGGGGCCAAGTTCGAAGCCGGGCGGTGTACATTATTTTTTTGTGTTTTTAGGTTATTTTAAATGTTGTTAAATAATTGAAAATCTTATTTTCAAAAATCAATTTCTAACTCATGTCAAAAAGGCGCTAAAAAATATAAAAATATTCATAAAATCCGCAATTTTTTTCTCTATAATAAGAATTTTATTTTATCATTTATTACTTTTTTGAAAAAAGTTATAAAAATAAAAGTAATTTTTGGACTAAAGGGGGAGCACAGGATTTTTGATTTGAAAAAATTTTTTGACCCAAAATCACTCGAAAAAATGTCTTTAAGGGTATTTTATGACGCTGATCACGAATACGTGATCAGATTTTACTTTTGACATCGTTAAGACCTCAGAATCTCTGTGTGATTGGGGATTCTGAGGGGGTGGGGACGACATGTTTGAATCGGTCGCGCTCATTTTAATTAATTTAACAAATTAATAATAAATCATTCCCCTTTATTAATTAAAAATTTTGCAATTGATCATTTATTATCCTGTTATTTTTCGATGTTATAATTAATTTACTTTCTTTTTTCAATTAATAAAAGGTCGTTCGAATTATTTATAATTAAATTATTTTACTTTCGTTAATTTTCTGTTATTTTTGTTTGATTAACAATTTTTCCATTTTTTCGTGTGATCACCAACCGCTTAAAAGAAAAAAGTTATAAACTTTTGCCGTCAAACGGCCTTTTGAGTTTATGAGTTTATCTAATTTGTTAATGTTAAATTTGCCGTTTGAACAAATTTTGGCAAAAAATTGTGGAAATTGGTCACATTAAACACTTCTTTTGGCAATGCCTCGGCCCTTTTGTCCATCAAATGCGAAAAAGTGTTAAAATTTTTCGTCAACGAATTGACAAGAATTTTTCACAATAAAAATTATTAAATTGAATTTTGATACCATATTATTATCCACCATAGCAACCACCAGACCAAAAACTTTTTAAAGCAACAGCAAATGAAACAAACAATTCGAAAAATACGTGAATCACATTTTTGAAAAATTTTGAGTCAAGGTACAATTGTTGAAACTCATTTCAAAACGCTGATACTGATGTGGTGGTTGGAACGGGGTAGAATAATTAGGCATCATTGACAAAGAACGGTTCATGGGCAATGGCATCGGAGGAGGCGGGAAAAAGCGACCGGAAGGAAAGCGGCGCAATTCGGAATGGCTCGAAGGTGAATCACGGTTTGGCAGGCGACGGGGAGACGGACGAATCGGCGAAACACGCCGACGGTATGGAGGAGCACGGCGTGGCGACGAGTGGCGGTGAAACGAACGACGATCACGACGGAAATTTGGCGAAAAGTAGCGAGGGTGAAGAGGCGGGTATTTGGTCTTCGGCCCAAGGCTGACTGGACTTTGAGAGGTGTTGCCGTGGTCCTGAATATTGGCAACGGAATTGGGGGAGGTGACACCATCGGCATTTTGAGGGTTGGCATTAGCAATTTCTTGTGGCGGCAGGATGAAATGTCGACGAGCATCCATGATCTGCGCCCAAAGTTCGGCTTCGGTCAGCAATTTTGGCGAAGGCAAACGGCCATCTTTTCGGGACATTTTTGTTGATTTGACAATTAGAGGCATTGGGTCAAAAATTGCTAAATTCAAGACTAAACGCGTAGACACGAGAGGGATGAATTAATTCCGAAAATGCAAAATCCGACGAAAATCCGAAATGTGCCAAATGCGCATATTGCCGCCTTTTTATTGCCTTATTTGGATGACACGCCCACTCGTAGCAGTGAAGTGGTATCTCCGCGCGCGTGCACATTTGTACGGTGTCGCAGAAAGAAGCGGAATGCGTTTGCGGGCTGTGTTGCATACTTAAGAGACCGCCCCCCCCCCAAAATTTTTTTTTTTATCAGTATTTCATTCACTTTCATTTTAAATTTCGGCAAAAAAAAATTAAAGCAATTTTTCAATTTTTTCGATTTAATTTATATTCTAATTTTTGCATAATTGGCCCGTTTTCATTATTTTTTCATTGCCACTAATGTTTTTGACTATAATTCCGTTTATCATCCGACTTTTTTTAATTTCGCTTAATTTTTCAAAAAAAAAATACGCACAAAGGAGTGCTCAAAATTGCAAAATTCGCAACGCTCAGGCTCAACACCCGATTAATACCATATGACAAAAATTTTTTGAGCAAGTGAATCATTCAAATTCGGGTCCGGGTTCAAAATAACTCAAAATGGGTGTCATATTTGTGATCAGCGACCTCAAAAACACCCTACTTTTTTGAGTTGATGTGTAACAAAAATGCAAACATACTACACAGTCAAATTATACTAAATATATTCAAAAAATGCTGAAATTTGGGTTTTCTGGCTTAATTCCACTTAAAGGCCTAATCAATGTTAATGTGTCTAATTAGTGACCATTCTCAGTTTCTTAGGTCCTACAGTACACATATTCATCATATCAGGCAATATTGAAGTCTATAGAATTTTTATCTAAACTATATTCTCGGCTAAAAGCAATTTATAAAGGATTAATCTTGACTATACTCGAAAATAGCTGAATTTCAGAATGTGTACTTCGCAAATTTCATTTATGATTTTTAGATTTTTTTAAACTTATTTTTCATATTTAAAAATGGCCGACTCCATGTTCAGTATGACCAGGAGGAGCAGCGGATGATACGCAATGTGAAGCAATGGGAGCAGGACCCGCACTATTTTAAGGTTTAACTGCGGGTTTTCGTTTTTTCTGGGGCGGCGGTTCGGACAATCAATGCCTTCGGAAAACCCAAAACAACAAAATGTTTAGTTGACTTTTAAAGCGATTGTGTAGAATTGTGGTCTTCACATTTTTTTTATCGCTGGAAAAAACTATTATTTTGTTTTTCGTCGGGACAATTCTATGCATTCCACTTTTTAAAATAAAAAACTTTTTCAAAAAGGGGGCCTACCAATGGAATAATTATTATTAATTGTTTAAATTTTTTTGGGGTCAATTTACGATTTCTGTCATTTTACACTCAATTTGTTCAAATTTTAGGAAGTCAAAATTTCGGCCTTGGCCCTGCTCAAAATGGTGATGCATGGCGCAGCGGCGGGAACATCGAAATTATGGGTCTGATGAAGTGCCGGGTGGACGCCAACACAATCATTGTGCTGGACGCTTTTGCACTGCCGGTTGGGTTTGGGGATGAAAACGGAAAAAAATTGACAATTGTTGAGTTTGTACACGCCCTCCCCCCTCTTTTGCAAAAATTGTTCATTTTCTAATGGACCTTTAAATAGAATATTACGTTTTTGGTGATTTACAAAAAAAAATTAATCAAAAAATACGGGCTATTCTTTTTTCACAAAAAACCCTACCGATTTTGCAAAAATTTTTTAAAAATTCCATTTTTTTCTTTTCTCCGCAAAATTTATAAAAATTCGTTGTATTTCTAAATCGGGCCAGAAAATTATTCTGAAGGTTCCGGTTCATTTACAAATAAAAAAAAAATTTGTTTTTGGCCCATTTTCACCCCAAAATTTTGGTAATGGATTTATAATTTTTTACTAGAATATGTTTATTTTTATCAAAATTCCGGTTGGTGTTGGATTCTTAAGCTTCCTTTAAAAATTTTTTAGGCCAGTTTCAACCAAAATTTGGATTAACAGGCCCTAAAAGTCTGGCATTTCTTACAAACAAAAAAAGCCAATTTTTTCAAAAAAATTTTAAAAATTCCGTTTGGGCGTTTAATTCAAAGTATCATTTTAAAATTTTTGGGTCATTTTCAACAAAAACTTAGGTGATGTGGCCAGAAAAACCTATTTTAGCCCGGGTAAAATCCGAACAAATAAACAAAATTTTTTTTTTGAAAAAAACTTGGATTTTTTGTCGTATGTCCAAATTTTGGCGCAGGTGGTCGGCTGGTACCACTTTCATCCGGACTACGCCTGCTGGCTGAACGGCATTGACGTGAACACGCAGTCCATCAACCAGCAATTCCAGGTTAGGAGTTCATAAAAATGGCCTGGCAGAACGAATTTTATTTTCCATCCAAAATTACAATTTAACAAAAAAAAAAAGTCCAGAAAAAAACAAGGGCCATTTTTATAAAAAATCCTACTATTTTGTTTTTCATAAAAAAATACGGGACCACCCAAAACGGAAGTTGAACCCCTGCATTTAAAAGAAACAATTTACTAATCCAATTTTTCGTTGACTCCACTCAGGAGCCCTTTGTTGCCATTGTGATTGACCCGATTCGGACCGTCAGTGCAGGAAAAGTGGACATTTGCGCGTTTCGCACCTACCCAAAAGGTTCAAAAATTTTCATCTTCAAAAAAACCATAAAATATTTCTAAATGGACCTGAAAATTATTCTGAAGATTTCGGTTCCTTTACAAAAAAAAAAAATTGTTTTTGGCCAATTTTTACCCCAGAATTTTGGTCATGGGGTTGTAATTTTTTAGCTAAAAAATGTTTGTTTTTATCAAAATTCCGGTTGAACGGAAGTTGAACCCCTGCATTTAAAAGAAACAATTTTTTAGTCAATGGGCCATAAAATTTGCATTTCTTTTTAAAAAAATGCAATTTTTTCAAAAAAAAATTTTACAAATTCCGGTTGATGTTTAATTCTGTAGGTTCCTTTAAAAAATTTTTGCCAAAATTTTTGTATTTCACGTTTTACAAAATTTATTTTACGTTTTTGGCTTATTTATTGAGCAAATTTTTTGTGGGCGTTTACAAACAAAAAATTGAACTTTGGGGTCATAATTTTTAACAAAATACATTTAAGTTTTTCACATTTATTGAATTTTCAAACAATTATAGTCAAAACTTTGATAAGATAGATAACTTAGTCGAAATTTGCTAAAAAATTTGTTTTTATATTTTCTTTTTTCTCATCATTAGATTGTAAATTGTTGGGTTTAATGAATTGCTCACTAACTAAAAAATGTTTCTGTGTAAAAAACAAAATTAAAACGAAAAAAATTAAATTACTCATTTGAACTTTCA
This sequence comes from Heterodera glycines, assembly GCA_004148225.2. NCBI lineage: Eukaryota > Metazoa > Nematoda > Chromadorea > Rhabditida > Heteroderidae > Heterodera > Heterodera glycines. Next base: position 298,442 of record CP049709.1, read on the forward strand.
TCCAAACATAAATTTTCGATTAAATAATTACAATTTTTGTTTTTCATCATCCCTAAATTGTGGCAATTGAATTCTTTTTTCTTTTATGAGTTTTTTACTTAAATAATAAATTAATTTGTAGAAAACCCATTAAACTAAAAATTGATTATTTAGCAATGCGAAAAAAAATTGTAAATTTTCTTTTCCAGGTGTTTTTTTTTATGAAAAAAAGAGAGTAAAAATTGAAAAAACCATATAAAATTAAAAAAAAAATTTTTTAAGATTAAATTACATTTTTAATCTTTGGGTCTCCATTGGCTAAAAATACAAAGAAAACATGTTGGAGAACAACATATATCATGAAATTTGGCTTGGTCTTTTGAAAATTTTAAATTTTTCAGTTGCTTTGCAATTTCCCGAGGGCCTTACAATGTTCGCCTGCGTAATCGTCGACATTCTCAAGAAGCACTACCTGCGCTGATTGTGAGTTTATCATTGTTACTAAATTTTTCATTGAAAATTCAAATATTTTAATAAAAGTCCGGTTGATGTTTGATCTGAGGTTTATTTAGAAAACTTTTGTGCCATTTTCAACCAAAATTTGAGTAACGGGGACCAAAAAATTTAAATGTTTCTGCAAAAAATACCGATAGAAAACAAAAAAAATTTCTTAGAATTCGGGAGGTGCTGGGTTCCGAAGGTTCCTTTTTTGGGTGATTTTGATCAAATTTCTGTGCGTTTTTTAAACTTTGGCAAAAAAATTTTCCTTTAATATTTCGAGCCCAAAAAATGCTTTTGTTGAAATGTCGCATCCAAAAATCGGAAAAATTTTGTTAAAAATTAGACAATTTTCTGTTGATGTTTTTGTGAAATTGCAATGAAAATTTAATTCAGTAAATCACATTTGGCCAAAATATTCCAATTATGTGTTTTAGGCCAGAAGGAATTTTTTGTTCGAGTAAGAGCCTCCACCAAAAATGATATAAAGCAAAAAAATTTTTCAAAAGTTTGATTTATGAATTTTAAGAAACTTTCAGACCTAATTAATTACTTGGTCACAATTGAAAAAATAATAATAAAGTTAATAATTTTTTTGTTTAATATGAATCTTTTAAAAAACATCAAAATTTATAAAAATTATTTAATAAAAAAAAAGTTTGACTTGAATTAATGCAATTTTTTAGTTTTATTTTCATATATTTTAAAATGTGACTTTGTTTTAAAACTCAAAAAAATATTTCAACAGGCACTACGGAGGCCGACGCGTTGGATCAGTTGGGGCTGGGCCGCTACTGCTGCCGTCGGATGCGGCTGTCACACGTGGACCTGACCGAAAAGCTGCTCAACTACGATACGTAAGAGATTTTGATCAAATTTATGATTTTTTGGGCAGGGGACGCGTTGGGCTTTTCATTTTTTTAATTAAAAACGCAAGTTTTTTTTATTGACGAAATCTCAATGATGATTTTGTCCAAAAAATTTTCAAAGATTTTTTCCTAATATAAAAAATTTGACCTTTTTGAAAATTTGTTTTTTAATTAAAATTTTTGGATCTATTGAAAAATATAATATTTGCAACTGTAATCAATGAATAACTCTGGCAGTGTTATGCGTAATTAATTTTTTCACCATAATTTTCATTTACATATGTGCTCAATATTCGGGTTTTCCAATAATTAATCAATTTTTCGGCATTTTTTCGTAATATTTATTTAAATATTTTCGGTATAATAAAAATAATTACAAGTCCTACTGATAATACCTCTATTTTTTTTCTAAGATTTGACATTTTTTGTTTCTTTTAATTATAAAATGCTCTCTTTATGGTTTTGGGCAAAAAAAATTTACTAAAAAAGTAAAATTTTCTCAGTGAACTGTTAAACTCGGGCCGTGACTTTGACTTCGCCATCGTTGCCTTCGGAGTGCTTGCATTGGACGAGCGAATGCAAAGCTGCCTAAGCTTACAGGACTTTCTGACGCGGTGGAATTTTTTTTTGTAATTTTTGGGAGTTTTGAGGATTTTCAATTTACTCTTAGAGGAGAAATTGATCCACCGACATTCCGAACGGCAACCCCCCCCCCACGCTATCCCATTTCCAAACCTAAGAAATTTGCGCTACAAGTTAAATCCATTTTGCGAGGAGCCCGGTAACGCGGAAGTGCCGCACATCCCCCATCCCCCTGTGCGAGGAGCCCGGTAACGCGTAAGTGCCGCACATTCCCTCCCCCTGTCCGAGGAGCCCGGTAACGCGTAAGTGCCGCACATTCCTCCCTGTGCGAGGAGCCCGGTAACGCGTAAGTGCCGCACATCCTCCATCCCCCTGTGCGAGGAGCCCGGTAACGCGTAAGTGCCGCACATTCCCTCCCCCTGTCCGAGGAGCCCGGTAACGCGTAAGTGCCGCACATTCCCTCCCCCTGTCCGAGGAGCCCGGTAACGCGTAAGTGCCGCACATCCCCCTCCCCCTGTGCGAGGAGCCCGGTAACTCGGAAGTGCCGCACATCCTCCATCCCCCTGTGCGAGGAGCCCGGTAACGCGGAAGTGCCGCACATCCCCCTCCCCCTGTGCGAGGAGCCCGGTAACGCGGAAGTGCCGCACATCCCCCATCCCCCTGTGCGAGGAGCCCGGTAACGCGGAAGTGCCGCACATGCTAAATCAATATTTGCTTTCCTTGAGGACCTCGTGACATAATTGCATTTATGAGGATTTTTTTATAAATTTCTTTGTGCGAGTACTTTTGTCGTTTCTTACGTTTTTGAGTAGGTGACTCAGTTTTATCTTTATAAAAAAAGATAAAATTAAAACGCTTCACTTTGAAGGATCATTTTTCTGTACAATTATTCTATTTATAATAAACATTTTTGTCTTTCTTTATTGGTTAATTGCCACATATTTTTGAAAGATATAGTTTTTTTCCTATTTTTCTCATGTTTAGCGATTAAAATGCCTTCAAAAGAGCGTAAAGCGAGACAACGCCGGAAGTCGCGAACTGAGGAGGAAGAGGAACTCTCATTAGGGGCATCATCACTTCAAAGTGAAGCGTTCACCGGTTTAATCGAAAGTTTGCCTCACGCAAAAAAACCCGGTCGCCCCATTAAAAGACAAAGTGATGTTTTGGAAAATTCTGAGTCTTTTGAAACGCCAAAAAGTTCTCGCACAAAGAGCAAGTCACAAGGACATATTTCACCTGTTCAAAAACGAGCAAAGACTTACGATTTGTCTCAAGTGTATAATGCAATTATGTCACCTGATCATGACTTTCAAAATATAGTTTTTGCGACCGAGAAAAACCAGAACTGCCTGATTTGGCGTAAAGCTAGCCTTAATCTTTACCAAAGTGACTTTGACAACTCAGGCTTTAGGCAAATTGAAAAAAACTGGAATGATTTATCAGAATGGCTCAATGATTCGTTTATTTATTCATATCTCTGCTACATTAGCACTGTTTCGACGAAAAATGTCGTTGTTGTTGACTCCTTGTATACTGATATTCAGCAAATGCCAAAAATACTTTTATCTAACCTGAAAAATGTTGTCTTTAATTTTAATCAGCAGTCACCTCCAGAGATATTACTCATGCCACTCAACTTCCCAGGGCATTGGACTTTGCTTATTTATGACATAAATTATGGCACTTTTTTCATGGATTCGTTGCAAATAAGTGAGTTAAATTTTGCTCGTGTATTGCGTGTCAAAGATATAATTGGTGAATTGTGTCAAATCAATTCTGAAGATATAATAATACAAAAACTTCCTCCTTCCAAACTGACTCTTCAACATGACGGATGCAGTTGTGGATATTTTGTTTGCTTATATGCTGAGGCATGGCTAATGAACAATCAATCGCTTATTTTACCAAACATTGATATAAATTTGGAAAAAAGGAGAATTCTTTGGCATATAAACAGTCTTTATAATCGTGATAACGTAGTATATCACCCGTGCTCATTGTTTGTTGCCGGCGAAAATGACAATTTGGGTTCTTTACATCATTCGCGCGATTCATCTATGTCCATTGATTCAAACATAAATCAAACTCCAGTCAAAAGAAGAGGACGACCAGCTAAGAATCGTTCTGGGTCAGGACGGCCAAAAAAGACAGAAAATAACCAAATATTAATGCCTGTTTTTTCGCACGAATCTTCTATTTCAACCGAATTAAATTATTCAGGCTGCTCTGATTCTGTTAGTGTATCTTCAAATTGTAGTAGTAACAGAGGAGGTCGCCCGAAAAAAAGGAGTGGTGGTCCAGGACGACCCAAAAAGTCTGTTCATACCAATTTTAAAGAAAATATTAATCCAGCCCAAGAAAATCATACATCGAATACTCAACCTGTAATTTCTAATGAATTATTGAGCTTACTGAATTCTGATTCTATTGATGTCCCTGGCTCGCAACATGTAGCCCCAGGACGTGTTTGTATTCAGTCAATAAATAAAGAACTCATCAAAGAGATGTGGTCTTCTCCTACTGATATGTTCAGTGATGATTTAGTCTATTGTTTTCAACGTTATCTTGCATCAAAAATAATTGACAAAATTGTTGCAGTTGTTAACCCACAATATACTGATTTACAAAATTTTCACATTGGACCAAATGCATTCCAATATAATGTGCTGGATAATTGTTTTAACTATTCTGAGAACTATGATGTATTGTTGATGACTATATTCTTTCATGGTCATTTCGCTTTAATCATTTTTGATCGATCTGACCGGAAAAACTTAAAATGTCTTTTCATTGATTCTTTGCCGCATTTTGATCGGCTTTTTGATCCTAAATACCCTGGCTATGATGTGAGAAGGATTGAAATAATTAAAAACGGAATTTGTGAATTGACACCTGGTCTGACTCACGATGATGTGCTAATTAGGACTTTAAGTCCATCAGAATTTACACCCCAACATGACGGAATTAACTGTGGCGTATTTGTTTTGCTTTACTCTGAGGCCTACTTAAATAATTGTTCACTGAAATTTCCAAACCTAAACATTAATTTTGAAAGGCGCAGAATTTTATGGCACTTGGCATTGCTGATAAATAGTGATAATGTGGAATATGTCCGTCAGAACACTTCAAGTCTTCATTCCTTGCCTTTTTATAATGTGGAGTCTATTACTGAACAAACATGCCCGAGAGATGGAGCTGGGACCTTTATTTGCATTGAACCCGATATTAACAGAACTCCTGACGTTCGTTTGAGACCACATTCAGCGAGTATTATGAGTACTGCAACCCGCCGATCGCTCCGACTAAAAAGCATAAATACTGAGCTGTCGTCTGTTGATAATCTTAATATTACTTCAAAAACTCCTCTTAATGATCTTACTCGTCGTTGTCATATAAAGCACCAGGGAATTCCTTGTGCGGATGTGCGTGCAAAGCACACTACTGAGTATTATGATTCAGGAAATATTGGTGATAAAATATGTGAACACTGTCATTCTCTTTTATTAAATAGTGAAGCAGATAAAAAACACGGGAAAATTTCTTCGAGTTTTTGTTGTAATCACGGTTCGGTTGTTTTGCCCTCTTATGAAGAGCACCCACCAACACTTAAAAGATTTTTGGCAGGGCAAGATCCGGAATCTAATGAATTTTTATCCCACCAAAATGTATATAACTCCTTGCTGGCGTTTGCATCAGTTTCTGTTGGATATCATGAATCATCCCTTGGTGGTGACAAATGCTATTTATTGAATGGAGAATTCACACGAAAAATTGGGTTATTACCTGGAAAATTCGCTCCGTCTTTTGCACAATTGTATATTCTTGACCCTATGGCTGCATTTATGCAAAGGACAAAAAACACAGAATATGGTGTGACAGAGTAAACGAAAAAACAATTCGAAAACTTGATTTTATTATTCGAAATATCATCCACTTGCAAAAGAGCTAATGAACTTCCATACACAGTACCAAAAAACTTTGGACGAGCTAGGCCCAGAAGCTGTTCTCAATTTTCGTTTGACATTGGTCGAATCTCGTGAAGCACCATTAAATATAAGGGACCCTTCTCTCCATCCAAGACAAGCCAACTTACCCGACGAGGGCAATTCTTTATTTGCTATCTGGGCTGAAAGCGATCAGCCACCATTATTAAAAGGCATTTGGATCACTACCGATGAAGGAAAGCTTCAAAAATTTCAACCACATCACCCACAAACCGATTCTCTTTGTTACCCCACATTATTTCCACATGGCGATGACGGTTTTCATACCAAAATTCCTTACAACTACGAAAATAAAAAGCGCGATGACGAAGCAATGGAAGTTAATGTCGAATCTGATGAAAATGCTTTTGATTCGGATGAAAATGGACCCGATGACGATTTATCGGTCACAAGTTCACTTGATTCAGTTGATAAAAGTGGAACACGACAGTTTTTATCTGTTAGAACTTATATTCGCTACCGTATGGCGCTGCGAAAAGACAACAATTTTCACCATATTTGGAGCGCGGGTGGAGGCCTCAGTCAGAAATTTATTTTAGATTATTCAGCGCGCATTGATACAAACGTTGCAAATTATTTGCGAAAACCAGAATTAAATTTACGCAGTACTTTACCAGAAAATGCGCTTCGCTGGCTTTCCCGTAATGCGGGGCTTAACTCAACCGAAGAATTAGGTAGCGTTGTTATGTTTCGCAGATCTGAGCCTGGGACACGGGCATACTTTCAACATAAATTTTACGATGCGACTACTATTATGTCAAGGTTTAAGAGGCCAGGATTTGCATCATTCTTTTTAACATTTACGACAAATCCCAGATGGCCAGAAATTTCTCGAAATTTTCTTCACCAAGGTCAGAGGACTGTTGATAGACCCGATTTAATTTGTCGCATTTATGAGGACAAACTACGACACCTTCATTATTTATTGGATAAGAAAAATATTTTGGGAAAAATGATTGGCCAGGAATGCAGAGAGTTTCAGAAAAAATACGGCGGTCCGCATGCCCATCGAGTTTATCATACCGATCTGCTCGCAATACCAGAAAATGTTGACGGATTGATATGGGCACATATTCCTCCCGAGCCAAATAAGAATGACAAATCTGATTGGGCTATTTTTATTTGTAAAGTGCGTGAATTATTGCCAAAATATCAGTTCCATGACTGCGGGCGCCATTGCTTAAACCATAAAGGGAAATGTAAAAAAGGTTTTCCAAAGCCGTTTAGTAAATTCACAATTTTACATGATGATCGACCAGCTATTTATTTCCGTCCGAGTACCGAAGATGGTGGGCAAACATTGACTGTTAAAAGAGGAAAAACACAAATAACTTATGATAATTCACGAGTGTCCGCGTACAATCCTTATATTTTGGTTCACTTTGAAACTCACCATAATTTGGAATATGCATATGGGCAAAGCACAAATTTGAAATATTTATACAAATATCCATTCAAAGGTCCCAGTTTTTCGTACGTAAAGACTAATGAAGAAAATGGAAAAACAGGTATTGATGAGCCTGCTTATTATGCTAGAATGTTATATCGTTCATCCCCTGAGGCCTATTGCCGGATCATGTCGCTCAAATATGCTAAATTATCTCATACCGTTATTGCGTTGTCACTCCATTTGCCCGGTCAGCAAAAGATTTACTACAAACCAAGTGAAAAAGCGTCCGTCGCTCAGCAGGTTCAGGCAGGCATTTTGCCCGAAACCCCTTTAACAGCTTATTGGAAAATGTGTGAAACGGATACTGACGTTAGAAAAATTCTTTTTGAGCGTATGCCTGAACAGTATTCATTCAACAAATCTGGTAAATTTTGGAAAAAACGAATTTTTTCAAAAAATCCGAGTCGGTCAAAAACACGTGAAAGAAAGCCAATTATTGGCCGAATTTACCCGGTTTCACCACGAAATCCTGAGTTATTTGCATTATATTTACTGACAAAACATTTCCCCGGAAACCCGCAACAATTAAAAATGGTAAACCCCACGCATATCTGTCAAACATTTCTGGAGACAGCCCGACTCAAGGGGCTTATTGATGACAATGATGTGTGGGTTCGGACAATGGAGGAGGGTGCTGCCTCGCTCACCCCAGCACAAATGCGTCAATTGTTTGCTAATATACTAATTTTTGGAGCCACTGAAAAATGTCTCATTGATGGAGCCCTGCTCTGGGAAAAATTTAAATCACAAATGTATGACACACGCTGCACAGATGCTGAGCGTACTGCTCGTATTGACCATGCTCTTGCTCTTTTAGAAAAATTATTAGTTGCGCAAAACAAACAATGTAAAGATTATGGACTGCCAACCCCAGTGATTTCAATTATGAATGATCCACAACGTGGGCTTAACGAGTTTTTCTTCCCCCAGCAGTTAAATGATGATGATGATGATGAGCCAGTTGACACAGCAGCATTTGAACGTGGAAAGTTGAATGCTGAACAACAAAAATTTTTTGATATGGTCAAAACTGCTTTTTTGAAAACGTCGAATTCTCGTCTATTTTATTTATGTGGTGATGGCGGAACTGGAAAGACCTTTTTGCTTAATTATATTTTATTTCAACTGCGAAAAATCGGCGCAAAAATCATTCCCACTGCATCGACCGGAATGGCTTCCACCCGCTTTTATGTAGGTGGCACCACGGTCCATTCGGCGTTTAAATTTGGAATTAATGTTGAGCCTGGAAAATTACCTGCAATTCCTTTTGATAGTTTCTTTGGCAGGCGTATAATAGAAAGTGACATTATAATAATTGATGAAATGACTATGCTGGAGAGGACAGTTTTTGAAAATATTGATTTACTCTGTCGCCAGTTGTGCATGCAAAAACGGCACTTACCTTTCGGTGGAAAATGTGTTATAATCTCCGGTGATTGGAAGCAATCACTTCCAGTCGTAATAAATTCTTATGGGAGTGCAGCTCAAGTTGCAGCATGCATCCAGTCCTCACCGCTTTACCCAATATTTTCAAAATACAAATTGACGCAAAGCATGCGAGTTAATCCAAACGAAATAGAGTTCCTTAAATGGCTTGATGATATTGGAAGAGGAGTAAATGGAGACACGGTCGCAATCCCAAAAGGCATGCTCGTCGATTCACGTGAAGATCTTATTGCATGGGTGTTTGATCAAGGGCTTAATATGCCAAGTAGCGAAATGCTTAAGCGGCTTCTTTTGGCTACTACAAACAGAATTGTTGATTTGAACAATTCTCAAATTTCGCAATCAATGCTTGGTAACTTTATTGAATATTTTTCAGTTGACAAGGCAACAGATGAAAACCCGTTTGCCGTAAATGCGGCTGACTTTGATGTAGCACAACTAAATCAGCTGAATCCGATGGGAATGCCCACCCATTTGCTGCGGCTTAAAATTGGATCAATTGTCGTCTTACTCGTAAATTTAAATACTTCAAAAGGTCTTTGTAATGGTACCCGACTTCTTATTAAAAAATTAACTGACAATTTAATTGAATGTGAAACCATTGGTAGCGGATCGTCTGGAAATGGTATAATTATTGGGATTCCCCGAAACCGGCATACATTTAAAGATAAACGTCCTGACGGTGTAAGTTTTGAAAGATTTCAATTCCCCATTCGCCTTGCTTTTGCCATGACGGTTGTGAAGGCGCAAGGCCAAACGGCAGTTCGCTTGGGAATTGATTTTACAGAAGAACCTTTTGCCCACGGTCAGTTGTACACGGCGCTTTCAAGGTGTACAAGTCGTGATAATATAAAAATTTTTGCTCCCAACAAGCCAAAAGACGATAATGGAAACCCTTTGATTAGAAATGTTATTGCCCCTGGTCTTAATTTGGATTAAACCTTTTAAATTTAATATCAATACATTTAAAAAATTTTCTCATCAATGTTTGAAGAGCCCCGGTAATGCGGGAGGTGCCGCCACCCTTAAAATGCGAGGAGCCCCGGTAACGCGGGAGGTACCGCCACCCTTAAAGTGCGAGGAGCCCCGGTAACGCGGGAGGTACCGCCACCCTTAAAGTGCGAGGAGCCCCGGTAATGCGGGAGGTGCCGCCACCCTTAAAATGCGAGGAGCCCCGGTAACGCGGGAGGTACCGCCACCCTTAAAGTGCGAGGAGCCCCGGTAACGCGGGAGGTACCGCCACCCTTAAAGTGCGAGGAGCCCCGGTAATGCGGGAGGTGCCGCCACCCTTAAAATGCGAGGAGCCCCGGTAACGCGGGAAGTGCCGCCAAATCTTCAGAGCTTAGCTCCTCGCCGGGGACACTAAAAATTAAAAATAAATTAACAAATTACAGTAAAAAATAACACACCCCCGGCGAGTGGGGTCCATGGTTTTTGCCTGTTTTCCACCGTACTCCTCCGCGTGGTGGACCCTGGGGGTTGGACAATTTAAATTTACAAAAAAAAATTGTCCAACCGCTAATGACGGTTAATAAACTGGCCTCATGTCCGCGCAAGAACTAGCAACGAAGTCCTTTGCGCGAATCTGGGGTGTGCCCTCTCAGCAGACTTTTTCCGCTCCCGGTTTCCAGGAAAAAGTTACAGCCCGAAAACCGAGCTCGTTTTTCAAAGTCCGCCGTTTCAGCGCCGCTGGCGCTCAGTTGGCCTCCGGACCGGAATTTCCTTATTTTTCCCAGATGCGCCGTCAAAAGGCGGGAGCAGAAAATGCTTGCTGGTAGGATTTTAAGTTGGACTGCTTGGCACAGCATGCCGTTGGTTTGGGGGTTCTATCTGTAAATGCCAATGCTGCAGAAAATGGCAAAATTTGGCACCCAATTTCGGCATTTTCCGTTTTTCGGGAATAACTCGGCCGAGATTGTGCTGAGCGCTTTGGCGGCAGAAAACATATTGTACAGCTCGGCGAGCTCTTTCAGATGGAATTTTAAAATTTCGAAAATTTTCAAAATTTTTCGAGCTAGGCCCCCTCGAAAATTTTTCTTTTTTGAATTTTATCTTTTTTTGCCGATTTTTCACAGGGAAACGAAGGGCACTTTCAAAACATAGTTTTTCGAGCTCTATCGATTGGTGGCATTTTTGAAAAAATTTCGATTTTTTCCCGGAAGAAAAATTTTTTGGCCTGACCGGGACATTTCAGTCCCGGGCCTATAACTCGTCAGGGGTTGATTTTAACGAAAAATCGTCCAAGAGTTTTTTTGTAGAGAATTTCGAGCTCTATTTAATGTGCTTTATTTGATCTTTTTATCTGTAATATAAAAAAAGTTATAAAACAAAAATGAATTTTTAAATGCAAAACCATAGGGGGGACCCCATGGATTTGCATTTCGTGAGAAATTTTTTTGCTCCTAAAATTGCCAAAAAATACTTTTCTGGGGTAATTTGAGGTGCTGAACACGAATATGCACTTTATATTGCGTTTTGGATTTTTTGGAGGGAGGTAAAAAAATTTTGAAAAATCGAAGCGGCCGAATGTTCCCCACAAAAACGGACGCGAAGCGCCCGTCATGAGGCCGCGAAGCGGTCGAATGTCCCACAAAAATTAAAAAACGGGCGCGAAGCGCCCGTCCTGAGGCCGCGAAGCGGCCGAACGCCCCCCAAAAAATTAAAAAACGGGCGCGAAGCGCCCGTCCTGAGGCCGCGAAGCGGCCGAATGTCCTCCAAAAAATTAAAAAACGGGCGCGAAGCGCCCGTCCTGAGGCCGCGAAGCGGCCGAATGTTCCCCACAAAAACGGGCGCGAAGCGCCCGTCCTGAGGCCGCGAAGCGGCCGAACGTTCCCCACAAAATTAAAAAACGGGCGCGAAGCGCCCGTCATGAGGCCGCGAAGCGGTCAAATGTCTCTCGCAAAATTAAAAAGGGGCGCGAAGCGCCCGTCCTGAGGCTGCGATGAATTTCTAAATTACATCACTTTCTAGCGACGCGGCGAAGCCGCGTCCCATAGCGCGATAGCGCTTTAAAACATCAGACTAATGCAATTAATGTTTTAAAATAACAAATGAGGGCCATATATTACCAAGCCACGCATGCACACCATAGCCAACTGTGCACCCTAGTTTATATATATATAGAATAATGTTGCAGTTCGTAGAAAAAATTATAAGTGCCCGGTTTGCCCGGAGGGGCTGAAATGCATCACTTAACAACTTTTGATTGCGCATCTGGGAAAAATAAGGAAATTCCGGTCCGGAAGCCAACTGAGCGCCAGCGGCGCTGAAACGGCCAACTTTGAAAAAAGCTCGGTTTTCGGGCTGTAACTTTTCCTGGGAACCGGGAGCGGAAAAAGTCTGCTGAGAGGGCACACCCCAGACATGTTGGCTACAACTTTGTCACTGATCACTTTTTGATCAGATCAAATGCCGAGCCTGTAGAAATTGGCGACTGAACGGCGCTCAAAATGCCGGTTTTGGCTTTTCGTGAATAACTCGCTGGGGGTTAAGCGGAGCGGATTGGCGCCGCTTGAGCATTTGTGTAGTTTTTAAAGCTGCATCCGATGGCGTTTTCAGATTTTGAAAATTTTCAAAATTTTTCGAGCTAGGCCCCCTCGAAAATTTTTCGTTTTTGAATTTTATTATTTTTTGCCGATTTTTCCCAGGAAAACGGAGACCACTTTCAAGCAACCGTTTTTCGAGCTCTATCGATTGGTGGCATTTTTGAAAAAATTTCAAAATTTTCCGGAAATAGAAAAATTTTCCGGAATTGAGCTCCCCATTTCCGTTTGAGGCTTATAACTCGTCAGGCGTTGATTTTAGCGGAAATTTGTCTTAGAGCATTTTTGTAGAGAATTTTAAGCTCTATCTAATGTACTTTATCTCATGTTTTTACCTGAGTTTAAAAAAAGTTATAAAATTAATTGTGATTTTGAAACTCAAAACCATAGGGGGGACCCCATGGTTTTGCATTTCATGAAAAATTTTTTACTCTAAATTAGCCAAAATGCATTTTTATGGCATAATTTGAGGTGCTGAATACGTATATACGCTTTATTTTGTGTTTCAGACTTTTTGGAAGGTGGTTAAAATTTTTTGAAAAATCGTCAAAATTTGAGCCCCGGAAAATCCAGAAAAATTTGAAAATTCATAACTCTTCGCTTTTGGTCAATTTAGTGGAATAAAGCTTTAAAAATAGAGAAAAATTGGGAGAATTTTATGGATTTATTTAGAATTTCTATCTTCCAAAACGAAAAAAGTTATTCCAGAATTTCTGGAAAAATTCGATTTTTCAGAAAAAAATTCAGAACTCCCTTCTGAAAAAGTATTTTATAAAAATAATATACTCAAAAAAATCCGCAATTTTTTGCTCTATTTTATAAATTTTATTTAGCTTTTATCACTTTTTTGAAAAAAGTTATAGAAATAAAAGTGATTTTGGCAATTTGGGACCAAAGGGGTGTGTGTGACCATGATTTCTGAGTGAAAATTTTTTTCACAAAAATCTTCCAAAAATGTATTTATGGGTTATTTGGGCCGCTGATCACGAATACGTAATCAGATTTTACTTTTGACATCGTTAAGACCTCAGAATTCCTGTGTGTATGTAATCAGATTTTACTTTAGACATGGTTAAGACCTCAGAATTCCTGTGTGATTGGGGATTCTGAGGGGTGGGAGCGCCTGTCCTGAGGCCGCGAAGCGGCCGAATGCTCTCAACAAAATTAAAATACGGGCGCGAAGCGCCTGTCATGAGGCCGCGAAGCGGCCGAATGTTCTTAATAAAATTAAAAACGGGCGTGAAGCGCCCGTTATGAGGCCGCGAAGCGGCCGAATGTTCTTAATAAAATTAAAAACGGGCGCGAAGCGCCCGTCCTGAGGCCGCGAAGCGGCCGAGTGTCCCCAAAAAAATTAAAAAACGGGCGCGAAGCGCCCGTCTTGAGGCCGCGAAGCGGCCGAATGTTCTTAACAAAATTAAAAACTGGCGCGAAGCGCCCGTTATGAGCCCGCGAAGCGGCCGAATGTTCTTAATAAAATTAAAAACGGGCGCGATGCGCCCGTTATGAGGCCGCGAAGCGGCCGAATGTTCTTAAAAAACGGGCGCAAAGCGCCCGTCATGAGGCCGCGAAGCGGCCGAATGTCCCCAAAAAAATTAAAAAACGGGCGCGAAGCGCCCGTCCTGAGGCTTAACAGCCGGCCGCGAAGCGGCCGAATGATCCCATAAAATTAAGAAATGGGCGCGAAGCGCTCGTCCTGAGGCCGCGAAGCGGCCGAATGTCCCCCAAAAATTTAAAAAAACGGGCGCGAAGCGCCCGTCCTGAGGCCGCGAAGCGGCCGAATGTCCCCCAAAAATTTAAAAAAACGGGCGCGAAGCGCCCGTCCTGAGGCCGCGAAGCGGCCGAATGTCCCCCAAAAATTTAAAAAAACGGGCGCGAAGCGCCCGTCCTGAGGCCGCGAAGCGGCCGAATGTCCCCCAAAAATTTTAAAAAACGGGCGCGAAGCGCCCGTCCTGAGGCCGCGAAGCGGCCGAATGCACTTGCTCATCACTTAACAAACGCGCATGCACTAGCAACGAAGTCCTGGGGCCCGGGTTCGAATCCCGCGGTGTGCGGATGATTTTTTATGACGTGTAACGATGTTCTAAGGGGCTGGAAATATTTTCTAAAATTTTTCTATATTTTTTTCAATTTTTTAAATTTTTTATTTGACCAAATTTGGGTGTGTTTGAATTTTTCATTTTTCGCCCAGTGAAAATTTGGGGGAATGTTCAAAAATTAATAACTCCCTTTGAAATGGGTTAATTTTAATGCTTTTAAGCTTTAAAAATGCAGAAAAATCGGGAGAATTTTATGGTTTTTATTGTGCATTTCTATTATTAAAATGAAAAATGTTATTCCTGAAAAAGATGAAAAATTCGATTTTTCACATAAAAATTCATAACTTATTCCAAACAATGTGCTAAGGTATACAAAAAAATTGATAAAATCCGCAATTTTTTTCTCTACAAACAGAAATTTATTTTATAATTTTATCGCTTTTTAAAAAAGAGTTATAAAATTAAAACTGATTTTGGAGCCAAAATCCAAAGGGATACCCCTTTGGAAATTTCATGGACACATTTTTTTGCTCTAAAATTTTAAAAAACATATTTTCTTACGTAATTTGGGTCGCTGATCACGAATATGAACTTTATTTTGAATTATAGACATTTTGGAATTTTTTAAAAATTTTTGAAATTTTAGAATTTTTTGGCCCTTGAAAATTTAAGCTACATTTTGAAAATTCATAACTCCCATCAAAAAGGTCCAATTCAGTCCATTTAAAGTTTAAAAAATAGAGAAAAATAGGGAGAATTTTATGAGATTTATTTGGGATTTCTATCTTGCAAACAATAAAAGTTATTCCTGAAAAACTTGAAAATTTCAATTTTTCACTAAAAAATTAATAACTCATTCCAAACAATGTGCTAAGGTATAAAAAAATATTGATAAAATCCGCAATTTTTTGCTCTATTATATAAATTTTATTTGGCATTTTTATCACTTTTTTGAAAAAAGTTATAAAAATAAAAGTGATTTTGGGATTCGGGACCAAAGGGGGGAGCACATGGTTTTTGAGTGTAAAAATTTTTTCACCCAAAATCTTCCAAAAACATGTCATTAGGGCTATTTGAGGTTGCTGATCACGAATACGTGATCAGATTTTACTTTTGACATCGTTAAGCCCTCAGAATCCCTGCGTAAACTGGAATTCTGAGGCATTCAGGTTCGAATCCGGACGGTGTAAATCATTTTTAAATTTATTTTCTGCTATTTTTTAATGCTAATTATTAAGTCAAAATTATTTTTGTTATTTTTTAAATTCAATTTTAAAAAAATTAAAATAATTTTTCTATAAAATAAAAATGAAAATGTTTAATTATTAATTTATTTAAATTTAAATTAAATGAATTTTTCTTGAATTAAATAATAAATAAATGTATTTATTTATAAGCAAATAAGATTCAGAAAATGAACGGATTAATAACAGACAAAAAATTTAAAATTTATTTAGCATTATTAAAATTTAAAACGCCTTCTATTTTGTAACATTTATTTTTTTTAAATTTTTTGTAAATTTAAATGAGAACTCACGAAAATACTTTAATGTTTTAATGAAAATAAATATTAGTTAAATTTAATTAATAAGAATAATAAAAAATGAGGCCGCGAAGCGGCCGAATGAACGCTTTAAGCCTTACAGAATCCATTATTAAACTGCTTAAAGTGGCCGCGCAAGCACTAGCAACGAAGTCCTTTTGCGCGAAGCGCTAATTTCAACACACACAATCCAATGCATTTTCAAATGCACTTTATACGCCGTGCAATCACTGCGCGTGCAAGTCAACTGCCTGCACCGCGCCCCCGTCAATTCCCACACGCTAGTTTATATATATATAGAGAAAAAGGGGGACTCGTCTTAAAAAACAAAATCTCCCGGCCGAAGGCCGGGAGCTCCCTGAAAGTAGTGGAAGGGTCTTACAACTTTTTGAGGCGCATCTGGGAAAAATACGGGTTTTTCTCTCCGGTGGCCAACTGAGTCCCGGCGGCCGATTTCTCACTTTTGCTTGCGTTTGATTGCCCGTAACTTTTTTTCTAAAACTCGAATCAAAAAATGCCCGCTGCGAGGGCACCCCGCCAAAGTGTCCTCTACATGCTGGTATTTTTTATTTTTTTAATAGAGCCACCCCCTGGCCTGCAGAAAATGGCAACTGAAGCGTGCTCAAAAAGTACACTTCAGTACCAGGCGAATACCGCGTCGGGGTTTGATCTGACCGAAGGGCTGCCAGCAGACTTATTGTAGAGTTTTGGAAGCTCGATTTTCTGAAATTTAAAAATTTCGAAAATTTTTAAAATTTTCGAGCTAGGCCTAAAAAACGGTTTTCGGTTTTTGAATTTTAGGATTTTTTAACGATTTTTCCCAGAAAAACGAAGACCACTTCCAAGCAACAGTTTTTCGAGCTCTATCGACTGGTATTTTTTTCGGAAAAATTTCGATTTTTTCCCGGAAATAGAAAAATTTTTTGGCCTGAGCGGGACATTTGAGTCCCGGGCCCATAACTCGTCAGGGATTGGTTTTAGCCAAAAATCGTCTTAGAACATTTTTGTAGAGCTTTTTAAACTCTATCGAACGGTGTGCTATATGCCCGGAAAATTTCAAAAATTTTCGAGCTAGGCCCCCTAGAAATTTTCGAAAATTTTTTTAGGCTTGAAAAGGGTGGTGAAAAATATTTTTCTGGGGTAAATTACTATGCTGAGCCCGAATATGGTGTTTGTTTTCAGTTCCAGAATTTTTGGAATTTTTTAAAAATTCTTTATTTTTTGGCAATTTTTTGGCCCTCGGGATTTTGACCTAATATTTGAAAATTCATAACAAATCGAAGGTTGATCAATTTTACAGGAATAAAGCCTTAAAAATAGAGAAAAATCAGGAGAATTTTATGGAATTTATTTGAGTTTTTTATCACAAAAAAGAAAAAAGTTATTCCAGAATTTCTGGAAATTTTCGATTTTTCAGAAAAAAATTCGTAGCTGCCTTCTGAAAAGCTATTCGGGAAAAGTAAAATACTACAAAAATCCGCAATTTTTTGCTCTATTAAATAAATTTTATTTGGCATTTTTATCACTTTTTTGAAAAATGTTATAAAAATAAAAGTGATTTTGGGATTCGGGACCAAAGGGGGGTGACCAGGATTTTTGAGTGGAAAAATTTTTTCACCCAAAATCTTCCAAAAACATGTCTTTAGGGGTTATTTGGGCCGCTGATCACGAATACGTGATCAGATTTTACTTTTGACATCGTCAAGACCTCAGAATCCCTGTGTGATTGGGGATTCTGAGTCATCTTCTGTGGGGGGGGGGGCGGTAGGTTCGAATCCGGGCGGTGTACATTATTTTTCTATGATTTTTTACGTTATTTTCAATGTTTTTAACTAATCTGAAGATTTGTTGTAGATTATTTAAAAAAATTTTTACATTAAAGAATTTAATTATTTATTTTTTGAATTTGTAAATTTCATCTTAAATTTATTAAATATTCAATTGTTAATTTTCAACGTTATTTTCAATTAATAAATGGAGGATTTAAAAATACTACAAAAATCCGCAATTAAAACCGATTTTGGGATTCGGGACCAAAGCGGCCTAACAAGCTAAAAAACGGGCGCGAAGCGCCGTCTGAGGCCGCGAATTTAAAAAACGGGCGCGAAGCGCCCGTCCAAGGCCAACAAAAATTGAAAAACCGGCGCGAAGCGCCCGACTGAGGCCGCGAAGCGGCCGAATGTTCTCAACAAAATTAAAAAGACGGGTGCGAAGCGCCCGTCTTGAGATCGCGAAGCGGCCGAATGCTTCCCACAAAATTAAAAACGGGCGCGAGCGTCCGTTCTGAGCCCGTGAAGCGGCCGAATGCCCCCCAAAAAATTAAAAAACGGGCGCGAAGCGCCCGTCTGAGGCCGCGAAGCGGCCGAATTAAACCTTAAATATAAAAAAGGTGCGGATATGGAAGCCGCGCATGCACTAGCAACGAAGTCCTTTGCGCGAAGCGCTCATGTGAGCGCCCGCCCATATATAGCAAAAGTATACTGTCTACACCGAGCAATTACTGTGCAAAGCATACTGTCTACACCGAGCAATTACTGTGCAAAGCATACTGTCTACACCGAGCAACTACTGCGCCACACGCTAGTTTATATATACCTAAAGAAACAAGGCAACTCATTTCCAAAAACAAAATCTCCTTACGGTTTGCCGGGAGGGGTTCGAAATTTCGACCTTGGGGGTAACTTTTGACGGCGCATTCAGGAAAACTATAGATTTTCCGATCCGAGGGCCAACTGAGCGCCAGGCGCTGAAAAGTCACTTTTTAAAAATTTTTTTTTGCTGTTTTTTGGATTCAAAAATTTTTTAAAGGCCTAAATGAAAAATCGGCCTCGATAGGATTTTAAGTTGGACTTTTTTGGATTTTTTTTGTTTCTTGACCGAACCCCAAGGTCTTGTCAGTTTTTCCGAAAAACTGGCTAAAAATTGCATACTTTTTTGGGCCATTTCAGCGCCGGTGGAATAACTCCCCGGCTTTTGATTGGAGGAGGTCGGTGTAAGCGGCTTTTTTGTAGAGCTCGACGAGCTCTATCCAACCATGTTTTTAGATTTCAGAAATTTTCAGAAATTTTCGAGCTAGGCCCCCTCGAAAATTTTCCGTTTTTGAATTTTATTATTTTTTACAGATTTTTCCGGGGAAAACGGAGACCACTTTCAAGCAACCGTTTTTCATGCTCTATCGATTGGTGTCATTTTCAGAAAAATTTTTCAAAAATTTTTTGGAAATAGAAAATTTTTGGTTGCTAGGCATCAATTTCAGTTCTGGCGTAATAACTCGTCAGGAGTTGAATTTATCAAAAAATCGTCTAAGAGCTTTTTTGTAGAGAATTTTAAGCCCAATCTAATGTGCTTTATCTCATGTTTTTATCATGAATTCAAAAAAAGTTATAAAATTAATTGAGATTTTGAAACTCAAAACCATAGGGGGGACCCAATGGTTTTGCATTTCATGAAAAATTTTTTTACTCCTAAATTAGCCAAAATGCATTTTTATGGCATAATTTAAGGTGCTGAACTCGAATATATACTTTATTTTGGGTTTCAGACTTTTTGGAAGGTGGTTACAAATTTTTGAAAAATCGTCACTATTTGGGCCCCGGGAAATCCAGTGAAATTTCGAAAATTCATAACTCTCTTCGTTTTTGATCAAATTTAGTGTAATACGGTTTGAAAAATAGCAAAAAATTAGGAGAATTTTATGAGATTTGTTTGGAATTTCTATCTTCCAAAATAAAAAAGTTATTCCAGAATTTCTGGAAAAATTCGATTTTTCAGAAAAAAATTCCTAACTCCATTCTGAAAAAGTATTTTATAAAAATAATATACTCAAAAAATCCGCAATTTT
The DNA here is from genome assembly GCA_004148225.2 of Heterodera glycines. Classification (NCBI taxonomy): domain Eukaryota; kingdom Metazoa; phylum Nematoda; class Chromadorea; order Rhabditida; family Heteroderidae; genus Heterodera; species Heterodera glycines. The sequence continues at coordinate 318,232 of CP049709.1, forward strand.
TTGCTATATTTTATAAATTTTAATTTAGCTTTTTATCACTTTTTAAAAAAAGTTATAGAAATAAAAGTGATTTTGGAATTCGGGACCAAAGGGGTGTGACCATGATTTTTGAGTGGAAAATTTTTTTCACCAAAAAATCTTCCAAAAATATGATTTTAGGGTTATTTGGGCCGCTGATCACGAATATGTAATCATATTTTACTTTTAACATAGTCAAGACCTCCGAATCCCTGTGTGATTGGGATTCTGAGACATCATTTTGAGGGGGGGGGAAGTTCGAATCCGGGCGGTGTACATTATTTTCTATGCATTTTTGGGTTATTTTGACTGTTTTTAATTAATTTGAAGATTTCTTTTAAATTATTTAAATTATTTTTTTTAAATTAAAGAATTTCATTATTTAATTTTTTTAATTGATAGAATTTCATGTATTTTTTATATTAAATTTGTTAAAAAATATTTTCATTTTAAGCCGAATGTTCTCAAAAAAATTAAAAAACGGGCGCGAAGCGCCCGTCCTGAGGCCGCGAAGCGGCCGAATGTCCCCCAAAAAATTAAAAAACGGGCGCGAAGCGCCCGTCCTGAGGCCGCGAAAGCGCCCGTCCTGAGGCCGCGAAGCGGGCCGAATGTTCTCAAAAAAATTAAAAAACGGGCGCGAAGCGCCCGTCCTGAGGCCGCGAAGCGGCCGAATTCTCCCACAAAAATTAAAAACGGGCGCGAAAGCGCCGTCTTGAAACCGCAAAGCGGTCGATTGTTCTCAACAAAATTAAAAGACGGGCGCGAAGCGCTCCTGAGGCCGCGAAGCGCCCGTCCTGAGCCGCGAAGCGGCCGAATGTTCTCAAAAAAATTAAAAAACGGGCGCGAAGCGCCCGTCCTGAGGCCGCGAAGCGGCCGAATTCTTCCCACAAAATTAAAAACGGGCGCGAAGCGCCCGTCCTGAGGCCGCGAAGCGGCCGAATTCTTCCCACAAATTAAAAAACGGGCGCGAAGCGCCCGTCTTGAGACCGCGAAGCGGCCAAATGCTCCCACAAAATTAAAACGGCGCGAAGCGCCCGTCCTGAGGCCGCGCGAAGCGGCCGAATGTTCTCACAAAATTAAAAGACGGGCGCGAAGCGCCCGTCCTGAGGCCGCGAAGCGGCCGAACGCCCCAAAAAATTAAAAAACGGGCGCGAAGCGCCCGTCGAGGCCGCGAAGCGGCCGAATGTCCCCCAAAAAAAATAAAAAACGGGCGCGAAGCGCCCGTCCTGAGGCCGCGAAAGCGAAAAATTAAAAAACGGGCCGAAGCGCCCGTCCTGAGGCCGCGAAGCGGCCGAATGTCCCCCAAAATTAAAAAAACGGGCGCGAAGCGCCCGTCCTGAGGCCGCGAAGCGCCCGTCCTGAGGCCGCGAAGCGGCCGAATGTTCTCAAAAAATTAAAAACGGGCGCGAAGCGCCCGTCCTGAGGCCGCGAAGCGGCCGAATTCTTCCCACAAAATTAAAAACGGGCGCGAAGCGCCCGTCTTGAGACCGCGAAGCGGTCGATTGTTCTCAACAAAATTAAAAGACGGGCGCGAAGCGCCCGTCCTGAGGCCGCGAAGCGCCCGTCCTGAGGCCGCGAAGCGGCCGAATGTTCTCAAGAAAATTAAAAAACGGGCGCGAAGCGCCCGTCCTGAGGCCGCGAAGCGGCCGAATTCTTCCCACAAATTAAAAACGGGCGCGAAGCGCCCGTCCTGAGGCCGCGAAGCGGCCGAATTCTTCCCACAAAATTAAAAACGGGCGCGAAGCGCCCGTCTTGAGACGCGAAGCGGCCAAATGCTTCCACAAAATTAAAACGGGCGCGAAGCGCCCGTCCTGAGGCCGCGAAGCGGCCGAATGTTCTCAACAAAATTAAAAGACGGGCGCGAAGCGCCCGTCCTGAGGCCGCGAAGCGGCCGAACGCCCCCCAAAAAATTAAAAAACGGGCGCGAAGCGCCCGTCGAGGCCGCGAAGCGGCCGAATGTCCCCCAAAAAAATAAAAAACGGGCGCGAAGCGCCCGTCCTGAGGCCGCGAAGCGGCCGAATGTTCCCCACAAAAACGGGCGCGAAGCGCCCGTCATGAGGCCGCGAAGCGGTCGAATGTCCCACAAAAATTAAAAAACGGGCGCGAAGCGCACGTCCTGAGGCCGCGAAGCGGCCGAATGTCCCCAAAAAATTAAAAAACGGGCGCGAAGCGCCCATCCTGAGGCCGCGAAGCGGCCGAATGTCCCCAAAAAATTAAAAAACGGGCGCGAAGCGCCCGTCCTGAGGCCGCGAAGCGCCCGTCCTGAGGCCGCGAAGCGGCCGAATGTTCTCAAAAAAAATTAAAAAACGGGCGCGAAGCGCCCGTCTGAGGCCGCGAAGCGGCGAATTCTTCCCACAAAATTAAAAACGGGCGCGAAGCGCCCGTCTTGAGACCGCGAAGCGGTCGATTGTTCTCAACAAAATTAAAAGACGGGCGCGAAGCGCCCGTCCTGAGGCCGCGAAGCGCCCGTCCTGAGGCCGCGAAGCGGCCGAATGTTCTCAAAAAAATTAAAAAACGGGCGCGAAGCGCCCGTCCTGAGGCCGCGAAGCGGCCGAATTCTTCCCACAAAATTAAAACGGGCGCGAAGCGCCCGTCCTGAGGCCGCGAAGCGGCCGAATTCTTCCCAAAATTAAAAAACGGGCGCGAAGCGCCGTCCTGAGGCCGCGAAGCGGCCGAATTCTTCCACAAAATTAAAAACGGGCGCGAAGCGCCCGTCTTGAAAACCGCAAAGCGGTCGATTGTTCTCAACAAAATTAAAAGACGGGCGCGAAGCGCCCGTCCTGAGGCCGCGAAGCGCCCGTCCTGAGGCCGCGAAGCGGCCGAATGTTCTCAAAAAAATTAAAAAACGGGCGCGAAGCGCCCGTCCTGAGCCGCGAAGCGGCCGAATTCTTCCCACAAAATTAAAAACGGGCGCGAAGCGCCCGTCCTGAGGCCGCGAAGCGGCCGAATTCTTCCCACAAAATTAAAAACGGGCGCGAAGCGCCCGTCTTGAGACCGCGAAGCGGCCAAATGCTTCCCACAAAATTAAAACGGGCGCGAAGCGCCCGTCCTGAGGCCGCGAAGCGGCCCGAATGTTCTCAACAAAATTAAAAAGACGGGCGCGAAGCGCCCGTCCTGAGGCCGCGAAGCGGCGAACGCCCCCAAAAAATTAAAAAACGGGCGCGAAGCGCCCGTCGAGGCCGCGAAGCGGCCGAATGTCCCCCAAAAAATAAAAAAACGGGCGCGAAGCGCCCGTCCTGAGGCCGGAAGCGAAAAATTAAAAAAAACGGGCGCGAAGCGCCCGTCCTGAGGCCGCGAAGCGGCCGAATGTCCCCCAAAAAATTAAAAAACGGGCGCGAAGCGCCCGTCCTGAGGCGCGAAGCGCCCGTCCTGAGGCCGCGAAGCGGCCGAATGTTCTCAAAAAAATTAAAAAAAGGGCGCGAAGCGCCCGTCCTGAGGCCGCGAAGCGGCCGAATTCTTCCCACAAAATTAAAAACGGGCGCGAAGCGCCCGTCTTGAGACCGCGAAGCGGTCGATTGTTCTCAACAAAATTAAAAGACGGGCGCGAAGCGCCCGTCCTGAGGCCGCGAAGCGCCCGTCCTGAGGCCGCGAAGCGGCCGAATGTTCTCAAAAAATTAAAAAAACGGGCGCGAAGCGCCCGTCCTGAGGCCGCGAAGCGGCCGAATTCTTCCCACAAAATTAAAAACGGGCGCGAAGCGCCCGTCCTGAGGCCGCGAAGCGGCCGAATTCTTCCCACAAAATTAAAAACGGCGCGAAGCGCCCGTCTTGAGACCGCGAAGCGGCCAAATGCTTCCCACAAAATTAAAACGGGCGCGAAGCGCCCGTCCTGAGGCCGCGAAGCGGCCGAATGTTCTCAACAAAATTAAAAGACGGGCGCGAAGCGCCCGTCCTGAGGCCGAAGCGGCCGAACGCCCCCCAAAAAATTAAAAAACGGGCGCGAAGCGCCGTCGAGGCCGCGAAGCGGCCGAATGTCCCCAAAAAAATAAAAAACGGGCGCGAAGCGCCCGTCCTGAGGCCGCGAAGCGGCCGAATGTTCCCCACAAAAACGGGCGCGAAGCGCCCGTCATGAGGCCGCGAAGCGTGTCGAATGTCCCACAAAAATTAAAAAACGGGCGCGAAGCGCACGTCCTGAGGCCGCGAAGCGGCCGAATGTCCCCAAAAAATTAAAAAACGGGCGCGAAGCGCCCATCCTGAGGCCGCGAAGCGGCCGAATGTCCCCCAAAAATTAAAAAAACGGGCGCGAAGCGCCCGTCTGAGGCCGCGAAGCGCCCGTCCTGAGGCCGCGAAGCGGCCGAATGTTCTCAAAAAAATTAAAAAACGGGCGCGAAGCGCCCGTCCTGAGGCCGCGAAGCGGCCGAATTCTTCCCACAAAATTAAAAACGGGCGCGAAGCGCCCGTCTTGAGACCGCGAAGCGGTCGATTGTTCTCAACAAAATTAAAAGACGGGCGCGAAGCGCCCGTCCTGAGGCCGCGAAGCGCCCGTCCTGAGGCCGCGAAGCGGCCGAATGTTCTCAAAAAAATTAAAAAACGGGCGCGAAGCGCCCGTCCTGAGGCCGCGAAGCGGCCGAATTCTTCCCACAAAATTAAAAACGGGCGCGAAGCGCCCGTCCTGAGGCCGCGAAGCGGCCGAATTCTTCCCACAAAATTAAAAAACGGGCGCGAAGCGCCCGTCTTGAGACGCGAAGCGGCCAAATGCTTCCCACAAAATTAAAACGGGCGCGAAGCGCCCGTCCTGAGGCCGCGAAGCGGCCGAATGTTCTCAACAAAATTAAAAGACGGGCGCGAAGCGCCCGTCCTGAGGCCGCGAAGCGGCCGAACGCCCCCCAAAAAATTAAAAAACGGGCGCGAAGCGCCCGTCGAGGCCGCGGAAGCGGCCGAATGTCCCCCAAAAAAATAAAAAACGGGCGCGAAGTGCCCGTCCTGAGGCCGCGAAGCGGCCGAATGTTCCCCACAAAAAGGGCGCGAAGCGCCCGTCATGAGGCCGCGAAGCGGTCGAATGTCCCACAAAAATTAAAAAACGGGCGCGAAGCGCACGTCCTGAGGCCGCGAAGCGGCCGAATGTCCCCAAAAAATTAAAAAACGGGCGCGAAGCGCCCGTCCTGAGGCCGCGAAGCGGCCGAATGTCCCCCAAAAAATTAAAAAACGGGCGCGAAGCGCCCGTCCTGAGGCCGCTAAGCGGCCGAATGTTCCCCACAAAAACGGGCGCGAAGCGCCCGTCCTGAGGCCGCGAAGCGGCCGAACGTTCCCCACACAATTAAAAAACGGGCGCGAAGCGCCCGTCCTGAGGCTGCGTTGAATTTCTAAATTACATCACTTTCTAGCGACGCGGCGAAGCCGCGTCCCATAGCGCGATAGCGCTTTAAAACATCACACTAATGCAATTAATGTTTTAAAATAACAAATGAGGGCCATATATTACCAAGCCACGCATGCACACCATAGCCAACTGGTCACCCTAGTTTATATATATATAGAATAATGTTGCAGTTCGTAGAAAAAATTATAAGTCCCCGTGGTTTGCCCGGAGGCTCCTGAAAGTGCGGCATTGCTTAAGCAACTTTTTGAGGCGCATCTGGGAAAAATAAGGATTTTTCGGTCCGGCGGCCAGTTGAGCGCCAGCGGCGCTGAAACGGCAAATAAAAAAAATCGTCGCGGTTTTCGGGCTGTAACTTTTCTCAGGGAACCGGGAGCGGAAAAAAGTCCGCTGAGAGGGCACACCCAGACATGTTGGCTACAACTTTGTCACTGAGCACTTTTTTGATCAGATCAAATGCCGAGCCTGTAGAAATTGGCGACTGAACGGCGCTCAAAATGCGGTTTTGGCTTTTCGTGAATAACTCGCTGGGGTTAAGCGGAGCGGGTTGGCGCCGCTTGAGCATTTGTGCAGTTTTTAAAGCTGCATCCGATGGCGTTTTCAAGATTTTGAAAATTTTCAAAATTTTTTCGAGCTAGGCCCCCTCGAAAATTTTTCGTTTTTGAATTTTATTATTTTTTGCCGATTTTCCCAGGAAAACGGAGACCACTTTCAAGCAACCGTTTTTCGAGCTCTATCGATTGGTGGCATTTTTGAAAAAATTTCAAAATTTTCCGGAAATAGAAAAATTTTCCGGAATTGAGCTCCCCATTTCCGTTCAAGGCTTATAACTCGTCAGGCGTTGATCTTAGCGAAAATTTGTCTTAAAGCATTTTTGTAGAGAATTTTAAGCTCTATCTAATTGCTTTATCCGGTATTTTATCTTTAATATAAAAAAATTATAAAATTAATTGTGATTTTGAAACTCAAAACCAAAGGGGGACCCCATGGTTTGCATTTCATGAAAAATTTTTTTACTCCTAAATTAGCCAAAATGCATTTTTATTGCATAATTTGAGGTGCTGAATACGTATATGCACTTTATATTGCGTTTTGGATTTTTTGGAAGGTGGTAAAAAAATTTTGAAAAATCGTCAAAATTTGAGCCCCGGAAAAGGTTATTTGGCCGCTGATCAGAATATGTAATCAGATTTTACTTTAGACATGGTTAAGACCTCAGAATCCTGTGTGATTGGGGATTCTGAGGAGTGTGAGCGCCCGTCCTGAGGCCGCGAAGCGGCCGAATGTCCCAAAAAAATTACAAAACGGGTGCAAAGCGCCCGTCCTAGGCCGCGAAGCGGCCGGATCCTTCCCACAAAATTAAAAGACGGGCGCGAAGCGCCCCGAATGTTCTCAACAAAATTAAAAAACGGGCGCAAGCGCCCGTCTTGAGGCCGCGAAGCGTCCCAATTCCTCAACAAAATTAAAAAACGGGCGCAAAAGCGCCCGTCTGAGGCCGCGAAGCGTCCCAATGTCCTCAACAAAATTAAAAACGGCGCGAAGCGCCCGTCCCTGAGGCCGCGAAGCGGCCGAATGTTTCCACAAAATTAAAAAAACGGGCACGAAGCGCCCGTCCTGAGGCCGCGAAGCGGCCCAATGTCCTCAACAAAATTAAAAAAACGGGCGCGAAGCGCCCGTCTTGAGGCCCGAAGCGTCCCAATGTCCTCAACAAATTAAAAAACGGGCGCGAAGCGCCCGTCTTGAGGCCGCGAAGCGTCCCAATGTCTCAACAAAATTAAAGAACGGGCGCGAAGCGCCCGTCTGAGGCCGCGTAGCGGCCGAATGTCCCCCAAAAAATTACAAAACGGCGCGAAGCGCCCATCCTGAGGCCGTGAAACGGACGAATTAATTATCAACGTTGTTTTTAATTAATAAAACGAGTATTTAATTATAAAAAATTTTATAATTAAAATGCATGTGATTTTTAATCTTTTAATTAAAAAATTTTCCTTAGTTATTTAATATTAGTTTTTTAGGGTTATTTATGACGCTGATCACGAATCTGAAATCAGAAAAAATTAAAAGACGGCGAAGCGCTCGTCCTGAGGCCGTGAAGCGGCCGAACGTCTCCCAAAAAAATTACAAAACGGGCGCGAAGCGCCCGTCCTGAGGCCGCGANAGCGGCCGAATGTCCCCCAAAAAATTACAAAACGGGCGCGAAGCGCCCGTCCTGAGGCCGCGAAGCGGCCCGAACGTCCTCCAAAAAATTAAAAAACGGGCGCGAAGCGCCCGTCCTGAGGCCGCGAAGCGGCCAAATGAGTCCCCAATATTTAGAAGCGCAAAGCGCCCGTCTGAGGCCGCGAAGCGGCCAAATGAGTCCACAATATTTAGAAGCGCAAAGCGCCCGTCCTGAGGTCGTGAAGCGGCCGAATGAGTCCACAATATTTAGAAGCGCAAAGCGCCCGTCTGAGGCCGCGAAGCGGCCGAATGCACTTGCTCATCACTTAACAAACGCGCATGCACTAGCAACGAAGTCCTTTGCGCGAAGCGCTCATGTAATGCATATTCTTTTCATCTCTCACAAGTATACTGTCTACACCGAGCAATTACTGTGCAAAGCATACTGTCTACACCGAGCAATTACTGTGCAAAGCATACTGTCTACACCGAGCAATTGCTGCGCCACACGCTAGTTTATATACTACTAAAGAAACAAGGCAACTCATTGCTAAAACTAAAATCTCGGGAACGGCTGGCGGGAGGGGCTCGGGAATGTGGCATTGCTTAAGCAACTTTTTGAGGCGCATCCAGGAAAAATAATGGCATTCCGGTCCGGAGGCCAACTGAGCGCCAGCGGCGCTGAAATGGCTTTTTTATAAAAAATGCATGCGGTTTTTGGGCCAAAACTTTTTTCTGGGAACCCGGAGCAAAAAACTTCTGCTGGGAGGCGACTAAGTTGGAATGTTTGGGAAATTTTTTTCTTCTTGGGCGAGGCCCTAGCATCAAAGGCCTGGCCTGTACACTTCGGCGAATTTTGAAAACCAATTTTGGCATTTTTTGAATTTCGCGAATAACTCGGTGTGTTTTGATCTGAGCGTGATGGTGCTAATTACTTTTTTGTGCAGCTCGACGAGCTCTATCCATCCGTGTTTTCGGATTTTGAAAATTTTCAGAAATTTTCGAGCTAGGCCCCCTCGAAAATTTTCCGTTTTTGAATTTTATTATTTTTTGCAGATTTTTCTCGGCAAAACCAAGACCACTTTCAAGCAACCGTTTTTCACGCTCTATCGATTGGTGGCATTTTCAGAAAAATTTTTCAAAATTTTTTTGGAAATAGAAAATTTTCCGGAAATGAGGGCTTATTTCAGTTTTGGGTCTATAACTTGGCAGGAGTTGATTTTAGCAAAAAATCTTCTTAGACAATTTTTGTAGGGAATTTTAAGCCCTATATAATGTGCTTTATATCATCTCATTATCACGAGTCTAAAAAAAGTTATAAAATTAATTGTGATTTTGAAATTCAAAACCATAGGGGGGACCCCATGGTTTTGCATTTCATGAAAAATTTTTTTGCTCCTAAATTAGCCAAAATGCATTTTTATGGCCTAATTTATGGTGCTGAAGACGAATATATACTTTATTTTTGGTTTCAGACTTTTTGGAAGGTGGTTAAAAATTTTGAAAAATCCTCACAATTTGGGCCCTGGAAAATCCAGTGAAATTTTGAAAATTCATAACTCACTTCGCTTTTGGTCAAATTTAGTGGAATAAAGTTTGAAAAATAGCAAAAAATTAGGAGAATTTTATGAGATTCATTTGGAATTTCTATCTTCCAAAATAAATAAGTTATTCCAGAATTTCTGGAAAAATTCGATTTTTCAGAAAAAAATTCAGAACTCTGTTCTGAAAAAGTATTTTATAAAAATAATAAACTCAAAAAATCCGCAATTTTTTGCTCTATTTTATAAATTTTATTTTAGCTTTTTATCACTTTTTTGAAAAAAGTTATACAAATAAAAGTGATTTTGGAATTTGGGACCACAGGGGTGTGACCATGATTTTTGAGTGGAAAATTTTTTTCACCAAAAATCTTCCAAAAATATGATTTTAGGGGTTATTTGGGCCGCTGATCACGAATATGTAATCAGATTTTACTTTAGACAAGGTTAAGACCTCAGAATCCCCGTGTTATTGGGGATTCTGAGGGGTGGGAGCGCCCGTCCTGAGGCCGCGAAGCGGCCGAATGTCCTCAACACAATGAAAAAACGGGCGCGAAGCGCCCGTCCTGAGGCCGCGAAGCGGCCGATTTCCCCCCAAAAATTAAAAAACGGCGCGAAGCGCCCGTCCTGAGGCCGCGAAGCGGCCGAATGTTCTCTACAAAATTAAAAACGGGCGCGAAGCGCCCGTCCTGAGGCCGCGAAGCGGCCGAATGTCCCCAAAAAATTTAAAAAAGAGCGCGAAGCGCCCGTCCTGAGGCCGCGAAGCGCCGAATGTTTCTCAACAAAATTAAAAAACGGGCGCGAAGCGCCCGTCCTGAGGCCGCGAAGCGGCCGAATGTTTCCACACAATTAAAAAAAGGACGCGAACGCCCGTCCTGAGCCGCGAAGCGGCCAAATGTCCTCAACAAAATTAAAAGACGGGCGCAAAGCGCCCGTCCTGAGGCGCGAAGCGGCCGAATTCTCAACACAATTAAAAAACGGGCGCGAAGCGCCCGTCCTGAGGCCGCGAAGCGGCCGAATGTCCTCAACACAATTAAAAAACGGGCGCGAAGCGCCCGTCCTGAGGCCGCGAAGCGGCCGATTTCCCCCCAAAAAATTAAAAAACGGGCGCGAAGCGCCCGTCCTGAGGCCGCGAAGCGGCCGAATGTTCTCTACAAAATTAAAAGACGGCGCGAAGCGCCGTCCTGAGGCGCGAAGCGGCCGAATGCCCACGAAAAAATTAAAAAAAACGGGCGCGAAGCGCCCGTCCTGAGGCCGCGGAGCGGCCGAATGTTCTCTACAAATTAAAAACGGCGCGAAGCGCCCGTCCTGAGGCCGCGAAGCGGCCGAACGTCCCCCAAAAAAATTAAAAAACGGGCGCGAAGCGCCGTCCTGAGGCCGCGAAGCGGCCGAACGTCCCCCAAAAAAATTAAAAAACGGGCGCGAAGCGCCCGTCCTGAGGCCGCGAAGCGGCCGAATATCCCCCAAAAAATTAAAAACGGGCGCGAAGCGCCCGTCCTGAGGCTGCGATGAATTGCTAAATTACATCACTTTCTAGCGACGCGGCGAAGCCGCGTCCCTGAGCGCGAAGCGCTTTTCCCACATCAACAGAACTCAACTGAATACAACAAAGCCAACTGTGCACCCTAGTTTATATATAACTAAAGCAACATCGAGTTTCATTGCTAAAACAAAAATCTCGGGAACCGCTGGCGGGAGGGGTTCGAGATTTTGACCTTGGGGGCAACTTTTGACGGCGCATCCAGGAAAACTATAGGCATTCCGTTCCGGAGGCCAACTGAGCGCCAGCGGCGCTGAAATGGCTTTTTCAAAATTTTTTTTGCTGTTTTTTGGATTCAAAAATTTTTTAAAAGCCTAAATGAAAAATCGGCCTCGATAGGATTTTAAGTTGGAATGTTTGCCACATTTTTTGCTTCTTCACCGAACCCCTAGGGCCTACCAGTTTTTCCGAAAAACTGACTAAAAATTGCATACTTTTTTGGGCCATTTCAGCGCCGGTGGAATAACTCCCCGGCTTTTGATGGGAGGAGGTCGGTGTAAGCGGCTTTTTTGTAGAGCTCGACGAGCTCTATCCAACCATGTTTTTAGATTTCAGAAATTTTCAGAAATTTTCGAGCTAGGCCCCCTCGAAAATTTTCCGTTTTTGAATTTTATTATTTTTTACAGATTTTTCCGGGGAAAACGGAGACCACTTTCAAGCAACCGTTTTTGATGCTCTATCGATTGGTGTCATTTTCAGAAAAAATTTTTAAAATTTTTTTGGAAATAGAAAATTTTGGTTGCTAGGCCTCAATTTCAGTTCTGGCTCAATAACTCGTCAGGAGTTGATTTTATCAAAAAATCGTCTAAGAGCTTTTTTGTAGAGAATTTTAAGCCCAATCTAATGTGCTTTATCTCATGTTTTAACCATGAGTTTAAAAAAAGTTATGAAATTAATTGTGATTTTGAAATTAAAAACCATAGGGGGGACCCCATGGTTTTGCATTTCATGAAAAATTTTTTTGCTCCTAAATTAGCCAAAATGCATTTTTATGGCCTAATTTAAGGTGCTGAACTCGAATATATACTTTATTTTTGGTTTCAGACTTTTTGGAAGGTGGTTATAAATTTTTGAAAAATCGTCAAAATTTGACCCCGGAAAATCCAGTGAAATTTTGAAAATTCATAACTCTCTTCGTTTTTGGTCAAATTTAGTGGAATAAAGTTTGAAAAATAGCAAAAAATTAGGAGAATTTTATGAGATTTATTTGGAATTTCTATCTTCCAAAATAAAAAAGTTATTCCAGAATTTCTGGAAAAATTCGATTTTTCAGAAAAAAATTCCTAACTCCCTTCTAAAAAAGTATTTTATAAAAATAATATACTCAAAAAATCCGCAATTTTTTGCTCTATTTTATAAATTTTATTTTAGCTTTTTATCACTTTTTTGAAAAAAGTTATAGAAATAAAAGTGATTTTGTAATTTGGGACCACAGGGGTGTGACCATGATTTTTGAGTGGAAAATTTTTTTCACCAAAAATCTTCCAAAAATATGATTTTAGTGGTTATTTGGGCCGCTGATCACGAATATGTAATCAGATTTTACTTTAGACATGGTTAAGACCTCAGAAATCCCTGTGTGATTGGGGATTCTGAGGGTGGGAGTGCCCCTCCTGAGGCCGCGAAGCGGCCGAAATCCCCAAAAAAAATTAAAAGACGGGCGCGAAGCGCCCGTCCTGAGCCGCGAAGCGGCGAATGTCCCCAAAAAATTAAAAACGGGCGCGAAGGCCCGTCCTGAGGGCCGCGAAGCGGCCGAATGTCCCCACAAAATTAAAAAACGGGCGCGAAGCGCCCGTCCTGAGGCCGCGAAGCGGCCGAATGTTCCCCACAAAATTAAAAAACGGGCGCGAAGCGCCCGTTCCTGAGGCCGCGAAGCGGCCGGATGTTCCCCACAAAATTAAAAAACGGGCGCGAAGCGCCCGTCCTGAGGCCGCGAAGCGCCGAATGTTCCCACGAAATTAAAAAACGGGCGCGAAGCGCCCGTCCTGAGGCCGCGAAGCGGCCGAATGTTCCCACAAAATTAAAAAACGGGCGCGAAGCGCCCGTCCTGAGGCCGCGAAGCGGCCGAATTTCCCCACAAAATTAAAAAACGGGCGCGAGCGCCCGTCCTGAGGCCGCGAAGCGGCCGAATGTTCCCCATAAAATTAAAAAACGGGCGCGAAGCGCCCGTCCTGAGGCGCGAAGCGGCCGAATGTTCCAAAAATTAAAAAACGGGCGCAAAGCGCCGTCCTGAGGCCGCGAAGCGGCCGAATGTTGCCTCACAAAATTAAAAAACGGCGCGAAGCGCCCGTCCTGAGCGCGAAGCGGGCCGAATGCTCTCAAAAAATTAAAAATGGGCGCGAAGCGCCCGTCCTGAAACCGCGAAGCGGCCGAATGTCCCCCAAAAATTAAAAAACGGGCGCGAAGCGCCCGTCCTGAGGCCGCGAAGCGGCCGAATGTTCCTCACAAAATTAAAAAACGGGCGCGAAGCGCCCGTCCTGAGGCCGCGAAGCGGCCGGATGTTCCCCACAAAATTAAAAAACGGGCGCGAAGCGCCCGTCCTGAGGCCGCGAAGCGGCCGGATGTTCCCCACAAAATTAAAAAACGGGCGCGAAGCGCCCGTCCTGAGGCCGCAAAGCGGCCGAATGTTCCCCACGAAATTAAAAAACGGGCGCGAAGCGCCCGTCCTGAGGCCGCGAAGCGTCCGAATGTTCCCACAAAATTAAAAAACGGGCGCGAAGCGCCCGTCCTGAGGCCGCGAAGCGGCCGAATTTTCCCCAAAAAATTAAAAAAACGGGCGCGAAGCGCCCGTCCTGAGGCCGCGAAGCGGCCGAATGTTCCCCACAAAATTAAAAAACGGGCGCGAAGCGCCCGTCCTGAGGCCGCGAAGCGGCCGAATGTTCTCAATAAAATTAAAAACGGGCGCAAAGCGCCCGTCCTGAGGCCGCGAAGCGGCCGAATGTTCCCCACAAAATTAAAAAACGGGCGCGAAGCGCCCGTCCTGAGGCCGCGAAGCGGCCGAATGCTCTCAACAAAATTAAAAATGGGCGCGAAGCGCCCGTCTTGAGGCCGCGAAGCGGCCCAATGTCCTCAACAAAATTAAAAAACGGGCGCAAAGCGCCCTTCCTGAGGCCGCGAAGCGGCCGAATGTTCCCAACAAAATTAAAAAACGGGCGCGAAGCGCCCGTCCTGAGGCCGCGAAGCGGCCGAATGTCCCCCAAAAAATTAAAAAAACGGGCGCGAAGCGCCTGTCCTGAGGCCGCGAAGCGGCCGAATGTCCCCCAAAAAATTAAAAAACGGGCGCGAAGCGCCCGTCCTGAGGCCGCGAAGCGGTTGAATTTCCCCAAAAAAATTAAAAACGGGCGCGAAGCGCCCGTCCTGAGGCCGCGAAGCGGCTGAATGTCCCACAGAAAATTAAGACGGGCGCGAAGCGCCCGTCCTGAGGCTGCGATGAATTGCTAAATTACATCACTTTCTAGCGACGCGGCGAAGCCGCGTCCCATAGCGCGATAGCGCTTTAAAACTTCACACTAATGCAATTAATGTTTGTCTGTTTAAAATAACAAATGAGCATGTCCATTTTCTCTTAAAAAATAAAAATTTTTAATTTAAATTAAATTATTTTTTTGTGAAAAATGTTTTAAATTAAAATAATAATTTATTTACTTTTATTAAAGAACTCCTGTATTTTTTTAAATTAGAATTTGTAATATTAATTTCTTAATTTCAATTTAAATAAATATTCAATCCCTGTACATTTCAAACTCTCTTTTAATTAATAAAAGGAAATTTATTTAATTTTTAAAAATTTATTAATTACATTCAATTTTTAATCTTACTTTTTAATAAACGATTTCCTTAATTATTTAATTTTAAAACCATGATTGTACCCTTTTTAACCATTATTGTACCATTCCAACAATTTTTGTACCTCTCCAACAATTATTGTACCTTTTCGACAGTGGTTGTACCTCTTCTAATCGCTGTTGTACCTCTTCTAATCACTGTTGTACCACTTCTAACCACTGTTGAACCTCTTCTAATCACTCTTCTAATCGCTGTTGTACCTCTTCTAATCACTGTTGTACCACTTCTAATCACTGTTGTACCTCTTCTAATCACTCTTCAATCGCTGTTGTACCTCTTCTAATCACTGTTGTACCACTTCTAATCACTCTTCTAATCGCTTTTGTACCTCTTCTAATCACTGTTGTACCACTTCTAATCACTGTTGAACCTCTTCTAATCACTCTTCTAATCGCTGTTGTACCTCTTCTAATCACTGTTGTACCTCTTCTAATCACTCTTCTAATCGCTTTTGTACCTAATCACTGTTGTACCACTTCTAATCACTCTTCTAATCGCTGTTGTACCTCTTCTAATCACTGTTGTACCACTTCTAATCACTGTTGAACCTCTTCTAATCACTCTTCTAATCGCTGTTGTACCTCTTCTAATCACTGTTGTACCTCTTCTAATCACTCTTCTAATCGCTGTTGTACCTCAAAATTTAAAAACGGGCGCGAAGCGCCCGTATGAGTTCAACGAATTTAAAAAACGGGCGCGAAGCGCCCGTTCAAGGCCAACAAAAATGAAAAACCGGGCGAAGCGCCCGACTGAGGACGCGAAGCGGCCTAACAAGCTAAAAAACAGGCGCGAAGCGCCCGTATGAGTTCAACGGATTTAAAAAACGGGCGCGAAGCGCCCGTTCAAGGCCAACAAAAATTGAAAAAACCGGCGCGAAAGCGCCGACTGAGGCCGCGAAGCGGCCTAACAAGCTAAAAAATGGGCGCGAAGCGCCCGTCTGAGGTCTCGAAGCTGCCTTAATAGCCCAACAAATTTAGAAACGGGCGCGAAGCGCCCGTATAAGCCCAACAAAATTTAAAAAACGGGCGTGAAGCGCCCGTTCGAGGCCGCGAAGCGGCCTAAAAGTCCCAGATAATTTTTTAAAAATTCAAAATCTCCACAACCAGAGCTAATCTAGGTAGCGAAGCTCCCAAAGCGCGAAGCGCTTTATCCCATTCCCAGATCCGACGGTTCACGCACCCGCTAGTTTCTACTCTATATAGAATAATGTTGGGTTTCGTTTCTAAAACCAAAATCTCGGGAACGGGCGCCGGGAGGGGCGCGGGAGTGTGACATCACTTAACCAACTTTTGACGGCGCATCTGGGAAAAATACGGGTTTTTCGATCCGGTGGCCAACTGAGCGCCAGCGGCGCTGAAACGGCCCATTAAAATTTTTGTCCGTTTTTGCCGGCCTGTATCTTTGCGGGAAGAAGCGGGAGCGAAAAATGCTTGGAGAAAGGGCACTGCACCGAACAATTTCCAACATTTTTCGTCTCCAACACGTTCCCGTACGACTAACCGTATTCACGGTATGCTTGACAGAAAATTGTATGGTCAAAAACCGGTTTTTGAATTTCGGGAATAACTCGCTGGGGGTTAAGCGGAGCGGGTTTGCGCCGCTTGAGCATTTGTGTAGTTTTTAAAGCTGCATCCGATGGCGTTTTCAGATTTTGAAAATTTTCTAAATTTTTCGAGCTAGGCCCCTCGAAAATTTTTCGTTTTTGAATTTTATTATTTTTTGCCGATTTTTCCCAGGAAAACGGAGACACTTTCAAGCAACCGTTTTCGAGCTCTATCGATTGGTGGCATTTTTGAAAAAAATTTCAAAATTTTCCGGAAATAGAAAAATTTTCCGGAATTGAGCTCCCCATTTCCGTTCAAGGCTTATAACTCGTCAGGCGTTGATTTTAGCGAAAATTTGTCTTAGAGCATTTTTGTAGAGAATTTAGCTCTATCTAATGTGCTTTATTTGGTCTTTTTATCTTTAATATAAAAAAAGTTATAAAACTAAAATGAATTTTTAAATGCAAAACCAAAGGGGGGACCCCATGGATTTGCATTTCATGAGAAATTTTTTTGCTCCTAAAATTGCCAAAAAATACTTTTCTGGGGTAATTTGAGGTGCTGAACACGAATATGCACTTTATATTGCGTTTTGGATTTTTTGGAGGGTGGTAAAAAAATTTTGAAAAATCAATAATTTTTGGCCCTTGAAAATTCAACCTAAATTTTAAAAATTCATAACTCGCCTCAAAATTGTCCAATTCAGCTCATTTAAAGCATTAAAAATCGAGAAAAATAGGCAGAATTTTATGAGATTTATTTGAAATTTATAAAACAAAAACAAAAAAAGTTATTCCAGAAATTCTGGAAATTTTCTATTTTTCAGAAAAAAATTCAGAACTCCCTTCTGAAAAAGGTATTTTATAAAAATAATATACTCAAAAAAAATCCGCAATTTTTTGCTCTATTTTATAAATTTTAATTTAGCTTTTTATCACCTTTTTTAAAAAAAGTTATAGAAATAAAAGTGATTTTTTGCATTCGGGACCAAAGGGGTGTGACCATGATTTTTGAGTGGGAAATTTTTTTCACCAAAAATCTTCCAAAATATGATTTTTAGGGTTATTTGGGCCGCTGATCACGAATATGTAATCAGTTTTTACTTTAGCATGGTTAAGACCTCAGAATCCCTGTGTGATTTGGGAGGGGGGCGTGGGGGGAGTGGAGGGCGTGGGGGGAGTGGAGGGGGCGTGGGGGAAGTGGAGGGGGGCGTGGGTGGGGCGTGGGGGCAATGGAGGGGCGTGGGGGGAGTGGAGGGGGCGTGGGGGAGGGGGAGGGCGTGGGGGGGGGGGGGCTGGGGGAGTGGAGGCGGCATAGGGGGGGGGGGAAAGGGGGAGGGCGTGGGGGAAGGGTGGGGTGCCCATGCATGTTCCCATACACGCATCGATTAAGGCAGCCGCGCATGCACTAGCAACGAAGTCCTTTGCGCGAAGCGCTCATGTCAGCGCCCGCCCATATATACCAAAAGTATACTGTCTACACCGAGCAATTACTGTGCAAAGCATACTGTCTACACCGAGCAATTACTGCGCCACACGCTAGTTTACTATATACGTTATATTGACAAGGAGTTTCGTTTCAAAAACTAATTCCGGCCGGCCGAAGGCCGGCCTGGGTCTAAAAGTGGTGGAAGGGTCTTACAACTTTTTGAGGAGAATCAGGGAAAACTATAGAGAAAAATTCTGCGCGGACGACTGAGTCCCGGGGACCGATTTCTCACTTTTTCTTGCGTTTGACGGCCCATAACTTTTTTTCTGAAAATCGGATCAAAAAATTCCCGCTGTGAGGGCCCTAAGTGAAAATGTTGCCTAAAAGTTAAAAAAAATTCTAGGCCTCTAGCTCTAACCCCCTGGGCTGGGTGCTTCTAGAACTTTTCAGTACCAACTTTGTCCAGTTCAGTCCCCGTTGAATAACTCATTAGGCTTTGACCTGAGCGCAGGGTGGCCAGCAGACTTATTGTAGAGCTTTAAAAGCCCGATTTTTCCAAATTTTAAAATTTCGAAAATTTTCAAAATTTTTCGAGCTAGGCCTAAAAAACGGTTTTCGGGTTTTTGAATTTTAGGATTTTTTAACGATTTTTCCCAGAGAAACGAAGACCACTTCCAAAACATAGTTTTTCGAGCTCTATCGATTGGTAATTTTTTTGGAAAAATTTCGATTTTTTCCCGGAAATAGAAAAAATTTTTGGCCTCAGCGGGACATTTGAGTCCTGGGCCCATAACTCGTCAGGGGTTGATTTTAGCGAAAAATTGTCTTAGAACATTTTTGTAGAGCATTTTAAATGCTATCGAATGGTGTACTACATGATGTAAAATTTTCGGAAATTTTCGAGCTAGGCCCCCTAGAAATTTTCGGAAATTTTTTTTCGGACGAAAATGGGGGTGAAAAATATTTTTCTGGGGTAAAATAAGGTGCTGAGTACGAATATGATGTCTATTTTAAGTTTCATAATTTTTGGAATTTTTTAAAAATTCTTTATTTTTTGGCAATTTTTTGGCCCTTGGAAATTTGGTCTAATATTGGAAAATTCATATCTAGCCTAAGGGTTGACTAATTTTGAGCAAATAAAGCTTTAAAAATAGAGAAAAATCAGGAGAATTTTATGGGATTTATTTAGGTTTTCTAACATCAACATGAAAAAAGTTATTCCAGAAATTCTGGAAATTTTAGATTTTTCAGAAAAAAATTCGTAACTGCCTTCTGAAAAGCTATTTGAGAAAAGTAAAATACTACAAAAATCTGCAATTTTTTTCTCTATAATATAAATTTTATTTTACATTTTTATCACATTTTTAAAAAAAGATATAAAAATAAAAGTGATTTTGTGATTCGGGTCCAAAGGGGTGAGCATAGGATTTTTGAGTTGAAAAATTTTTTCACCAAAAATCTTCAAAAAATATGTCTTTAGGGGTTATTTGGGCCGCTGATCACGAATACGTGATAAGATTTTACTTTTAACATAGTCAAGACCTCAGAATCCCTGTGTGATTGGGGATTCTGAGACATCATTTTGAGGGGGGGGGAAGTTCGAATCCGGGCGGTGTACATTATTTTCTATGCATTTTTGGGTTATTTTGACTGTTTTTAATTAATTTGAAGATTTCTTTTAAATTATTTAAATTTATTTTTTTTAAATTAAAGAATTTCATTATTTATTTTTGAATTTGAAAAAAAATTAATTTAATTTCAAATTAAATAAATATTCAATTAATAAAATTTTTTTTTGATAAATAAATTTTATAAGTTTAATTAATTATTTTTTTAATTGATAGAATTTTGTATTTTTTAAATTAAATTTGTTAAAAAATATTTTCATTTTAATTTAATGAATTTACTAATCACTGTTGTACCACTTTTAAATTTTTCTATTTATTTTTGTGTTATTTTTCAGTGCGTTTAATTTATCACTGTTGTACCTCTTCTGATCACTTTTGTACCTCATTTAATCACTGTTGTACCTATTTTAATCACTTTTGTACCTCTTTTAATCACTGTTGTACCTCTTCTGATCACTTTTGTACCTCTTTTAATCACTGTTGTACCTCTTCTGATCACTTTTGTACCTCTTTTAATCACTGTTGTACCTCTTCTGATCACTTTTGTACCTCTTTTAATCACTGTTGTACCTCTTCTAATCACTTTTTTACCTCTTTTAATCACTGTTGTACCTCTTCTAATCACTGTTGTACCTCTTCTGATTGTTTTGAATAAAAAAAATAAAATTTTCTCTTCAATTTCCTTACTATTTTCTCTTCTCTGACTCGTCGCTGCTACCATTTTTAGCGGCGGGCAGAGAAGAGAAAAATAGTAAGGAAATTTGAGAGAAAAACTTCTCTCAATTTAACTTGATATTTCCAAATTGGGTTTAAAAGCGGAAATTATCGCATCGATTTTTTCCATAATGTTCCTTTTTTCACTTATTTTTATTCTCAATCGAGCCAATTTTTTTTAATACTTTATTTTCATTCAAATTTAGAATTTTGCCGGCCATTGTTTATTTTACATTGACGAAAATGCCGACACTTTGATCGAATCGGAGGGATTTTTGCAAATTGACCAAAAAATGTTGTGCGAAATTTTGGAACGCGACGAATTGCAAATCCGTGAAGAAATTTCAATGTGGAATGCGGTAAATTTTTTTAATTTAAAAATGTTACAAATTTATTTTTAAAATAAGTCTGAATCTTTTTTTAATCACTAAATTGTTTTGAATAAAAAAAATAAAATTTTCTCTTCAATTTCCTTACTATTTTCTCTTCTCTGACTTGTCGCTGCTACCATTTTTAGCGGCGGGCAGAGAAGAGAAAAATAGTAAGGAAATTTGAGAGAAAATCTTCTCTCAATTTAACTTGATATTTCCAAATTGTGTTTAAAAGCGGAAATTATCGCATCGATTTTTTTCCATAATGTTCCTTTTTTCACTTATTTTTATTCTCAATCGAGCCAATTTTTTTAATACTTTATTTTCATTCAAATTTAGAATTTTGCCTGCCATTGTTTATTTTACATTGACGAAAATGCCGACACTTTGATCGAATCGGAGGGATTTTTGCAAATTGACCAAAAAATGTTGTGCGAAATTTTGGAACGCGACGAATTGCAAATCCGTGAAGAAATTTCAATGTGGAATGCAGTAAATTTTTTTAAATTTAAAAATGTTACAAATTTATTTTTAAAATAAGTCTGAATCTTTTTTTAATCACTAAATTGTTTTGAATAAAAAAATAAAATTTTCTCTTCAATTTCCTTACTATTTTCTCTTCTCTGACTCGTCGCTGCTACCATTTTTAGCGGCGGGCAGAGAAGAAAAAATAGTAAGGAAATTTGAGAGAAAAACTTCTCTCAATTTAACTTGATATTTCCAAATTGTGTTTAAAAGCGGAAATTATCGCATCGATTTTTTCCATAATGTTCCTTTTTTCACTTATTTTTATTCTCAATCGAGCCAATTTTTTTAATACTTTATTTTCTTTCAAATTTAGAATTTTGCCTACCATTGTTTATTTTACATTGACGAAAATGCCGACACTTTGATCGAATCGGGGGATTTTTGCAAATTGACCAAAAAATGTTGTGCGAAATTTTGGAACGCGACGAATTGCAAATCCGTGAAGAAATTTCAATGTGGAATGCAGTAAATTTTTTTAAATTTAAAAATGTTACAAATTTATTTTTAAAATAAGTCTGAATCTTTTTTTAATCACTAAATTGTTTTGAATAAAAAAAATAAAATTTTCTCTTCAATTTCCTTACTATTTTCTCTTCTCTGACTCGTCGCTGCTACCATTTTTAGCGGCGGGCAGAGAAGAGAAAAATAGTAAGGAAATTTGAGAGAAAAACTTCTCTCAATTTAACTTGATATTTTCAAATTGGTTTAAAAGCGGAAATTATCGCATCGATTTTTTCCATAATGTTCCTTTTTTCACTTATTTTTATTCTCAATCTAGCCAATTTTTTTAATACTTTATTTTCATTCAAATTTAGAATTTTGCCGGCCATTGTTTATTTTACATTGACGAAAATGCCGACACTTTGATCGAATCGGAGGGATTTTTGCAAATTGACCAAAAAATGTTGTGCGAAATTTTGGAACGCGACGAATTGCAAATCCGTGAAGAAATTTCAATGTGGAATGCAGTAAATTTTTTTAAATTTAAAAATGTTACAAATTTATTTTTAAAATAAGTCTGAATCTTTTTTTAATCACTAAATTGTTTTGAATAAAAAAAAATAAAATTTTCTCTTCAATTTCCTTACTATTTTCTCTTCTCTGACTCGTCGCTGCTACCATTTTTAGCGGCGGGCAGAGAAGAGAAAAATAGTAAGGAAATTTGAGAGAAAAACTTCTCTCAATTTAACTTGATATTTCCAAATTGGTTTAAAAGCGGAAATTATCGCATCGATTTTTTCCATAATGTTCCTTTTTTCACTTATTTTTATTCTCAATCGAGCCAATTTTTTTTAATACTTTATTTTCATTCAAATTTAGAATTTTGCCGGCCATTGTTTATTTTACATTGACGAAAATGCCGACACTTTGATCGAATCGGAGGGATTTTTGCAAATTGACCAAAAAATGTTGTGCGAAATTTTGGAACGCGACGAATTGCAAATCCGTGAAGAAATTTCAATGTGGAATGCAGTAAATTTTTTTAAATTTAAAAATGTTACAAATTTATTTTTAAAATAAGTCTGAATCTTTTTTTAATCACTAAATTGTTTTGAATAAAAAAAATAAAATTTTCTCTTCAATTTCCTTACTATTTTCTCTTCTCTGACTCGTCGCTGCTACCATTTTTAGCGGCGGGCAGAGAAGAGAAAAATAGTAAGGAAATTTGAGAGAAAAACTTCTCTCAATTTAACTTGATATTTCCAAATTGGGTTTAAAAGCGGAAATTATCGCATCGATTTTTTCCATAATGTTCCTTTTTTCACTTATTTTTATTCTCAATCGAGCCAATTTTTTTTAATACTTTATTTTCATTCAAATTTAGAATTTTGCCGGCCATTGTTTATTTTACATTGACGAAAATGCCGACACTTTGATCGAATCGGAGGGATTTTTGCAAATTGACCAAAAAATGTTGTGCGAAATTTTGGAACGCGACGAATTGCAAATCCGTGAAGAAATTTCAATGTGGAATGCAGTAAATTTTTTTAAATTTAAAAATGTTACAAATTTATTTTTAAAATAAGTCTGAATCTTTTTTTAATCACTAAATTGTTTTGAATAAAAAAAATAAAATTTTCTCTTCAATTTCCTTACTATTTTCTCTTCTCTGACTCGTCGCTGCTACCATTTTTAGCGGCGGTCAGAGAAGAGAAAAATAGTAAGGAAATTTGAGAGAAAAACTTCTCTCAATTTAACTTGATATTTCCAAATTGGTTTAAAAGCGGAAATTATCGCATCGATTTTTTCCATAATGTTCCTTTTTTCACTTATTTTTATTCTCAATCGAGCCAATTTTTTTTAATACTTTATTTTCATTCAAATTTAGAATTTTGCCGGCCATTGTTTATTTTACATTGACGAAAATGCCGACACTTTGATCGAATCGGAGGGATTTTTGCAAATTGACCAAAAAATGTTGTGCGAAATTTTGGAACGCGACGAATTGCAAATCCGTGAAGAAATTTCAATGTGGAATGCAGTAAATTTTTTTAAATTTAAAAATGTTACAAATTTATTTTTAAAATAAGTCTGAATCTTTTTTTAATCACTAAATTGTTTTGAATAAAAAAAATAAAATTTTCTCTTCAATTTCCTTACTATTTTCTCTTCTCTGACTCGTCGCTGCTACCATTTTTAGCGGCGGGCAGAGAAGAGAAAAATAGTAAGGAAATTTGAGAGAAAAACTTCTCTCAATTTAACTTGATATTTCCAAATTGGGTTTAAAAGCGGAAATTATCGCATCGATTTTTTCCATAATGTTCCTTTTTTCACTTATTTTTATTCTCAATCGAGCCAATTTTTTTTAATACTTTATTTTCATTCAAATTTAGAATTTTGCCTGCCATTGTTTATTTTACATTGACGAAAATGCCGACACTTTGATCGAATCGGAGGGATTTTTGCAAATTGACCAAAAAATGTTGTGCGAAATTTTGGAATGCGACGAATTGCAAATCCGTGAAGAAATTTCAATGTGGAATGCAGTAAATTTTTTTAAATTTAAAAATGTTACAAATTTATTTTTAAAATAAGTCCGAATCTTTTTCGGACTATTTTATAAAATTATTATATTCACCAGCCTTTCCATATTTACAGTTTTCAACTCTCCCTCAAATTGGCACTGTTTCGGCCCGTTTCGAAGCGCTGGTGGACAAACATTTTGATGACAGGACGATTTTTTTTATAATTCCGGCAAGTTTTTTTTGTTTTTTTTGTTTTTTTCTGTTCTTTTTTGTTTTTGTTTTTGGGTTATGGTCCCAAAAGCCTTAACAGCCCCAAATTTTCAAAATTCTTAATAAAATAAAAATTTTTGGAAATTCAAGAAAGTTTATTTGTAAAAGTGAATAGTTTTTTATGTGTTTTTTTGAAGGATTTTATGCGTAAAATATTTAATGGCCTCCAAGTAGGCAAGTTTTTTTGTTTTTTTTTGTGTGTAAAAATGAGAATGTTTCAATTTTTTAAATTATTTTTTTAGGATTTTTTTCCAAAAAACGAACTTCAATTTTCAGAATATCAAAGTGGTGGACATTCTACCCTTTTTGACCGTCCATATCTTAAGAGAACATTTTTTCTTAAAATTAAAAAATCTTTTTTTTTTGGAAATTTTACATTTTTAATTTAATTTTTTGGCCCTTTTTATTCATTAAAAAATCTTTTTTTTGGAAATTTTACATTTTTAATTTAATTTTTTGGCCCTTTTTATTCAATTAAGCCTAAAAATGCATTTTCTATGAACAAATTTACATATTTAACTAACATTTTTTCAAAATTTCAGCTGGGTTTGCATGGTGTTTGGATGGACATTCTCCTCTTTTGACCGTCCTCAACTCGGCCTCAAATTGGCACTGTTTCGGCCCGTTTCGAAGCGCTGGTGGACAAACATTTCAACGGCTGAAGGCGTAAGTTTCAGTTTCAAATTGGCCATTAAAATTTTTCTAATCTCTACTTTTGTTTGGATTCGGTATTTAAAAAATTTAATTTGAAAATTTTTTTTGAGAAATTTTTTAGAATCCCTGTGTGATTTGTACCTCTTCTAATCACTGTTGTACCTCTTCTGATCACTGTTGTAGCTTTTTTTCCCATTTTTTAAATAACTAGAGCGCAAAAAAAAACCTTTTTTTCAGCGACGAATATCGATTATATTTTATTATTCATTTTCTCAGTATAAATTTTGTTATTGATTCCCCCCCCCCTCCCTTTTGTTAAATAATTAAAAACACCAAACTACCAATGCTTATTAAGTTTTTCCTTTGTATACAATTTTAATCTATATTTCAAACATTTTAGATAATTCTCTCTTTATTTTTTTGTTTTTTTTCAGCTGGTTTTTTGCAACACTTTGGATGGGCATTTCTGACCATCTTCAACTCGGCCCAAATTGGCATTGCTTTCGCCCCGTTTCAATGCTCTGGTGGACAAACATTTCAATGGCAAAGCGGATTGCTGGCAAGTTTCAATTTTTCTCAAAGTAACCGGTCAAATGTTTAATAAGCTTTAAAATTGTGATTGCATTCGGCAGTTCAAAAATTGAAAAAAGGAAAAAATTTTCTTTGTTGAAAAAACTTATTTTAAAAAATTTATACTTCAACCATATGAAATAACCGGTCAAATGTTTTCTGAGCTCAAAATTTTTGATTGCATTCGGCAATTCATAAATTGAAAACGGAAAAAATTTTCTTTGTTGAAAAAATCTTAAAAATTGTAATTTTCAAGCCTATGAAAATCAATTATTGTAACTTTTTGAAAAACCAAATTCGCTCAACATTGTGGGCTTATACCAATTGCATCCCGTAAATAATTTGTGAAATAAAAAAATGTTCTCAAGCAATTGCTATGTTTGGCCGGTTAAAGTCTTAAAACTGAATTGATTTGATCATGAATTGAATACAAGAAAACATTTTCAGATGCACATATATACAAAAATCATGACAAGGTGTACCACTAAGCAAATAGTTTTACTAACCCAAATCTGAGGTTAGATAGAAAATAAGTTTCGTACACTTTGGCACGTATAAGCCCCTATGAATTTAAGAAATCTTTACAATTGACTTAAACTTAATATGTACTTACTTATTTTTTAAATATTAGAAAAGTCAATCAAGTCAATTGTAAAGATTTCTGTCCTTATGTCCATTTTGAGACTCACATTTTTATTTGTTTTCAAATCTTATCGGTCTGCTTTGCGACCATGATGAGATTTGTGCACGTGCCGGTCTGCTTTGCGACCATGGCAACATATCGGTCTGCTTAGCGACCATGATATGTAGTGCACACGCCGGTCTGCTTTGCGACCATGGCGAGGCTGGTCTGCTTTGCGACCATAGCCAACCGTGTCGGTCTGCTTTGCGACCATGACACAGTGCCGGTCTGCTTTGCGACCAGGGCACCCATATCGGTCTGCTTTGCGACCATGATATGGAAATAACGCCCAGACTTGCACTGGCAAAGCCAATGTTAGCCTATTATTCACAAGTAATATGTTTAAAAGTAGAAAAAGGAGCTGATTTAATTAAAAAATAAACATTTTTTCATTTCTTAAAAAATCAGTGAATTATCGAATTGTGTATTAATGTCAATAAAATAAGAAATCATTTAGCAATATTTGATAAAATAAACTTACAATATTTATGAAATAATTGTAGAAATATTTTCATTATATGTAAAAATGAATTTTTGGTATTTAATATTTATTATATATTTCTTTGTTTTTGTAATTGAATCCGGCAAAATCCGACCGAATTTTGATGGAATATTTGGCAACGGATGGGACAAAAAAGAAAGTGAGCAAACAGTGAAAATTGAACAAAATGAACGAAATGAGAACTAACAATCAGCAGCAGTTGATCAAATGGGTGAAGAAATGGGAAATGACCGAAATGATCAAATGAAAAATGATCACAAAAAGAGAGAAATAATTAAAAAATTTGAAGCAATTAAAGAAAAATTGAGAGAAAAAGGAAAATACAAATGTAAAGACCAATGCAAAATTGAGAGAAAAATTGCAAAATTATTAGGAGCAAATCTGCAATTAATACAAAAATGGAAAAATGAATTGAATTTAAATAAAAATAAAATAAAAAAGGAATTTTATGAGCAGAAAAAACGCAAATTCATTGAACAATTTGATGAATTTAAAGATTTATATGGCCAAGGCAAACAGAAAGAATTTGCGAAGGAATTGGGCATTCTGAAGAAACATTTTGGAAATGGAAAAAAGAATTGGTGCCAAAATACCATAAAAGTAAGTGCATTTTTTCGATTTTTACTTTAATTTTTATATTAAAGCACCACCGAAATATTCCAATGAAGACAAATTGATGAAGATGAAGCAATATTTTGAAATAAAAGAAGCAAATCCAAAAGTGACTGACAAAATAATTGCCAAGAAATTGGGAATTGGAAGTGCAACTCTGAAAAAATGGAAAAAAAGAATGCTCTCATCCATTTGATCAGTGATTTTTTATTTGATTCTGATCTATAAAAATATTTTGTAGGGCATCTAAAACTCGCCAGTTTTTTAGCATTAGAAAATAAAGCGAAAAACATAATTATTTCTTAAAAAATCTGAGTAAAAAATTGATTTCCATATTATGTATGAATTACGTCGTGAATCACATATTAATTTTTAAAATATTGTTGAAAAGAAAAATAATTGCGTAATAACATTTAATGCGAATAAAACATTAAATAAATTCATTTAATGCAATAAATTCAATTTCCAAAAGTAAAAATGAATTTGTGGCATTTATTATTTATTATATTTTTTAATATTTTTGTAATTGAATCCGGCAAAATCCGTCCGAATTTTGATGAAATATTTGGCGACGGATGGGGCAAAAATGAAAGTGAAGAAATTGTGATAATAAAAATTGAACAAAACGACCAAAAGGAGCAAAATGAAACTACGGGCATTGATCAAATTGGTGGAGAAAATGGAACGGACCCAAATGATCAACAAAAAAGACAAATAATTTTGAAATTTGAAGCAATTATTGAAAAAATAAAAGAAAAAGGAAAATATCAAAGAAAAGACCAAAGCAAAATGGAGAAAAAAATTGCAAAATTATTAGGAACAAATCGGCAATTAATACAAAAATGGAAAAATGAATTAAATTTAAATAAAAAGAAAATGAAAAAACAATTATATGATGAGAAAAAGAGAGAATTCACTGAACGATTTGATGAATTTAAAGAATTATATGGCCAAGGCAAACAGAAAGAATTTGCGAAGGAATTGGGCATTTCTAAACAAACATTTTGGAAATGGAAAAAAGAATTGTTGCCAAAATATTATAAAAGTAAGAGTAAAAGAACTTTTTAATTTTTTTAATTTATTATTTTCTTTAAGCTCAACATACGAATGATGACAAATTGAAAAAGATAAAGCAATATTTAGAAATAAAAGAACGAAATCCGAAAATGAGCGACGAAATAATTGCAAAGAAATTTGGAGTTTCACGAGAAACACTAAGAAGATGGAAAAAGAAATTTGCTTCCACTTGAACAATGATTTTAATTTATCAATGATTTTTAAGGGTTTATATAAAAGCATTGTTGAACAAATTTTATATTCATCATAAAAATTTATTTTGTTGGAACTTTGAAAAAAGCATAATTTATTTACCAAAATAAATAAAATTGTATTGAAAAGGGATTCGAAAGTATAATATAAAAAAAATTCTCAGAAATACATTGATATATTTCTTATTGTTGGAATGCAGTCAAATAATTCAACACAAATATGATCCCACTTAAAAAGAATAATTATATGAAATATTCTTTTGAATTTTTATAGAGAATTTTATTGATGCGCAAGTAAACTTTTGTTTTTTTGACGCACATATGTATATTATTTTTATATTATTTATATGAATTTCCAAGATCCGCCTTCATATTGATTTAATGATTTTTTTACGTTTATTAATCCCTCGAATAAAAATATGATATGTATAATTTATATATATATATTTACAAAATATGAAAATATTTAAAATAACAATTTTATTTTTTATCATCACTTTTGATGAAATTGTTTTAATTACCTGTGGTAATACGTCAAAACGGAGCCAACTAAAAAGTTAAAACAAAATAATTTAATTGCTTAAATTAAACTAAATTATTTTTCAAAATCAGATTTAAAACCGCCCTCAATAAATCCGGCCACTGGTGTGCTAGAGTACCGTATTGATATCTATGAACATGGACAATTACAGTCGCCATCTAATCATGGTACAGTCAATAAAAAATTTCAACTTAATATTTTTGGGGATTTCATAGCAATGACATTTTTTTGCGGGTATAAGAAACGCCCTGGCGGAATTTAAGAAACGACCTAGCACCATATATAAACCATAATTTTCTGCCAAAAATTTTACTTTTGATGGTTTTTTGACTAACGTCCCAGCACCGTTTATTAGAAATTTTCCTTGGCGGCGTATATCCGCATTGCCGGACACGCCCAATCTTTTTAATATGCTTTATTAAATTGCTTTTAAAAGGTTTATTGGATTTTTTAAATAAAATTTGAAAATTCTTTTAAAAAATTAAAATTTTGTTCTATCTTTTTTTGCTTGCTTATCAAGAAACAAGCAATGTTTTGCGACTGAATTTGGCTTAAAAGTGCTAAAAAAGCTGATGGATCACTGCCGAGAGTGGGCTGGCTGTTCAACCAATGACATAATTATTATTTCGAAGACTCATTGGGCCATGTCCATGTATTACTTGACAATGTCCAGAACACCAAAATGGTCGGCCGATTGTATCTTTTTAAAACAGTTATTTTTATAGTAATGGTTGGCGAAATGCCAAAAAAATAAACAGGCTCTATGGATTAAAGAATATTATCTGTCATAAAAAAGGGTATTAATAAAAAAGTCATATTTTTAATTCAAAAATTGAAATACAACAAATTTGAAAAGAACTATAAACAAAATAAAAAATTGAAAAAACCTAGACAGTTAAAACAATATTTTAAAAAGGTTAAAATAATAAAATATTTAAAAGAAGAAAAAAAAATCTATTTAAAATACTAAATCGGTTCGTGCGTATGTCCTTCCCATTTTAAATGAAAAATTTATTGACACGAATGCTTTTGAGAAGGAAGAGGAGATTTTGTTTTTGACTAGAGTTGAGCGGTAATCGGTAATTGCAAAAAAACCGGTACCGGTACTGACCGGTACTGCAAAAACCGGTACCGGTACCGGTACCAACTTTTTCAACCGGTACCGGTACTGGTAAAAACCGGTAATTTTAGAACATAAAAATTTTTGGACAAAATTTTCCAAATACAAAATTTTTATTCAGTTTTCGCGTGAGTGCCTGTTTTTTAGCATTAGAATTGTTCAGAAGTATATGTATATTCAGGTTGACCAAGTTTTTTTTTTCAAATTCAGGACATAGAACACTAAAAATCAGATGTAGACCTCAAAATTCAGATTATTGCAAAACAAGGGGTCAGCAGCCAATTTTCCAATTTTGCGAAGGGGTCTCCGGCCATGTAAATTAATGTAAATCAATGACCTTTTTTTGCTTTCAACACCGCTTTTTACGCGGCACGTTTTTTCCAAGACTTTTGGGGGACAAGGAGGGCCGGCGGTGCCGATAGGCGCCGCCTGGGAAAAATTTTGTAATTTTTAATGCGATTTGTTAACAGAATTTGTAAAAAAATGACCAATTGATTAAGTTTTGGGTTTTTAGGATGCTTAACATGAAAGAAAAAAGTTGGAATATTTTTTAAAATTAAAATTTTAATTAAAATAATGGTAAAGAAAATGTGAGGAATATTCTATCCAAGTGGGGAATTGAACCCAGGCGAAAAATTATGAAAGGTAGAAAGTTTAACCACTACACCACATGTGCATCAGGGGTGTGACTTGTCTCAGAAAAGACGAGAGCGAGAGTTTGGCGAGAGGCGAGAGTCCTCAAAAAGACGAGAGCGAGAGTTTGGCGAGAGGCGAGAGTCCTCAAAAAGACGAGAGCGAGAGTTTGGCGAGAGGCGAGATTCCCCAAAAACACGAGAGTTGGCGAGAGGCGAGAGACGAGAGGCGAGAGTTGTCCCACCCCTGATGTGCATGTGTGTAATCCCATGACTAAATGAAATAAAATTTAATTTTTTCTCAAAACTCGCCAAGCTAAGCACTAAAATACATATAGATCCCAAGTTGCGGAAATGCCAAAAATTGTTTTTAAACCTTTAAAAACAAATAAATTTCTCACTGTTTTTACCAATATTTCTCCAAAACGCAATTCTATTATTAGAGTGCGGCAAAGCATGGAATTCCATGTTTTTGTTTTTTCTGGATGCGCACTTTTTGACTTCAGCTTTTTGCCCATCCTTTCCATTTTAATCCATATTTCACCTTTTGCCCATATTTGTCCATATTTCACCTTTTGCCCATATTTGTCCATATTTCACCTTTTTGCCCATACTTTCCATTTTTATCCATATTTCAATACTTTCCTTATTTCACCTTTTTGTCGATATCTCTCTATTTTTACGTAAAAATGAAAAATACACCCCAAAGATGGATTTTGTCCATACTTTCCATATTTCACCTTTTTGTCCATATTTTCCATATTTGTCCATACTCCACCTTTTTGTCCATATTTTTGTCCATATTTCACTATTTTTACTAAAAAATGAAAAATACACCCCAAAGATGGCTTTTGTCCATACTTTCTACAGTCATGGTCATAAGTGTTGTCCCATCATGCTTTGAAAAAAATAATTGCGTATAAAATTGTCATTTTCCAATTTCAACAGATAAGTAGCATACCATTGGATAGCATTTTTTATGGGCTTTCCAATGATACCATATTTGCATTTGTGACATAAACATTTATTTGATTTATTTTACCATATTTACAATTTGATCAAAATATAGGTGGTCAAAAGTGTTGTCCCATTTCATTTTTAAAATATTGCTTCTCTGGATCAGCATTAAAAAAATCTAAAAAAATTCAGGTAAGCTTTTTGTCTATATTTTCCATATTTGTCTATACTTCGCCTTTTTGTCCGTTTTTACGAAAAAATGTTATTGTTTATATTTTTCATATGTATTATTGACTAAAATCATGATTTTTTAACAAAAAAATGATTAAAAAATTGGTAAATTGGCCTAAAACGGAAAAAGACCACAAAAATTTATCAACCAGATTTGTCCATATTTCACATTTTGTCAATACTTTCCATATTTGTCCATATTTTGCATTCCCAAAAATTGACCTTTTTATTCGAAATAATTTAAAATTTTGCAAGAAATTTTGTCCATATTGCAATTTTGTCCATATTTCGTACATATTTTTGTTTCGTCTATATTATATGCCATATTTCACACTTAGTCCATATTTTGCCGCACTACTTATTATCATCATTTGCATCAAATATATAACAACCATTAATTCCCAAAAATCGATTAATTATTGAATTCTTCGTGAATTGTTTTCTCCACTATTTTAACCACTGTTTATTTATTTTCTTTGAAACCTTTCCAGTTTTTTAATTTTTTTTAAAGATCTATTATGAGTAGTTAACCCACCCTACTTATCGCAGTGCGCGAAATGTTTTTCGCGCACAAACGCCAGGGTGTCGGGCGGTTTTGTGTTTGAAGTTGCCGCTTTTGGCAGGTGTTCGGGATTGGTGGGGGCGGGATTCTCTTTGAAGGGGCCGACATCCCGAGGGTTTGGGGGGTTTTCGGGGAAGTGATTGATTGATTGATTTATGGTCGGGAGAGGGGGGGTGCTAATTGCGCGAAATTTTGATTGATTTATGGACTCGAAAAAGGGAGGGTGGTGGTAGGGGGGGGAATGGGGAATGCAGCGCGAGTTATCGCAATGCGCGAAAACAATAGGGAAGAAATTAAAGAGGGGGAGGGGGGGATTAATTAATGAAATTTGATGGAGCAGGCAATTGTGACTGTACAATGGATTAGAAAGAATGGAAATAAGCAATTCTCTCATTTTTTTTGCTCAAACAATTTCTTTTTCTGGGGGGGGGATAGATTTTGAGGCCAATGAGTGACCATTGGACGCCTTTAACTATTCTCCAATTGATTTTCGTTGCGTAATGCCGTCCAATGGTCATCCATTGGAGTCAAAAATCTCACCAAAAACTTTATTTATTTTTTTGCTTCTTTTTTGTTTTTTTTGATTCTCACATAATTAATTGAAATAAAAAATTTTTTTCTTTTACAGACAAATTGTAGGGGGCTTCAAGACGGATCTGCGCTTCCAACCAAATGCGACAACAATTTGTTCTCCAGCGACTTGGGCGCCAAATTACACCACCAGTCGAGTTGCCGGCAGCAAAACGACGGAAAACAACGGCACAACAACAGGACTGTTCCGATCAACATCTGCATTGGTCTCAGACCAAATTGTTCAACGAAAATTGGCAATTGTACAAACAATTGTACGACAACCGCACCACCGAATATGAAGACATCGAACCAACAAATCTGCGGCGGCGTTGTCCAACATGTCAACAGACATTCCGTTTTGTCTTGGCACGCTTCTCTTCAGTCCGGTTTCAAACTCCTTGGTTGCCGCGGATGCAGAAACATCAGTCCCGAAAAGCCGGCTGGATTTTGTTGGATGTGTCTTTCTTGGTGGGTTTGATTATTATTATTATTTTTTTGAAAATTTCATGAAATGAAGGTAAATTTTGAAAAATTAAATGTTTGAACGTATAACATTTCTTTATCAATTTTTAAAAATTTTAAAATTTAGTAAAATTTTGGCCTAAAATTAACAAAAAGTGAATAATTTTTTATCAAATATAATTTTTTTTTGTTTGAAGTTTTAC
Organism: Heterodera glycines; assembly: GCA_004148225.2. Lineage (NCBI taxonomy): Eukaryota > Metazoa > Nematoda > Chromadorea > Rhabditida > Heteroderidae > Heterodera > Heterodera glycines. Next base: position 351,666 of record CP049709.1, read on the forward strand.
TATATACTATTCTACAATATAATTAAAAAATTTTAAGCGGAAAGAAGCATTGTATAGTTTAAACAATGCATGGCACAACTTTTTGAAGGCGGGTGAGAAAATGGATGGTGGTGATGAAAATGAGGAGGAGGAAGAGAGTGATGAGGAAGAGAGTGAGGAAGAAGAGAGAGAGGAAGACGAGAGTGAGGAAGAGAGAGAGGAAGAAGACGAGAGAGAGGAAGAAGAGAGTGAGGAAGAGAGAGGAAGAAGAGGAGAGAGAGGAAGAACAGAGTGAGGAAGAGAGAGAGGAAGAAGAGAGTGAGGAAGAGAGAGAGGAAGAAGACGAGAGAGAGGAAGAAGAGAGAGAGGCGAATGATGATGAAGTGGTTGAAGAGAGTGAGGTAGAGGACGTGGATGTGGATGTAGATGGATTAGGGCTGAATGACGAAGTGGTTGAAGAGTGTGAGGGTGAGGACGCAGATGTGGATGGCGTTATAAATGGTGGTGATGGAGCAGAAAATGGGGACGGGAGAGGAAATGGAGGAGGAGGAAACGCACGAGGAGGAAGCGGAGGAGGAGGGGGAGGAAGTGGAGGAGGAACTGGTGGGGGACGAGACGGTGGAGGAGGAGGGGGAGGAAGCAGTGGAGGGCAAAACGGAGGAGGAGAAAGCGGAGGAGGAGGAAGCGGAGAAGGAGGGGGAGGAGGAAGCGGAAGCGGAGGGGGAGGAAGCGGAGGAGGAAATGATGGAAGCGGAGGAGGAAATGATGGAAGCGGAGGAGGAGGGGGAGGAAGCGGAGGAAATGATGGAAGCGGAGGAGGAAATGATGGAAGCGGAGGAAGAGGGGGAGGAGGAAGCGGAAGCGGAGGGGGAGGAAGCGGAGGAGGAACTGGTGGGGACGAGACGGTGGAGGAGGAGGGGGAGGAAGCAGTGGAGGGCAAAACGGAGGAGGAGAAAGCGGAGGAGGAGGAAGCGGAGGAGGAGGGGGAGGAGGAAGCGGAAGCGGAGGGGGAGGAAGCGGAGGAGGAAATGATGGAAGCGGAGGAGGAAATGATGGAAGCGGAGGAGGAGGGGGAGGAAGCGGAGGAGGAAATGATGGAAGCGGAGGAAGAGGGGGAGGAGGAAATTATGGAAGCGAAGGAGGAGGAAACGGAGAGAGTGGTGGGAATGGAGCGGTAGGAGGAGGAGGAAGTGGCGGGAGCGGAGGAGGACGAAACGGAGAGAGTGACGGGAATGGAGGAGGAGGAGGAGGAGGAGGAGGAAAAGAACGAGCAGTGTTCAACGAAGAAGCGGCTGTTGGGGGTGAATTGGACATTCTCCCGTCGTTAGAGGAAATTTTTGAGAAAAAAATGGTACAACAGGGTTACGTACTTTTTTTTCGCAAAGATTTTTTTCTTTATGGAATCGGCAATACGAAATCAGCAAGCCGATTTCGGCCTGCCGATTTCGGCTTGCCGACTTCGGCTTGCCGACTTCGGCTTGCCGACTTCGGCTTGCCGACTTCGGCTTGCCGTACGAAATCGGCTTGCTGATTTCGTATTGCCGATTCCATAAGGAAAAATTTTTTTGAAATGAAATTGAAAAATAATCTCAAGTTTATTGTATTAAATTGAGTTTTTAATAGGTTCGGGTTGCGTCATCAAAAACGGTCAAGCGGAAAGAGCAACGAAAAAAGCAAAAACAAAAACAACAAAATATTCAACTTCCAATTTGTCTCTAATTTTATTTTATTTATTTGTAATGAATTTATTTATGCTTAATCAAGTATAATTTTTGTTCTTAATTTTATTAAATCCTAGCCTAAAAATAAAAAATTGTTCTTTTCCAAACTGTTCCCTCAAATTTCGGAATTAATTTATTACAAAAAAAATTACGGTATTAGAAAATATGGTCCGTCCTCACACTGTCCAATGCGATCATTCAATCGTTCAGCTTCATTCGTTCGAGTTCGAAGGCCACGCTGAAGCTCGTCGGCCCGCACACAAATTTGTGGCCCGGGATCGGCATGGTGTCCATTTGCTCCTCATCGTTGGGTTCGATTTTCATGCCAACCAAAATGTGCAGATGGCGGTTCTCGCGCTCCAAATTTTCCACTTTGTCCTCCAGGCTTTTGACCTTGGCGAGCAGACGCTAAAAAAAAATAATTTAAAATCATAAGAGACAATTCAATATTTAAATAAATTATTAGGAATTTTTTAAATAAATGTAAAATAATACATTTATTATGGGCGTCGCCGGATTCGGCTTGCATTTGGGCTTGTGTACGATGGGGCGTAATAATTTTTTAAACTTTTTCGGCATATTTTTTACTCGCATTAATTTACTTAAATAAAAATGAATTAAAACAATAAATTGAAATATGAATGACAAAAAAATGGTCTCATGAATCGAGAATGGCACAGCATTGCCGAACGGCGGCCGGGCGTTCCTCCCGCGGCGATGCCACAACATTCCGAAGGGTGGGCGTTTCTCGGCCCATATGGTGGCGGCATTACATTTGAACTTTCACGCCTTGACCGTTCACCTAATGATTGATTACAAATATTTTGCTCTCGAATACAATGAACTTGGCAATATTTTTGTCGGAAGGCGGCCTAGATAAAGCGTACAAAAATGAATTCGGATTAAAAGGTTAATTCAATTGGATGATTGATTATTTATTTAATGCTCAAAATATTTCTTTTTATCATACCGACATTTTAAAAATATTTTACGACCTAAACTAAAATATGATTAAATGATTGATCACATTTGAATATTATTAAAAGAAAATTCCTTTAAAGTTGCCGACAATTTTTAAAATTTACAACTCAAATCAAAATGATTGATTACCATATGTTATAATTATTCATTTGAATTTTCCGACAAGAATTTTTGCAATTATTTATCCTGACTAAAAATACAAATGGTGGATTTTTCATAGATTAGCATTCCAACACGAAATGGCTACTCATAACTGAAAATGTATCATCAAATCGAATATGATAAAAAATCGTGACTCGTCCAACCACTCTTTATATATACGTTAGAATGATAAGGCAACTCATCTCAAAAACTAATTCCGGCCGGCCGAAGGCCGGCCGTGGTCTGAAAGTAGTGGAAGGGTCTTACAACTTTTTGAGGAGAATTCGGGAAAACTATAGGTTTTTTTCTCCGAGGGCCAACTGAGTCCCGTCGGCTAATTTCTCACTTTTGCTTGCGTTTGAAGGCCCATAACTTTTTTTCTAAAACTCTAATCAAAAAGTTTCCGCTGGTAGGAACCCAAGTTGAAGTGTTTTCTAAAAGTCAAAAAAAATTCCAGGCCTCTACCTACAGTAGGAAGGGCTGCAGAAATTGGCAACTTTTCAGTACCAACTTTGTCCACTTCAGTCCCAGGCGAATAACTCGCCAGGGTTTGAACTGAGCGAGGGGGTGCCAGCAGACTTATTGTAGAGTTCAATGAGCTGGATTTTTCCAAATTTTAAAATTTCGAAAATTTTCAAAATTTTTCGAGCTAGGCCTAAAAATCGGTTTTCGGGTTTTTGAATTTTAGGATTTTTTAACGAATTTTCCCAGAAAAACGGAGACCACTTTCAAGCAACCGTTTTTCGAGCTCTATCGATTGGTGATATTTTTGAAAAAATTTCGATTTTTTCCCGCAAATAGAAAAAATTTTTGGCCTGAGCGGGACATTTGAGTCCCGGGTCCATAACTCGTTAGGGGTTGGTTTTATCGAAAAAACGCCTTAGGGCAAAATTGTAGAGCTTTTGAAGCTCTATCGAATGGTGTAGGATAGGTCGAGAAAATTTCAAAAATTTTCGAGCCAGGCCCCCTAGAAATTTTCGGAAATTTTTTTTCGGACGAAAATGGGGGTGAAAAATATTTTTCTGGGGTAAAATAAGGTGCTGAGCACGAATATGATGTTTATTTTTCGTTTCAAAATTTTTGGAATTTTTTAAAAATTCTTTATTTTTTGGCAATTTTTTGGCCCTCGGGATTTTGGCCTAATATTTGAAAATTCATAACAAATCGAAGGGTTGATCAATTTAAGTGAATTAAAGCCTTAAAAATAGAGAAAAATCAGGAGAATTTTATGGGATTTATTTGGGTTTTCTAACATCAATATGAAAAAAGTTATTCCAGAAATTCTGGAAATTTAAGATTTTTCAGAAAAAAATTCAGAACTCGCTTCTGAAAAGTCATTCTGTAAAAGTAAAATAATACAAAAATCCGCAATTTTTTGCTCTATTATATAAATTTTATTTTGCATTTTTATCACATTTTTAAAAAAAGATACAAAAATAAAAGTGATTTTAGGATTCGGGACCAAAGGGGGGTGCACATGGTTTTTATGTGGAAAATTTTTTTCACCCAAAATCCTCCAAAAATATGTCTTTAGGGGTTATTTGGGCCGCTGATCACGAATACGTGATCAGATTTTACTTTTGACATTGTTAAGCCCTCAGAATCCCCGTGTGATTGGGGATTCTGAGGCATCATTTTGAGGGGGGGGGGCAGGTTCGGATCCGGACGGTGTACATTATTTTCTACCCATTTTTTTGTTATTTTTCCATGTTTTTAATTAATTTTAAAGATATTTTTGTTTTATTAATAATAGATAAATTTTTAATTCGAATTAAATTATTTTTGGTGAAAAAATGTTTTGTCTTAAAATTAATTATTTGTTTGCTCTAATTAATTTAATATTGTTTTATTAATTATATTAAATTTTTTTTTGATTAATAAATGTTTTAATGTTTATTAATAATTAATTATTTTTAAATTAAAGAATTCCAATTTAATTGGAATTGTCAAAAAATAATTCTATTTCAATTTAAATAAATATTTAATAATTGTACACTTCAAAGTTTGGTTTAATTAATAATAAAACAGCATTTTATAATAAAAAAATTTAATGCATTTGGTTTTTAACCTTATTTTTTAATAAATACATTTCCTTATTTTATTTAATTTTGAATAATGTTGTCCTGTTTCAATATGTTGAACCTCTTCTGATCACTGTTGAACCTCTTCTAATCCCTGTTGTACCTCATCTAATCCCTGTTGCACCTCTTCTAATCACAGTTGTACCTCTTCTAATCGCTGTTTTACCACTTCTGACCAATGTTGTACCACTTCTGACCAATGTTGTACCTCTTCTAATCACTCTTCTAATCGCTGTTGTACCTCTTCTAATCACTCTTCTAATCACTGTTGTACCTCTTCTGATCACTGTTGCACCTCTTCTGATCACTGTTGCACCTCTTCTAATCACTGTTGCACCTCTTCTAATCACTGTTATACCTCTTCTAATCACTGTTGTACCTCTTCTATTTACTGTTGTACCTCTTTTAATCACTGTTGAACCTCTTCTAATCGCTGTTGTACCTCTTTTAATCACTGTTGTACCTCTTCTAATCACTGTTGTACCTCTTCTGATCACTGTTGCACCTCTTCTGATCACTGTTGCACCTCTTCTAATCACTGTTGTACCTCTTCTAATCACTGTTGTACCTCTTCTATTTACTTTTGTACCTCTTCTAATCACTGGAAGCGGCCTAAAAGTCCCAGATAATTTTTAAAAATTTCCAAATATCTTCACAACCCATAGCTTGTCTAGGTAGCGAAGCTCCCAAAGCGCGAAGCGCTTTTTCCCAGCTAAATAGCCGACGGTTCACGCACCCGCTAGTTATATATACGTTAGAATGATAAGGCAACTCATCTCAAAAACTAATTCCGGCCGGCCGAAGGCCGGCCGTGGTCTGAAAGTAGTGGAAGGGTCTTACAACTTTTTGAGGAGAATTCGGGAAAACTATAGGTTTTTTTCTCCGAGGGCCAACTGAGTCCCGTCGGCTAATTTCTCACTTTTGCTTGCGTTTGAAGGCCCATAACTTTTTTTCTAAAACTCTAATCAAAAAGTTTCCGCTGGTAGGAACCCAAGTTGAAGTGTTTTCTAAAAGTCAAAAAAAATTCCAGGCCTCTACCTACAGTAGGAAGGGCTGCAGAAATTGGCAACTTTTCAGTACCAACTTTGTCCACTTCAGTCCCAGGCGAATAACTCGCCAGGGTTTGAACTGAGGGAGGGGGTGCCAGCAGACTTATTGTAGAGTTCAATGAGCTGGATTTTTCCAAATTTTAAAATTTCGAAAATTTTCAAAATTTTTCGAGCTAGGCCTAAAAATCGGTTTTCGGGTTTTTGAATTTTTAGGATTTTTTAACGAATTTTCCCAGAAAAACGGAGACCACTTTCAAGCAACCGTTTTTCGAGCTCTATCGATTGGTGATATTTTTGAAAAAAATTTCGATTTTTCCCGCAAATAGAAAAAATTTTTGGCCTGAGCGGGACATTTGAGTCCTGGGCTCATAACTCGTCAGGGATTGTTTTAGCGAAAAATTGTCTTAAACATTTTTAGAACTTTTTAAGCTCTATCGATGGTGTACTATAAGTCTGGAAAATTTTCAAAATTTTTCGAGCTAGGCCCCTAGAAATTTTCGGAATTTTTTTTTTGGGTTAAAAGGGGGTGTAAAATATTTTTCTGGGGTATTTTGAGGTGCTGAGCACGAATATGACCTTTGTTTTTTCGTTTCAGATTTTTTTGGAATTTTTTAAAAATTTTTGAAAATTCGTCAATTTTTTGGCCTTCGGGATTTTGGGTTAATTTTCGAAAATTCATAACAAATCGAAGGGTGGATAAATTTTCATGTAATTATATTATAAAAATAGAGAAAAATCAGGAGAATTTTATGGATTTATTTGGGATTTCTATCTTAAAAAGAAAAAAAGTTATTCCAGAATTTCTGAAAATTTTCGATTTTTCAGAAAAAAATTCATAACCCCCTTCTGAAAAGAAATTTTTGAAAATTAAAATACTACAAAAATCCGCAATTTTTTTCTTTATAATATAAATTTTATTTAACATTTTATCACTTTCTTACGAATTGTTACAAAAATAAAACCGATTTTGGGATTCGGGACCAAAGGGGTGAGCATAGGATTTTTGAGTTGAAAAATTTTTCACCAAAAATCTTCAAAAAATATGTCTTTATGGGTTATTTGGGTCCCTGATCACGAATACGTAATCAGATTTTACTTTTGACATAGTTAAGACCTCAGAATCCCTGTGTGATTGGGGATTCTAAGGCACCCTTATGAGGAGGGGAGAGGCAGGTTCGGACCCGGACGGTGTACATTATTTTTCTATGCATTTTTGGGTTATTTTCACTTTTTAATTAATTTGAAGATTTGTTTTAAATTATTTAAATTTATTTTTTTTTAAATTAAAAAATTATTTTTTGTTTTATTATTAATAACAAAATAATTTTAATTAAATTTAATTTTTCTTTTGATGAATAGATTTATTTTTAAGCAAAATTAGATTTAAAAATTTGGATGCATAATAATTCATTTCAAAATAAAGTAAAATAAATTATTCCGTTTATTAATTAAAAAATAAACTTTTACATTTTTTATTATTTAGTTTTTTTTTTAATTTTTAAATAAACCTAATTCTATAAAATTATATTTAAAATTATGAAATTATTTTTGTACATCTCATAACAAGTTAGACTTTTGTACCTCTTCTCATCACTGTTTTCCTCTTTTAATCACTGTTGCACCTCTTCTAATCACTGTTGCACCTCTTCTAATCACTGTTGCACCTCTTCTAATCACTGTTGCACCTCTTCTAATCACTGTTGCACCTCTTCTAATCACTGTTGCACCTCTTCTAATCACTGTTGCACCTCTTCTAATCACTGTTGCACCTCTTCTAATCACTGTTGCACCTCTTCTCATCACTTTTGTACCTCAAAATTTAAATAACGGGCGCTAAGCGCCCGTCCAAGGCCGCGAAGCGGCCTAACAAGCTAAAAAACGGGCGCGAAGCGCCCGTATGAGTTCAACGAATTTAAAAAACGGGCGCGAAGCGCCCGTCCAAGGCCAACAAAAATTGAAAAACCGGCGAAGCGCCCGACTGAGGCCGCGAAGCGGCCTAACAAGCTAAAAAACAGGCGCGAAGCGCCCGTATGAGTTCAACGGATTTAAATAACGGGCGCTAAGCGCCCGTACAAGGCCAACAAAAATTGAAAAACGGGCGCGAAGCGCCCGACTGAGGCCGCGAGGCCGCCTAACAAGCTAAAAAACGGGCGCGAAGCGCCCGTCTGAGGCCTCGAAGCTGCCTTAATAGCCCAACAAATTTAGAAACGGGCGCGAAGCGCCCGTATAAGCCCAACAAAATTTAAAAAACGGGCGCGAAGCGCCCGTTCGAGGCCGCGAAGCGGCCTAAAAGTCCCAGATATTTTTTAAAAAATTCCAAATCTCCTTAACCAGAGCTAACTTCTAATCACTGTTGTACCTCTTTTAATCACTTTTGACGTCTTTTAATCACTGTTGTACTTCTTTTAATCACTTTTTACGTCTTTTAATCACTGTTGTACTTCTTTTAATCACTTTTTACCTCTTTTAATCACTGTTGTATCTCTTCTAATCTCTGTAAGGCCAACAAAATTTGAATAACGGGCGCGAAGCGCCCGTCCAAGGCCAACAAATTTAAAAACGGGCGCGAAGCGCCCGTCTTGAGCCTCGATGTTGACTAAAAACCTATAATAATTTTTTAAAAATTCAAAAAAAATCTCCAACCAATTCAATCATAACCAACTTTTGACGGCGCATCTGGGAAAACTATAGACTTTTTGATCTGGGGGCCAGTTCAGCGCCAGCGGCGCTGAAATGGCTTTTTGGGGAAAAATGCATGCAGTTTTTGGGCCAAAACTTTTTTCAGGGAAGCCGGAGCCAAAAACGTCTGCTGAGAGGGCCCTAAGTTGGAATGTTTGGGAAATTTTTTTCTTCTTGGGCGAGGCCCTAGGATCAAAGCCCTGGCCTGCAAAAATTCGCAAAAATTTTTTTCCATTTTTCCGGTTTTTCGGTTTTTCGGAAATAACTCGCTGAGTGCAGCACTGAGCGTGTTGGCGCCGCTGAACTTTTTGTACAGCTCGGCGAGCTCTATCTTGACAATTTTAAAAATTTCTGAAATTTTCAGAAATTTTCGAGCTAGGCCCCCTCATCACTTTTGAGGTTTTTGAATTTTAGTATTTTTTACAGATTTTTCTCTGGAAAACCAAGACCACTTTCAAGCAACCGTTTTTCACGCTCTATCGATTTGTGGCATTTTCAGAAAAATTTTTCAAAATTTTTTTGGAAATAGAAAATTTTCCGGAAATGAGGGCTTATTTCAGTTTTGGGTCTATAACTTGGCAGGAGTTGATTTTAGCAAAAAATCTTCTTAGACAATTTCTGTAGGAAATTTTAAGCCCTATATAATGTGCTTTATCTCATGTTTTTACCATGAGTTTAAAAAAAGTTATAAAATTAATTGTGATTTTGAAACTCAAAACCAAAGGGGGGACCCCATGGATTTGCATATCATGAAAATATTTTTTGTTCATATATTTGCCAAGATGCATTTTTATGGTCTAATTTAAGGTGCTTAACTCGATTATATACTAAATTTTGGGTTTCAGACGTTTTGGTAGGTGTTTAAAATTTTTTGAAAAATCGTCAAAATTTGAGCCCCGGAAAATCCAGTGAAATTTCGAAAATTCATAACTCTCTTCGTTTTTGGTCAAATTTAGTGGAATAAAGTTTGAAAAATAGCAAAAAATTAGGAGAATTTTATGAGATTTATTTGGAATTTATATCCTCCAAAATAAAAAAGTTATTCCAGAATTTCTGGAAAAATTCGATTTTTCAGAAAAAAATGCATAACTCCCTTCTGAAAAAGTATTTTCTAAAAATAATATACTCAAAAAATCCGCAATTTTTTGCTCTATTTTATAAATTTTATTTTAGCTTTTTATCACTTTTTTGAAAAAAATTATAGAAATAAAAGTGATTTTGGAATTTGGGACCACAGGGGTGAGCATAGGATTTTTGAGTGAAAATTTTTTTTCAATAAAAATCTTCCAAAAACATGTCTTTAGGGGATATTTGGGCCGCTGATCACGAATACGTGATCAGATTTTTCTTTTGACATCGTTAAGACCTCAGAATCCCTGTGTGATTGGGGATTCTGAGGCATCATTTTTGGGGGGGGGGGGAACAAAGTTCGGATCCGTACAGTGTACATTATTTTGTGTACATTTTTACGTTTTAAAAAAAAAATAAATTAAATTATTTAACATAAAATAAATTCTTAATATAAAATAGAAAAATTAAGCAAATTATTTTATATTCATTTATCATATAGCACAACTTAATAACAACAATTACGAAAAAATCATTTAAAAATTAATGTTACGTATCAGAATCCATTCAAATAATGAGATTCTGCTCGGCTTGTATACACACGAGAAATAGTGCATCAAATTGATAGAAAAAATAAAGAAATGTGAACAAAAAAATAGCGCATAAAGGTTTTTCCTCTCTCTTTCAAATTTTATTTATCATAAATATAATTTATTCAAAAACAAATCTGTTGTTAATGAATAAAAAAGGCAACAACAACAACGAAAGGTAAGACATTACCTTTAGTTGTCATAGCGTTTACCAAATTTTTGGAACGGGGCCGTGCGTACGCGCAGGCCCTTAAAAGTTATGGGTTTTTAAAAAACTAACAAATATTAAAATAATAATTCAATTATAAAATAATTCAAAAACCATATTAATTAATTTTATAAAATTCTTTTGAAAATTGCTGATATTAAAATTCAGTATATATATTATTTAATTAAATCTGTTTTTGCAGAAAAATTCCGATAAAAAAGTCATAAAAATGCAAATAGAATTAAATAAAATTGTTGAACCTATTAATTCACCATACGCACAAAAAACGAGACGATTAAAAATCATAAATTTTAACTTTAATCAAAAAAATTAACAATTTACTAAATGTATTTACAAGTAATGTTTTTTGCAAAATGCAAATGGTTATCTATTTCAATGTGATTAACAATGTGCAAGCATAATATAATGAATTTGTTTTATATATAATTATTCAGCAATTTTTTTCTTTTTCAATTAAAAATTAAAATTGAAAACTTTTATCACTTGAATATGCAGAAACGGTGCCAATTCCCATAATTAAAAATTTTACAAATTAGAAATACAATTTATTATAGGCATAATTTATTAGTCAGCAAAAATTTTAAAAATATTTTAAACAATTAAAAATCGAATTTTTTATTAATTAACAAAATTTATATATATCAAATATAGATTATTTCAAGTGCTTTGTTTTTTTATATAAAGTAAAACTGATTTTGCTAATTTAAAATCAAATTTTAATTAAAAATTTGATCAATTTTTGATTTCTTTTAAAACGAATTAGAAAATTTATAAAATATCGTTGAAGACACCGATTCCTGCGTATTTGTTATGGAGAATCTGAGGGTGGCGCAAATCAGATTCTGAAAATTACATAAAATAATTTTCATTTTATAATTTAAAAATATAAAATGAAAAAATGGGACTGTATTTTCAATTATATTAAAAAAATTGTTATCAATTCACTAATGCTTTTAATGATTTTGGATACAATACAATTATTTTTACTTATTTATACTTACAATTTTTCCAAGAATCTGTTGAATGAAATTAAAGAATTTGATCATCAAAAGTCAATCATTTTATTAAATATTAATTTGATCAATTTTTGTTCTTTTAACACGAGTCAAAAAATTAAAAAAAACAAAAAGTAAATGAAAAAACACATATTCACAATTAAAAAATTTTGTTTCTTTACAAAAAAATGTTTTACATGCGCATTTTGTGTTTTTCATTTGTTTCTTTGCAGAAACAAATGTTTTACATGCACATTTTGTGTTTTTTCATTTGTTTCTTTGCAGAAACAAATGATTTACATGCACATTTTGTGTTTTTTCATTCGTTTCTTTGCAGAAACAAATGTTTTAAATGCGCATTTTGTGTTTCTTCATTTGTTTCTTTGCAGAAACAAATGTTTTACATGCACATTTTGTGTTTTTTCATTCGTTTCTTTGCAGAAACAAATGTTTTACATGCACATTTTGTGTTTTTTCATTCGTTTCTTTGCAGAAACAAATGTTTTACATGCACATTTTGTGTTTTTTCATTTGTTTCTTTGCAGAAACAAATGTTTTACATGCACATTTTGTGTTTTTTCATTTGTTTCTTTGCAGAAACAAATGATTTACATGCACATTTTGTGTTTTTTCATTCGTTTCTTTGCAGAAACAAATGTTTTAAATGCGCATTTTGTGTTTCTTCATTTGTTTCTTTGCAGAAACAAATGTTTTACATGCACATTTTGTGTTTTTTCATTCGTTTCTTTGCAGAAACAAATGTTTTACATGCACTGTGGGCGTTGGCACAAGTGCCTTATGAAGGGAGTAATTACCCAACATAGGGAGGCCTACACCAAACCTTGCACTTTGGGATGGTAGTGCCACACACTTTGAGTTCCATGAGCGGTTCCATAATCGCTTGCTATGATGGTCACAGGTGGCGGGCATGCCCTCCATCCGTTGGCCTTGGGTCGGCGGGTAGAAAACGTGTAAAGGCGGCTGCCTAGCGCGTTTTTGGCCCTCCAAAAATGGCCCAAACCATCGGCTAGGAGAGGGGTCATGCCCGATTTTTTTTTGGTGCACATGGTTTTCGTCCATTTTCCACCACAAACCTCCTCGCGGTGTGTGCTGGGAATCCCTGTGCCATTGGCACGGATTGCGAACCCTTTTTTACAAAGGGATGTGGTTCGTAAAATAAATGGCATAAGTGTTAATTTTTGAAGTTATTGAATGAAAATGAAGTGTGCTCGGTGAAGAAGTGCCATTCGCTAAGGAAGTGCCATTCGTTAAATGATGTGCCATTCGCTGAAATGAAGTGCCATTCGCTGAGATCAAGTGCCATTCGCTGAAATGATGTACCATTCGCTGAAATGAAGTGCCATTCGATGAAATGAAGTACCATTTGCTGAGATGAAGTGCCATTCGCTGGAATGAAGTGCCATTCGAAGAGATGAAGTGCCATTCGCTGAAATAAAGTGCCATTCGCTAAGATGAAATGCCATTTGCTGAGATGAAGTGCCATCCAATGAAATGATGTGCCATTTGCTGAAATGAAGTGCCATTCGCTGAAAATGAAGTGCCATTCGCTGAAAGGATGTGCCATTTGCAGAAATAAAGTGCCATTCGCTGAACTGAAGTGCCATTCGCTGAGAAGAAGTGCCATTCGCTGAACTGAAGCGTCATTCGATGAATTGATGTGCCATTTGCTGAAATGATGTGCCATTCGCTGAAAAGCTGTGACATTCGCTGAAATGAAGTGCCATTCGCTTACAATGAACTGCCATTCGCTGAGATGAAGTGCCATTCGCTGAAACGATGTGCTATTCACTGAAATGAAGTGCCATTTGCAGAGATGAAGTGCCATCCGATGGAATGATGTGCCATTTGCTGAAATGATGTGCCATTCACTGAAATGATGTGCCATTGACGGAAATGAAGTGCCATTGAGTGAAGTAAAGTGCCATTCGCTGAGTTGAAGTGCCATTGACGGAAATGAAGTGCCATTCGCTGAGTGAAATGTGCCATTGACGGAAATGATGTGCCATTCGCTGAAATGAAGTGCCATTCGATGAAATGAAGTACTGTTTGATGAATTAAAATGCCATTGACGGAAATGAAGTGCCATTGAGTGAAGTACAGTGCCATTCGCTGAGTTGAAGTGCCATTGACGCAAATGAAGTGCCATTCGCTGAGTTGAAGTGCCATTGACGGAGATAAAGTGCCATTGACGAAAATGAAGTGCCATTCGCTGAGTTAAAGTGCCATTGACGGAGATAAAGTGCCATTGGAGGAAATGAAGTACCATTCGCTGAAATGAAGTGCCATTCGCTGAATTAAAGTGCCATTCGCTGAGTTGAAGTGCCATTGACGGAGATAAAGTGCCATTCGCTGAAATAAAGTGCCATTGAGTGCAATGAAGTGCCATTCACTGAATTAAAGTGCCATTCGCTGAGTTGAAGTGCCATTGACGGAGATAAAGTGCCATTGACGAAAATGAAGTGCCATTCGCTGAGTTAAAGTGCCATTGACGGAGATAAAGTGCCATTGGAGGAAATGAAGTACCATTCGCTGAAATGAAGTGACATTGAGTGAAGTAAAGTGCCATTCGCTGAGTTGAAGTGGCATTGACGCAAATGAAGTGCCATTCGCTGAGTTGAAGTGCCATTGACGGAGATAAAGTGCCATTGGAGGAAATGAAGTACCATTCGCTGAAATGAAGTGCCATTCGCTGAATTAAAGTGCCATTCGCTGAGTTGAAGTGCCATTGACGGAGATAAAGTGCCATTCGCTGAAATAAAGTGCCATTGAGTGCAATGAAGTGCCATTCACTGAATTAAAGTGCCATTGACGGAAATAAAGTGCCATTGGAGGAAATGAAGTACCATTCGCTAAAAAGAACTGACTTTCGCTAAATTAAGTGCCATTCCCTGAAAAGAAGTTCCATTTGAGGAAATGAAGTGCCATTCGCTGAATCAAAGTGCCATTGACGGAAATGAAGTGCCATTCGCTGAAATAAAGTGCCATTGAGTGCAATGAAGTGCATTCACTGAATTAAATGCCATTGGAAATGAAGTACCATTCGCTAAAAAGAACTGACTTAAATAAGTGCCATTCCCTGAAGTTCCATTTGGAAATGAAGTGCCATTCCTGATCAAAGTGCCATTGACGGAAATGAAGTGCCATTCGCTGAAATAAAATGCCATTGAGTGCAATGAAGTGCCATTGACGGAAATAAAGTGCCATTGGAGGAAATGAAGTACCATTCGCTAAAAAGAACTGACTTTCGCTAAATTAAGTGCCATTCCCTGAAAAGAAGTTCCATTTGAGGAAATGAAGTGCCATTCGCTGAATCAAAGTGCCATTGACGGAAATGAAGTGCCATTCGCTGAAATAAAGTGCCATTGAGTGCAATGAAGTGCCATTCACTGAATTAAAGTGCCATTGACGGAAATAAAGTGCCATTGGAGGAAATGAAGTACCATTCGCTAAAAAGAACTGCCTTTCGCTAAATTAAGTGCCATTCCCTGAAAAGAAGTTCCATTTGAGGAAATGAAGTGCCATTCGCTGAATCAAAGTGCCATTGACGCAAATGAAGTACTGTTTGATGAATTAAAATGCCATTTGATGAAATGAAGTGCCATTCGCTGAGTTGAAGTGCCATTCGCTGAAATGAAGTGCCATTCGCTGAATTAAAGTGCCATTCGCTGAGTTGAAGTGCCATTGACGGAGATAAAGTGCCATTGACGAAAATGAAGTGCCATTCGCTGAGTTAAAGTGCCATTGACGGAGATAAAGTGCCATTGGAGGAAATGAAGTACCATTCGCTGAAATGAAGTGACATTGAGTGAAGTGCCATTCGCTGAGTTGAAGTGCCATTGACGGAGATAAAGTGCCATTGGAGGAAATGAAGTACCATTCGCTGAAATGAAGTGCCATTCGCTGAATTAAAGTGCCATTCGCTGAGTTGAAGTGCCATTGACGGAGATAAAGTGCCATTCGCTGAAATAAAGTGCCATTGAGTGCAATGAAGTGCCATTCACTGAATTAAAGTGCCATTGACGGAAATAAAGTGCCATTGGAGGAAATGAAGTACCATTCGCTAAAAAGAACTGCCTTTCGCTAAATTAAGTGCCATTCCCTGAAAAGAAGTTCCATTTGAGGAAATGAAGTGCCATTCGCTGAATCAAGTGCCATTGACGCAAATGAAGTACTGTTTGATGAATTAAAATGCCATTTGATGAAATGAAGTGCCATTCGCTGAGTTGAAGTGCCATTGACGGAAATGAAGTGCCATTCGCTGAAATAAAGTGCCATTGAGTGCAATGAAGTGTCATTCGCTGAATTAAAGTGCCATTGACGCAAATGAAGTACTGTTTGATGAATTAAAATGCCATTGACGGAAATGAAGTGCCATTCACTGAGTTGAAGTGCCATTGACGGAGATAAAGTGCCATTTGCTGAAATGAAGTGCCATTGAGTGAAATTAAGTGCCATTGACTGAAGTGAAGTGCCATTGACTGAAGCGAAGTGCCATTTGCTGAAATTAAGTGCCATTGAGTGAAGCCATTGACTGTAGTGAAGTGCCATTTGCTGAATTTAAGTGCCATTGAGTAAAGTGAAGTGCCATTGACTGAAGTGAAGTGCCATTGACTGAAGCAAAGTGCCATTTGCTGAAATTAAGTGCCATTGACTGAAGTGAAGTGCCATTGAGTGAAGTGACATGCCATTGACTGAAGTGAAGTGCCATTGACTGAAGCAAAGTGCCATTTGCTGAAATTAAGTGCCATTGAGTGAAGCCATTGACTTAAGTGAAGTGCCATTGACTGAAGCGAAGTGCCATTTGCTGAAATTAAGTGCCATTGAGTGAAGTGAAGTGTCATTGACTGAAGTGAAGTGCCATTGACTGAATCAAAGTGCCATTTGCTGAAATTAAGTGCCATTGAGTGAAATGAAGTGCCATTGAGTGAAGTGAAGTGCCTTTGAGTGGAGTGAACTGCCCTTGAGTGAAGTGAAGTGCCGCTTAGTCAAGTGAAGTGCCATTGAGTGAAATGACGTGCCATCCATTGCGTGAAATTAAGTACCATTAAGTCAAATGAAGTGCCATTGACTGAAATGAAGTTCCATTAAGTGAAGCGCACTGTAACATTAACTGAAAATAAGTGCCATTTAATGAAATAAAGCTACATTGATGAATTACCACCGGTGTTACAAATTCAAATTGCTCAAAAAAAACTATGAGTGCTGTACTGACGAGGCCCGCTCATAGTATAAATAATCAAACCGTGTATACGGCTTGATGGGCCGAAACACACCTTTCAGGTTGTGGTAAACGCTATGATAACTCAAGGGTTCCAATTATTTATCAATGCGTGCCATCTACACGCAGCTTAAATAATTTAATACTTTTATGGACAATATATTAATGTTTCCCTTCCCATTTAGGTATTACAATTGAATTGCAATGCCGTCAAAGAAGAAAAAAGAGAGAGCCGTTCGACGTGGAAGGAATGATTTTATTGCTGAATTTACCCCGATCATACAGATGTCCACATTAGCCTTATCGACTCCACAATCATGCGTATCAACGGTTTCGCAGCTATCAACATCATCATCAAGAGGGCGTCCAAGAAAACGTTTTTACAATGCAACAGCAACACCTTCATCAAACTCGATTTTAAATCAGACAAATTCTGAAACGCCAAAAAAAAAGGGAGGTAGACCGAAAAAACGAAAACGAATTGCGGGCCCGGGTCGTGGGCATCGAAGCAGCTCCTCCTCATGTCAACGCATACCTGCTTCTCAGTGCCGCGGTCATCAAAGTAGCTCACCATCTTGCCAAAATTCACCTGCACCTCTTTCGGATCTGCCAGATTTGCGACAAAATGAACATGTGCTTCTCACTGAGTCAAATTGTGAACCACTATTGATCGAAGAGGGACCACTAATGCAAAGTGATGGACATGTTGCACAGCCAGAGTTATTTGCAAGCCGAAATGAGTTATTGAATTTGTGGATAAACCAAAACGAGATGTGCGATGACCGTGTAATTTATGCATACATGCGTTATCTTGCAAGCATAAACAACAATAGAAGCGTTGCTGTTGTTGCGCCATTTTACACCGACCCGAATGTACACTACGGCCCTGGAGCAATCAATTTGGAACTTAATGATTACTGCTACAACCACACAGCAGACTATGATGTCCTGCTCATGCCTGTCGTTTTTCCAGGGCATTTTACGCTCCTAATTTTTGATCGCTCCAATCGAGAACAATTGCATTGTTGGTTCATTGATTCATTGCCGCCTGCAAGAAATATGACCGCTGACTTTAACAATCGTCTGAACGATAGCAGATTTCCTGGATTTGACCAAAACCGAATCAATCTCCTGACTCAAATTATTTGCCAATTGACTCAAGGTCTTGAACCATCTGCCTTTGAAATCCAAATTCTTCCGCCGAATGAATACACATGCCAGTTAGATGCAATTAATTGTGGATTTTTCACTATTCTGTACGCTGAATCATATTTGATGAACAACCGCAGCTTTTTTCTGCCAAATCTAGACATTAATGCTGAGAGAAAAAGAATTATATCACAACTGGCGAAGTTACTTCTATCAGACACAATTGAATACATTCCGAGGAATACAAATGGACAAAGAAATCTTGGACAAAGAAACAATTTCTTAGAAGGTGCACAAATACCACACCAAAGATGTTCTACACCTATCATGGAAACTCATTTTAATAGCCGGAGCTCATCAGTTAGTGCTTTATCATCTTCTCGACGTTCTTCACGTAATGCAAGTCGCGAAACAAGCCGCGACTCTTCAATTATTGATCAATCTTCAACCATAGCAAACAATCCATTAACTCGGCGTTGTCATGTAAGACACAAGGGAATTCCGTGTGCCGATCTTCGAGCAAAACATTATCAACCATACTATGACTCTGGAAATCTTGGTGATAAAAAATGCGATTACTGCAAAGCATTACTTTTTGCAAGTGAAGCCACAGTAAAACATGGAAAGACTTCTTCAGCAATTTGCTGCAATTTCGGAAAAATTTGCTTGCCGAAAATAAGCGATCCGCCAGCTGAATTATTTGTTTTTTCGACTGAAAATTCAGCAGAAGCAAAAGAATTTCGCAAGAATCAAAATGCATACAATTCATTGCTTGCATTTGCGTCTGTTTCTGTTGGCTACAAAGAAAGTTCGGTGGGAGGCGATGTGTGTTTCATGTTGAATGGGATGTTCGTCCGTCGGATCAGTTCCCTTTTTTCGGGACAAATGGCACCAAATTTTGCACAATTGTTTGTGTTAGATCCTGAACAAGCATTGGAACACCGAAAAATGAACACACGATATGGTGGCGATCGTGTGAATCAAAACACACTGAAAAAATTGGACACAATACTACGTCAACACCATCCACTGGCGAACCAACTCATGAATTTTCACCAACAGTACCAAGCCAAACTTGCACAGGGTGGTCCGGATGCGGTACACAACTTTCGTCTCACACTTCTTGAGGCAAGAATGGCACCAACTGGAATACGCGACCCAAATTTGCACCCACGACAGACCAATCTTCCGACTGAAGGCACTTTATTTGCTGTATGGACTGAATCTGACCGCCCACCACTGGAAAAAGGTATTTGGATCACAACAACACAAGGCAAGCTCCAGGAATTTCGACCTTACCATCCGTTAACCGATACACTGTGCTATCCATTGGTTTTACCATGCGGAGATGACGGATATCATCAGAATCTGTACAAGTCAACTTATAACATTGATGAACGGCCAAACGCACACACAAATTGTAGAGAAGGAGAAACTTTGTTGGATTTTGATCTTGACGCTGAGTCTGATTATGAATCAACAGACGACCCGGAAAGCCAGTCAGAACGCATCAGCATGTTATCTCATGAAACCGATGATGAAGAAACTTCAAGTAAAAAAATGTCTCTCCGAGAATATGTTCGATATCGATTGGCAATCCGGGTTGACGAGAAGTATCATCACATTTGGATCGCTGCAGGTGGACTGAGCCAAAAAATCGTGTTGGATTATGCGGCACGAATTGACGCAGATGTCGCAAATTATCTTCGTCGTCCAGAGTTTGACCTTCGAGGCACTATGCCAGAACACTTACTGCGATGGTTTGTACGCAATGCTGGTCTTACTTCGCCGGAAGAAATTGGCTCAATCGTTCTATTTAGAAAAACCCAACCAGGAACACTTGCCTATTTTCAAAACAAATACTACGACGCTACAACAATAATGGCACGCATCAGAAAGCCAGATAGAGCTTGCTTTATGCTCACGTGGACTTGTAACCCACGCTGGCCTGAAATTAAGCGGAACTTCTTGCGTGCCGATCAAAAAATGGTCGACCGCTTTGACATTCTTTGTCGGGTTTACGAGGACAAACTAAGGCATATACATTATCTTTTGGAGGTGAAAAAAATTCTTGGCGCACAAAACGGATACGGCGAGGGGCGGGAATTTCAGAAACGAATTGGTGGACCACATTTACATCGGCTTTTTCAATCGGATATTTTGGCCATCCCGGAATGCGTGGAAAATTTGATTTGGGCTCACATTCCTGCAGAACCTAATGCAGACGACCAATCTTCATGGGCAAATTTTATTCGAAAAGTGAGAATCCTTCTGCCAAAGTATCAATTCCATGACTGTGGAAGTCATTGCCAAAACGCTCGTGGACGCTGCTCAAAAGGCTTCCCAAAACCATTCAGCAAATTCACAATACTTTTTGATGACAAGCCCGCAGTTTATAAACGACTACAACCAATAGACGGAGGCGAAACACTGACTGTAAAGCGGGGTCGTGCCGAAATAACATATGATAATTCACGAGTTATTCCTTACAATCCATTTATTTTAGTTCTATACGAGACACATCACAATTTGGAGTTCGCATATGGAAAATCAACAAACATGAAGTATCCCCTTAAATATCCGCTTAAGGGACCATCCTATTCATACATTAGAAGTGAATTAACGAACAAAACGAACATCGATGAGCCAGCTTCCTACGCAAGAGTTTTGTACAGATCGCCAGTTGAGGCTTATTCAAGGATTATGTCGTACAGATACACATTCATGTCGCACACGGTGATGGCCCTTTCGATACATCTTCCAGGACAGCAAAAAATCTATTTACGACGGGGACAAAACGCGCAGGAGCTCGCACAGCAAATTATGGCCGGACAAATGGAGCTTCCGGTCACTCCCCTCTCCGCGTATTGGCAACAATGGCGCAATGACCCTGCTTTGAAGAACATTTTATTTGAAAACATGCCTGAAAAATATTTCTTTGACAAACAGAAAAAAGTTTGGAAACTAAGAATACGAAATGCCAAGCGAAAGCAAATACTGGGACGGATTTATCCTATTCTGCCACGTTCGCACGAGAAGTTCGCTTTATTCATTCTCACCAAACATTTTGCTGGTGACCCTGAGCATTTGAAGTTGGTTAATGGATATCAATGCGAAAGCTTCCTGGAAGCAGCACGCCTTCGCGGCCTCATCAAGGATTCAAATGTATGGATAAGAACTCTTCAGGAAGGAGCCAATTATCTGAATCCAGCACAAATGCGCCAGTTGTTTGCCAGTATTCTCCTTTTTGGAAACTCTGAAGGTTGTCTCATCGATGCATTGGCACTTTGGAACCAATTTTTGCCGCATATGTACGATATGCGTTGCAGTGAAGCAGAACGACCAAATCGAATTGATGGGGCACTCGCCCTTCTTGAACGACTTTTGGTCAGACAGGGAAAGACTTGTGAAGATTTTGGACTTCCAGCGCCTATGAACTCAATCGTCAACGATCCAGCGCGTGGAGTGAACGACTTCTTTTTTCCAGGCCATCTGGCTGATGATGACGTTGACGAAACAGTTGATATACGACAGTTTGATTCGGCAAAAATGAATAGCGAGCAGGAACGCTTTTTCCAAATGGTAAGAAATATCGCCTCAACTCGACCAACCGCTGCAGGAAACCGTCTATTCTTTTTGTCTGGTGACGGAGGCACCGGAAAAACTTTCCTTCTCAATTATCTATTGTATCAATTGCGCAGAATTGGTAAAAAAGTTATTGCCACCGCCTCAACAGGCATGGCGTCCACACGCTTTTACGCAGGTGGCACAACAGTGCATTCAGCCTTTCGCCTTGGCATTCAGGTTGAAGCCGGAAAAATTCCGTCAATACCAATGGAAAGTTATTTTGGACGCAGAATTATTGAAGCTGATGTCATTATTATTGATGAAATTACAATGTTGGAAAAAACTGTCTTGGAAAATGTGGATTTGTTGTGCAGACGAATGATTCCTCGCTTCGGTCAACTTCCTTTTGCGGGAAAAGTTGTTATACTTTCGGGTGATTGGAAACAGTCGCTGCCAGTTGTCACTGACGCATATGGAACTGAGTCTCAAGTTGCTGCATGCATACAATCGTCACCGCTCTACCTGCTCTTCACTAAGATAAGGCTCGTACAGAACATGCGTGTTAATTCTCAGGATATTGAATTCATTGAATGGCTGAAAAAGGTTGGTACAGGTGCATTCGGTGACACTGTGCCAATTCCAAAGGAGTGGGTGGTTCATTCGCGAGACGAAGTTGTCGCCTCAGTATTTGACCAAGGCTTTTCACAGCCAGCAAATGAAATGCTGAAGCGATTAATGCTGGCAACAACAAACCGAATTGTGGACATGAATAATGATGCCATATTGAGAAATATTAATTGCGACTACACCGATTACTTTTCTGATGACAGACCAATTGACGCGAACCCTATGGCAATGAATGCTGCTGACCAAGATGTTTCACATCTCAATTTGATGAACCCTGCTGGCATTCCGGCGCATCATCTTCGACTGAAAGTTGGCTCGATAATTGTGTTGTTGATAAATTTAAACACGGCCAAATCACTGTGCAATGGTACTCGATTAATTGTCAAAAAACTGACAGATTATTTGATTCATGCCGAAGCAATAACTGGTGCAACTGCTCGAAGTGGAATTGAAGTTGCAATACCAAAAGTTGCATCAAATTACAAAGACAAACAGCCAAACGGGGTTAATTTTGAAAGATTTCAATTCCCCGTTAGAGTGGCTTTCACGATGACAGTGACTAAGGCTCAGGGACAAACATGCGAGCGGCTGGGCATCGACTTAACCGAAGAAGCATTCGCACATGGTCAAACTTACACTGCTTTTTCACGAGCTACAAGCTCTGATTCCATTCGAGTGTATGCCCCGAATAAGCCAGTTGACGCAGACGGAAATGTTTTGGTGCGTAACATTGTAGCCGATGGAATTCGTTTTGACTGAAATTAATGTTATGTCAAATAAAATACAAATGTTTTTGAATTTTATGAATGAAGGATGCCAAACAACTTTGCGGATTTATTTTGAATGATATTCTGGAATTGTTTAATGCTTTGTCCCCTATTTTTGGTTGGCCAGCACGAAAAAGTTAATCATGACCTGAACGCATGTCATTATGTTTTTTTAATATTTCGTGTTGTGTCTTATTGTAAAATATTCATTTATTAAATCATTTATTAATTAAATTTAATTGTATCTCTCTTTATTTTGTGATATTAATCTTTGACCTGTCATCATAATTGTAAACATTTTTTGTCTTTTTCTGAATAAATAAAAAAAGGGGACCCAAGGTTTTTCGCTGTTTTTGCCTCCGTGCGGCTTCACGTGGCGGGTCCCTGTACGTCTGTCGCTTGCAACAGCAGAAGATGCTGCTGTAGGCGACGATGTCGGAGATGCGGAACATAAAACAGCCATACCCAAGAAATTAAAAACTGCAATTCCTAGAGACGCGGCGCAGCCGCGTCCCTGAGCGCGAAGCGCTTTCCCCTCAGCACCAGAAGCCGACTGTCCACCCTAGTTTATATACTATAAAATCAAATCGTGTTTCGTTGTCAAAAACAAAATCTCCCGGCCGAAGGCCGGGAGCGCCCTGAAAGTAGTGGAAGGGTCTTACAACTTTTTGAGGCGCATCTGGGAAAAATATGGGTTTTCCGCTCCGGTGGACGGTTCAGCGCCGGCGGCGCTGAAACGGCGTGAAAATTTTTTTGTCCGTCTTTGGTGGCCTGTAACTTTGCGGGAAGAAGCGGGAGCGGAAAATGCTTGGAGGTAGGATTTTAAGTTGGACTGTTTGGCACTGAATGCCGTTGGTTTGGGGGTTCTATCTCTAAATGCCAATGCTGCAGAAAATGGCAAAATTTGGCACCCAATTCGGCATTTTCCGTTTTCGGGAATAACTCGCTGGGGTTAAGCGGAGCGGGTTGGCGCCGCTTGAGCATTTGTGCAGTTTTTAAAGCTGCATCAGATGGCGTTTTCAGATTTTGAAAATTTTCAAAATTTTTCGAGCTAGGCCCCCTCGAAAATTTTTCGTTTTGAATTTTATTATTTTTTGCCGATTTTTCCCAGGGAAACGGAGACCACTTTCAAGCAACCGTTTTTTGAGCTCTATCGATTGGTGGCATTTTTGAAAAAAATTTCAAAATTTTCCGGAAATAGAAAAAATTTTTGGCCTGAGCGGGACATTTGAGTCCCGGGCCTATAACTCGTCAGGGTTGATTTTATCGAAAAATTGTCTTAGAGGATTTTTGTAGAGAATTTTAAGCTCTATCTTATGTGCTTTATCCCATATTTTTATCTTTAATATAAAAAAAGATATAAAATAAAAATGAATTTTTAAATGCAAAACCAAAGGGGGGACCCCATGGATTTTGCATTTCATGAGAAACTTTTTTGCTCCTAAAATTGCCAAAAAATACTTTTCTGGCATAATTTGAGGTGCTGAACACGAATATGCACTTTATATTGCGTTTTGGATTTTTTGGAGGGAGGTAAAAAATTTTGAAAAATCGTCAATTTTTTGGATTTGGGAATTTAAGTGATTCTTTGAAAATTCATAACTCGCCTCAAAATGGTCCAATTCAGCTCATTTAAAGCATAAAAAATAGCAAAAAATCGGGAGAATTTTATGAGATTTATTTGAAATTTATACCGCAAAAAGAAAAAAAGTTATTCCAGAAATTCTGGAAATTTTCTATTTTTCAGAAAAAAATTCAGAACTCGGTTCTGAAAACTCATTAGAGAAGAGTAAAATACTAAAAAATCCGCAATTTTTTGCTCTATTATATAAATTTTATTTGACCTTATCATCTTTTAAAATAAAGATACAAAAATAAAAGTGTTTTGGCATTCGGGACCAAAGGGGGTTGACAGGATTTTTGAGTGAAAATTTTTTTCAACAAAAATCTTCCAAAAACATGTCTTTATGGGTTATTTGGGCCGCTGATCACAATACGTGATCAGATTTTACTTTTGACATCGTTAAGACCTCAGAATCCTTAAAAACGGGCGCGAAGCGCCCGTCCTGAGGCCGCGAAGCGGCCGAATGTTTCCCACACAATTAAAAAAAGGACGCGAAGCGCCCGTCCTGAGGCCGCGAAGCGGCCAAATGTCCTCAACAAAATTAAAAGACGGGCGCGAAGCGCCCGTCCTGAGGCCGCGAAGCGGCCGAATGTT
The DNA here is from genome assembly GCA_004148225.2 of Heterodera glycines. Taxonomy (NCBI): domain Eukaryota; kingdom Metazoa; phylum Nematoda; class Chromadorea; order Rhabditida; family Heteroderidae; genus Heterodera; species Heterodera glycines. The sequence goes on from CP049709.1 coordinate 376,746, forward strand.
CTCAACAAATTTAAAAAACGGGCGCGAAGCCCGCACCTGAGGGCCGCGAAGCGGCCGAATGTCCTCAACACAATTAATAAATGGGCGCGAAGCGCCCGTCCTGAGGCCGCGATGCGGCCGATTTCCCCCCAAAAAATTAAAAAACGGGCGCGAAGCGCCCGTCCTGAGGCCGCGAAGCGGCCTAATGTTCCTCAACAAAATTAAAAACGGGCGCGAAGCGCCCGTCCTTAGGCCGCGAAGCGGCCGAATGTTCTCTACAAAATTAAAAGACGGGCGCGAAGCGCCCGTCCTGAGGCCGCGAAGCGGCCGAATGCCCACGAAAAAATTAAAAAACGGGCTCGAAGCGCCCGTCCTGAGGCCGCGGAGCGCCGAATGTTCTCTACAAAATTAAAAGACGGGCGCGAAGCGCCCGTCCTGAGGCCGCGAAGCGGCCGAATGCCCACGAAAAAATTAAAAAACGGCGCGAAGCGCCCGTCCTGAGGCCGCGGAGCGGCCGAATGTTCTCTACAAAATTAAAAGAGGCGAAGCGAGCGCCGTCCTGAGGCCACGAAGCGGCCGAATGTCCTCAACAAAATTAAAAAAATGGCGCGAAGCGCCCGTCCTGAGGCCGCGATGCTGCCGATTTCCCCCAAAAAATTAAAAAACGGGCGCGAAGCGCCGTCCTGAGGCCGCGAAGCGGCCTAATGTCCTCAACAAAATTAAAAAAACGGGCGCGAAGCGCCCGTCCTGAGGCCGCGAAGCGGCGAATGCCACGAAAAATTAAAAAACGGGCGCGAAGCGCCCGTCTGAGGCCGCGGAGCGGCCGAATGTTCTCTACAAAATTAAAAGACGGCGCGAAGCGCCCGTCCTGAGGCCACGAAGCGGCCGAATGTCCTCAACAAAATTAAAAAATGGGCGCGAAGCGCCCGTCCTTGAGGCCGCGATGCTGCCGATTTCCCCCCAAAAAATTAAAAAACGGGGCGAAGCGCCCGTCCTGAGGCCGCGAAGCGGCCGAAACGTCCCCCAAAAAATTAAAAAACGGGCGCGAAGCGCCCGTCCTGAGGCCGCGAAGCGGCCGAATATCCCCCAAAAAATTTAAAAACGGGCGCGAAGCGCCCGTCCTGAGGCCGCGAAGCGGCCGAATGCCCACGAAAAAATTAAAAAACGGGCGCGAAGCGCCCGTCCTGCGGCGCGAGCGCGAATGTTCTCTACAAAATTAAAAGACGGGCGCGAAGCGCCCGTCCTGAGGCCGCGAAGCGGCCGAATGTCCCTAAAAAATTAAAAAACGGGCGCAAAGCGCCCGTCCTGAGGCGCGAAGCGGCCGAATGTCCCCCAAAAAATTAAAAAACGGCCCGTCCTGGAGGCCGCGAAGCGGCCGAACGTCCCCCAAAAAATTAAAAAACGGGCGCGAAGCGACGTCCTGAGGCCGCGAAGCGGCCGAATATCCACCAAAAATTAAAAACGGGCGCGAAGCGCCCGTCCTGAGGCTGCGATGAATTGCTAAATTACATCAATTTCTAGCGACGCGGCGAAGCCGCGTCCCTGAGCGCGAAGCGCTTTCCCCACAGCAACAGAACTCAATTGATAATGTTTTTGTATGTTTTAAAATAAATGATGGGGCCATATATTACCAAGCATCTGCACACCATAGCCAACTGTGCACCCTAGTTTATATATATATAGAGAAACGTTGCAGTTCGTCTTCAAAAACAAAATCTCCCGGCCGAAGGCCGGGAGCGCCCTGAAAGTAGTGGAAGGGTCTTACAACTTTTTGAGGCGCATCTGGGAAAACTATAGGTTTTTCGCTCCGGTGGCCAACTGAGTCCCGGCGGCTAATTTCTCACTTTTGCTTGCGTTTGAAGGCCCGTAACTTTTTTTAAAGGACAGGGAGCGGAAAATTCTTGCTGGTAGGATTTTAAGTTGAAGTGTTTTCTAATTTTCAAAAAAAAATTCCAGGCCTCTACCTATACTTGGAAGGGCTGCAGAAATTGGCAACTTTTCAGTACCAACTTTTTCCAGTTCAGTCCCCGTTGAATAACTATTAGGCTTTGACCTGCGCAGCAGGGTGGCCAGCAGACTTATTGTAGAGTTCAATAAGCTCGATTTTTCCAAATTTAAAATTTCGAAAATTTTCAAAATTTTTCGAGCTAGGCCTAAAAAACGGTTTTCGGGTTTTGAATTTTAGGATTTTTTAACGAATTTTCCAGAAAAACGAAGACCACTTCCAAAAATAGTTTTTCGAGCTCTATCGACTGGTATTTTTTTCGGAAAAATTTCGATTTTTTCCCGGAAATAGAAAAATTTTTTTGGCCTCAGCGGGACATTTGAGTCCCGGGCCCATAACTCGTCAGGATCGGTTTTAGCCAAAAATTGCCTTAGAACATTTTTGTAGAGAATTTTAAGCTCTATCGAATGGTGTACTACATGTTTTGAAAATTTCAAAAATTTTCGAGCTAGGCCCCCTAGAAATTTTCAAAAATTTTTTTGGGGTTGAAAATGTGGGTGTAAAATTTTTTTCTGGGGTATTTTGGGGTGCTGAGCACGAATATGATGTTTGTTTTTCGTTTCATGATTTTTGGAATTTTTTAAAAATTCTTTATTTTTTGGCAATTTTTTGGCCCATGGGATTTTGGGTGAATATTGGAAAATTCATAACTCGGTGATGGTTGCATCGATTTAACTATAATAAAGCTTTAAAAATAGAGAAAAATAAGGAGAATTTTATGGGATTTATTTGGGATTTCTATCCTCAAAAGAAAAAAAGTTATTCCAGAATTTCTGGAAATTTTCGATTTTTCAGAAAAAAATTCGTAGCTACCTTCTGAAAAGCTATTCAGGAAAAGTAAAATACTACAAAAATCCGCAATTTTTTTCTCTATAATATAAATTTTATTTTACATTTTTATCACTTTTTTGAAAAAAATTATAGAAAAAAAGTGATTTTGTAATTTGGGACCAAAGGGGTGTGACCATGACTTTTGAGTGGAAAATTTTTTCGACAAAAATCTTCCAAAAACATGTCTTTAGGGGTTATTTGGGCCGCTGATCACGAATACGTGATCAGATTTTACTTTTGACATCGTTTAGACCTCAGAATCCCTGTGTGATTGGGGATTCTGAGGCATCATTTTTGGGGGGGGGGGCGAAGTTCGAGTCCGGACGGTGTAAATTATTTTCTTTGTATTTTTGATTTATTTTTCAATGCTTTTAATTAATTTGAAGATAAGTTGTAAATTTTAAATTTTTTTAATAAATAATTTCATTATTATTTTTTATCTGTAAAAAATAATATCATTTCAAATTTCTTAAATATTCAATGCATTCGATTTTTATTCTTTAATAAAAAACTTTTCCTTATTTATATAATTTTAAACCATGTTGAACCTCTTCTTATCACTTTTGTACCTCTTCTTGTCACTGTTGTACCTCTTCTAATCACTATTGTAACTCATTTAATCACTGTTGTGCCTCTTTGTTTTTAATTAATTTAAAATAGTGATTTATAAATTAATAAAAAAATAATTTTTAATTTAAATAAAATAATTTTTGATAAATGCTTTGTATTAAAATTAATTATTTATTTGTTATAATTAATTAAATATTGTTTGTTTGATTTATGTTTAATTTTTTTGATGAATAAAAGTTTTATTTTATTTGACTTTTCGACAAATAATTTCCTTTCAATTTCAATAAATATTTCATATTATGCATTTAAAAATTATAATAAAGCTTTAAAAATAGAGAAAAAGCGCGAAGCGCCCGTCCTGAGGCCGCGAAGCGGCCGAATATCCCCCACAAAATTAAAAAACGGGCGCGAAGCGCCCGTCTGGCCCCACAAAGTCTAAAAACGGGCGCGAAGCGCCCGTTCTGAGGCCGCGAAGCGGCAGAATGTTCCCCACAAAATTAAAAAACGGGCGCGAAGCGCCCGTTTGACCCCAACAAAATTTAAATCGGGCGCGAAGCGCTCGTCCTGAGGCCGCGAAGCGGCAGAATGTTCCCCACAAAATTAAAAAACGGGCGCGAAGCGCCCGTTTGACCCCAACAAAATTTAAATCGGGCGCGAAGCGCTCGTCCTGAGGCCGCTTCGCGGCAGAATGTTCCCCACAAAATTAAAAAACGGGCGCGAAGCGCCCGTTTGACCCCAACAAAATTTAAATCGGGCGCGAAGCGCTCGTCCTGAGGCCGCGAAGCGGCCGAATGATCCCATAAAATTATGAAAATGGCGCGAAGCGCCCGTCCTGAGGCCGCGAAGCGGCCGAATTAAACCTTAAATATAAAAAGGGCGCCGAGCGCCCTTTGAGGCCGCGAGGCGGCCGAATTAAACCTTAAATATAAAAAAGGCGCGGAGCACCTTTTGAGGCCGCGAAGCGGCCGAATATCCACCAAAATTAAAAACGGGCGCGAAGCGCCCGTCCTAAGGCCACGAAGCTGCTGAATGATTACTACAAAATTAAAAAACGGGCGCGAAGCGCCCGTTTGGCCCCAACAAAATTTAAATGGGTGCGAAGCGCCCGTCCTGAGGCCGCGAAGCGGCCGAATGTTCTTAACAAAATTAAAAACGGGCGCGAAGCGCCCGTTATGAGGCGCGAAGCGGCCGAATGTTCTTAAAAAACGGGCGCGAAGCGCCCGTCCTGAGGCCGCGAAGCGCCGAATGTTCTTAACAAAATTAAAAACGGGCGCGAAGCGCCCGTTATGAGGCCGCGAAGCGGCCGAATGTTCTTAAAAAACGGGCGCGAAGCGCCCGTCCTGAGGCCGCGAAGCGGCCGAATGTTCTTAACAAAATTAAAAACGGGCGCGAAGCGCCCGTTATGAGGCCGCGAAGCGGCCGAATGTTCTTAAAAAACGGGCGCGAAGCGCCCGTCATGAGGCCGCGAAGCGGCCGAATGTCCCCAAAAAAATTAAAAAACGGGCGCGAAGCGCCCGTCCTGAGGCTTAACAGCCGGCCGCGAAGCGGCCGAATGATCCCATAAAATTATGAAATGGGCGCGAAGCGCTCGTCCTGAGGCCGCGAAGCGGTCGAATGATCCCATAAAATTATGAAAATGGCGCGAAGCGCCCGTCCTGAGGCCGCGAAGCGGCCGAATTAAACCTTAAATATAAAAAGGGCGCGGAGCGCCCTTTGAGGCCGCGAGGCGGCCGAATTAAACCTTAAATATAAAAAAGGCGCGGAGCACCTTTTGAGGCCGCGAAGCGGCCGAAAGTCCTCTACAATATTATGAATGCGTCCTCACGATGCCTGTAGACCAAAATCCCTTATCACATCCATAAATTCATTTCAAAATCGCGCATGCACTAGCAACGAAGTCCTTTGCGCGAAGCGCTCATGTCAGCGCCCGCCCATATATACCAAAAGTATACTGTCTACACCGAGCAACTACTGCGCCACACCTAGTTATATACTACTAAAGAAACAAGGCAACTCATTTCCAAAAACAAAATCTCCTTACGGTTTGCCGGGAGGGGTTCGAAATTTCGACCTTGGGGACAACTTTTTGAGGCGCATCTGGGAAAACTATAGGTTTTTCGCTCCGAGGGCCAACTGAGCGCCAACGGCGCTGAAACGGCTTTTTCAAAATTTTTTTTGAAGTTGCTCGGATTCAAAATTTTTTTAAAGGCCTAAATGAAAAATCGGCCTCGTAAAGGAGCTTCGTATGGATGTTTGGCACATTTTTTGTTTCTTGACCGAACCCCTAGGCCTTACCAGTTTTTCTGGAAAACTGCGCAAAAATGGGTCACTTTTTTGGGCCATTTCAGCGCCGGCCGAATAACTCGCCAGATATTGATGATAGGAGGTCGGTGTAAGCGGCTTTTTTGTGCAGCTTGACGAGCTCTATCCAACCATGTTTTTGGATTTCTGAAATTTTCAGAAATTTTCGAGCTAGGCCCCCTCGAAAATTTTCCGTTTTTGAATTTTATTATTTTTTACAGATTTTTCCGGGGAAAACGGAGACCACTTTCAAGCAACCGTTTTTCATGCTCTATCGATTGGTGTCATTTTCAGAAAAATTTTTCAAAAATTTTTTGGAAATAGAAAATTTTTGGTTGCTAGGCCTCAATTTCAGTTCTGGCGCAATAACTCGTCAGGAGTTGAATTTATCAAAAAATCGTCTAAGAGCTTTTTTGTAGAGAATTTTAAGCCCAATATAATGTGCTTTATCTCATGTTTTTACCATGAGTTTAAAAAAAGTTATAAAATTAATTGTGATTTTGAAACTCAAAACCATAGGGGGGACCCCATGGTTTTGCATTTCATGAAAAATTTTTTTACTCATAAATTAGCCAAAATGCATTTTTATGCCATAATTTGAGGTGCTGAATACGTATATACGCTTTATTTTGCATTTCAGACGTTTTGGTAGGTGTTTAAATTTTTTGAAAAATCGTCAAAATTTGAGCCCCGGAAAATCCAGTGAAATTTCGAAAATTCATAACTGTCTTCGTTTTTGGTCAAATTTAGTGGAATAAAGTTTGAAAAATAGCAAAAAATTAGGAGAATTTTATGAGATTTATTTGGAATTTCTATCTTCCAAAATAAAAAAGTTATTCCAGAATTTCTGGAAAAATTCGATTTTTCAGAAAAAAATTCCTAACTCCATTCTGAAAAAGTATTTTATAAAAATAATATACTCAAAAAATCCACAATTTTTTGCTCTATTTTATAAATTTTATTTTAGCTTTTTATCACTTTTTTGAAACAAGTTATAGAAATAAAAGTGATTTTGGAATTTGGGACCACAGGGGTGTGACCATGATTTTTGAGAGGAAAAATTTTTTCACCAAAAATCTTCCAAAAACATGTCTTTAGGGGTTATTTGGGCCGCTGATCACGAATACGTGATCAGATTTTACTTTAGACAAGGTTAAGACCTCAGAATCCCTGTGTGATTGGGGATTCTGAGGGGTGGGGCGGCATGTTCGGACCCAGGCCGTGTTTATTATTTTTTAATTTATTAAAAAACGGGCGCGAAGCGCCCGTCCTGAGGCCACGAAGCGGCCGAATGTCCCCCGAAAAATTAAAAAACGGGCGCGAAGCGCCCGTCCTGAGGCCGCGAAGCGGCCGAATGTCCCCAAAAAATTAAAAAACGGGCGCGAAGCGCCCGTGCTGAGGCCGCGAAGCGGCCGAATGTCCCCCAAAAAATTAAAAAACGGGCGCGAAGCGGCCGTCCTGAGGCCGCGAAGCGGCCGAATGTCCCCCAAAAAATTAAAAAACGGGCGCGAAGCGGCCGTCCTGAGGCCGCGAAGCGGCCGAATGTTCCCATAAAAATTTAAAATGGGCGCGAAGCGCCCGTCCTGAGGCCGCGAAGCGGCCGAATGTTCCCTACAAAATTAAAAAGACGGGCGCGAAGCGCCCGTCCTGAGGCCGCGAAGCGGCCGAACGTTCCTCACAAAATTAAAAACGGGCGCGAAGCGCCCGTCCTGAGGCCGCGAAGCGGCCCGAATGTTCCCATCAAAATTAAAAAACGGGCGCGAAGCGCCCGTCCTGAGGCCGCGAAGCGCCGAATGTTCCCTACAAAATTAAAAGACGGGCGCGAAGCGCCCGTCCTGAGGCCGCGAAGCCGAATGTTTCAACAAAATTAAAAACGGGCGCGAAGCGCCCGTCCTGAGGCCGCGAAGCGGCCGAACGTTCCTCACAAAATTAAAAAAAAACGGGCGCGAAGCGCCGTCCTGAGCCGCGAAGCGGCCGAATGTTCTCAACAAAATTAAAAACGGGCGCGAAGCGCCCGTCCTGAGGCCGCGAAGCGGCCGAATGTTCCCTACAAAATTAAAAGACGGGCGCGAAGCGCCCGTCCTGAGGCCGCGAAGCGGCCGAATGTTCTCAACAAAATTAAAAACGGGCGCGAAGCGCCCGTCCTGAGGCCGCGAAGCGGCCGAACGTCCCCCAAAAAATTAAAAAACGGGCGCGAAGCGCCCGTCCTGAGGCCGCGAAGCGGCCGAACGTCCCCCAAAAAATTAAAAACGGGCGCGAAGCGCCCGTCCTGAGGCCGCGTTGCGGCCGAATATCCCCCAAAAAATTAAAAACGGGCGCGAAGCGCCCGTGCTGAGGCCGCCAAGCGGCCGAATATCCCCCAAAAATTAAAACGGGCGCGAAGCGCCCGTCCTGAGGCTGCGATGAATTGCTAAATTACATCACTTCTAGCGACGCGGCGAAGCCGCGTCCCATAGCGCGATAGCGCTTTAAAAACATCACACTAATGGAATTAATGTTTTGTATGTTTTAAAATAACAAATGAGGGCCATATATTACCAAGCCACGCATGCACACCATAGCCAACTGGTCACCCTAGTTTATCTACTCTAAAGAAACAAGGCAACTCATTTCCAAAAACAAAATCTCCTTACGGTTTGCCGGGAGGGGTTCGAAATTTCGACCTTGGGGACAACTTTTTGAGGCGCATCTGGGAAAACTATAGGTTTTTCGCTCCGAGGGCCAACTGAGCGCCAACGGCGCTGAAACGGCTTTTTCAAAATTTTTTTTGCACTTTTTGAAATTCAAAAATTTTTTAAAGGCCTAAATGAAAAATCGGCTCCGTAAAGGAGCTTCGTATGGATGTTTGGCACATTTTTTGTTTCTTGACCGAACCCCTAGGCCTTACCAGTTTTTCTGGAAAACTGCGCAAAAATGGGTCACTTTTTTGGGCCATTTCAGCGCCGGTGGAATAACTCCCCGGCTTTTGATGGGAGGAGGTCGGTGTAAGCGGCTTTTTTGTAGAGCTCGACGAGCTCTATCCAACCATGTTTTTTGATTTCAGAAATTTTCAGAAATTTTCGAGCTAGGCCCCCTCGAAAATTTTCCGTTTTTGAATTTTATGATTTTTTACAGATTTTTCCGGGGAAAACGGAGACCACTTTCAAACAACCGTTTTTCATGCTCTATCGATTGGTGTCATTTTCAGAAAAATTTTTCAAAAATTTTTTGGAAATAGAAAATTTTTGGTTGCTAGGCCTAAATTTCAGTTCTGTGGCTATAACTTCTCAGGGGTTGCTTTTAGCAAAAAGTCATGCAAGAGCATTTTTGTAGAGAATTTTAAGCCCAATATAATGTGCTTTATCTCATGTTTTTACCATGAGTTTAAAAAAAGTTATAAAATTAATTGTGATTTTGAAACTCAAAAAAAAGGGGGGACCCCATGGTTTTGCATTTCATGAAAATTTTTTTTGCTCCTAAATTAGCCAAAATGCATTTTTATGGCCTAATTTAAGGTGCTGCACATGAATATACGCTTTATTTTGTGTTTCAGACTTTTTGGAAGGTGGTTAAAATTTTTTGAAAAATCGTCAAAATTTGAGCCACGGAAAATCCAGTGAAATTTCGAAAATTCATAAATCTCTTCGTTTTTGGTCAAATTTAGTGGAATAAAGCTTTAAAAATAGAGAAAAATTGGGAGAATTTTATGAGATTTATTTGGAATTTCTATCTTCCAAAATAAAAAAGTTATTCCAGAATTTCTGGAAAAATTCGATTTTTCAGAAAAAAATTCCTAACTCCTTTCTGAAAAAGTATTTTATAAAAATGATATACTCAAAAAATCCGCAATTTTTTACTCTATTTTATAAATTTTAATTTAGCTTTTTATCACTTTTTTGAAAAAAGTTATAGAAATAAAAGTGATTTTGGCATCCGGGACCACAGGGGTGTGACCATGATTTTTGAGTGGAAAATTTTTTTCACCAAAAATCTTCCAAAAATATGATTTTAGGGGTTATTTGGGCCGCTGATCACGAATATGCAATCAGATTTTACTTTAGAGATGGTTAAGACCTCAGAATCCCTGTGCGATTAAAATTAAAAAACGGGCGCGAAGCGCCCGTCCTGAGGCGCGAAGCGGCCGAATGTTCCCCAAAATTAAACAAACGGGCGCGAAGCGCCCGTCCTGAGGCCGCGAAGCGGCCGAATGTCCACCGAAAAATTAAAAAACGGGCGCGAAGCGCCCGTCCTGAGGCGCGAAGCGGCCGACTGTTCCCTACAAAATTAAAAAACGGGCGCGAAGCGCCCGTCCTGAGGCCGCGAAGCGGCGAATGTTCTCAACAAAATTAAAAGACGGGCGCGAAGCGCCCGTCCTGAGGCCGCGAAGCGGCCGAATGTTCCCTGAAAAATTAAAAAACGGGCGCGAAGCGCCCGTCCTGAGGCCGCGAAGCGGCCGAATGTCCCCGAAAAATTAAAAAAACGGGCGCGAAGCGCCCGTCTTGAGGCCGCGAAGCGGCCGAATGTCCCCCGAAAAATTAAAAAACGGGCGCGAAGCGCCCGTCCTGAGGCCGCGAAGCGGCCGAATGTTCCCCGCAAAATTAAAAAACGGGCGCTAAGCGCCCGTCCTGAGGCCGCGAAGCGGCCGAATGTCACCCGAAAAATTAAACACCCGAAAAATTAAAAAACGGGCGCGAAGCGCCCGTCCTGAGGCCGCGAAGCGGCCGAATGTTCCCCGCAAAATTAAAAAACGGGCGCGAAGCGCCCGTCCTGAGGCCGCGAAGCGGCCGAATGCCACCCGAAAAATTAAAAACGGGCGCGAAGCGCCCGTCCTGAGGCTGCGATGAATTTCTAAATAACATCACTTTCTAGCGACGCGGCGAAGCCGCGTCCCATAGCGCGATAGCGCTTTAAAACAGCACACTAATGCAATTAATGTTTTGTATGTTTTAAAATAACAAATGAGCATGTCCATTTTCTCTTCATCCAAAAGCCAATTGCCTACGCCGCCCCCGTCAATTCCAACACGCTAGTTTATATACTATAAAATCAAATCGTGTTTCGTTGCTAAAACAAAAATCTCCGGAACCGCTAATCGGGGGAGCTGAAATTTGGCATGCAGGGGTAACTTTTGACGGCGCATTCAGGAAAACTATAGGCATTCCGGTCCGGCGGCCAACTGAGCGCCAGCGGCGCTGAAATGGCTTTTTGCTTTTTTCAAGAGCCTGTAAAACTATGGGTTTTGGTCTGATCGAAAAATGTCCGCTGGGAGGGCACTCCGCACAAATGTCCTCTACAAAATTGTTGTTGATCATTTTTTGCTACGACTAACCGTATTCCGTGTACAAGTGAGCAAAAATTGCCAACTCGAAAACCGGAATTTCGTTTTTCGGGAATAACTCTGCGGGATTTGCCTATATCCAGTGCACATAGAAAATGATTATGTGTAATTTTTTGAGCTCTATCCAACCGTGTTTTTGGATTTTTAAAATTTTCAGAAATTTTCGAGCTAGGCCTAAAAAACGGTTTTTTGGTTTTTTAATTTTCTGATTTTTTAACGAATTTTCCAGGAAAAACGGAGACCACTTCCAAAACATAGTTTTTCGAGCTCTATCGATTGGTGACATTTTCAGAAAAATTTTGGTTTTTTTCCGGAAATAGAAAAATTTTTTGCTCTGACCGGGACATTTCAGTCCCGGGCCTATAACTCGTCGGGAGTTGATTTTAGCCAAAAATCTTGCACGAGCATTTTTGTAGAGAATTTTAAGCTCTATCCAATGTGTTTTATCCCATATTTTTAACATGAGTATAAAAAAAGTTATAAAATAAAAACGGATTTTTAAATGCAAAACCAAAGGGGGGACCCCATGGTTTCGAAATTCATGGAAAATTTTTTTGCTTCTAAAATTGCCAAAAAATACTTTTCTGGGGTAATTTGAGGTGCAGGGCACGAATATACACTTTATATTGAGTTTCGGATATTTTGGAGAGTGGTAAAAAATTTTAGAAAAATCATCAAAAATTGGGCCACGAAAAATCCAGTGAAGATTTGAAAATTCATAACTCTCCTCAAAAGGGTCAAAATTTTTGTTTGCTCGTAAATTAGCCAAAATGCTTTTTATGGCATAATTTAATGTGCTGAACATGAATATACGCTTTATTTTGCGTTTCAGACTTTTTGGAAGGTGGTTAAAAATTTTTGAAAAATCCTCACAATTTGGGCCTCCAAAAATCAAGCGGAATTTCGAAAATTCATAATTCACTTCACTTTAGGTCAATTGTCTCCGAAAAAATTAAAAAACAGACGCGAAGCGCCCGTCCTGAGGCCGCGAAGCGGCCGAACGTTCCTCACAAAATTAAAAAACGGGCGCGAAGCGCCGTCCTGAGGTCGCGAAGCGGCCGAATGTTCCCATCAAAATTAAAAAACGGGCGCGAAGCGCCCGTCCTGAGGCCGCGAAGCGGCCGAATGTCCCCCAAAAAATTAAAAAAACGGGCGCGAAGCGCCCGTCCTGAGGCCGCGAAGCGGCCGAACGTCTCCCAAAAAAATTAAGAAACGGCGCGAAGCGCCCGTCCTGAGGCCGCGAAGCGGCCGAACGTCTCCGAAAAAATTAAAAACAGACGCGAAGCGCCCGTCCTGAGGCCACGAAGCGGCCGAATGTTCCCCACAAAATTAAAAGACGGGCGCGAAGCGCCCGTCCTGAGGCCGCGAAGCGGCCGAACGTTCCTCACAAAATTAAAAAACGGGCGCGAAGCGCCGTCCTGAGGTCGCGAAGCGGCCGAATGTTCCCATCAAAATTAAAAAACGGGCGCGAAGCGCCCGTCCTGAGGCCGCGAAGCGGCCGAATGTCCCCCAAAAAATTAAAAACGGGCGCGAAGCGCCCGTCCTGAGGCCGCGAAGCGGCCGAACGTCTCCCAAAAAAAATTAAGAAACGGGCGCGAAGCGCCCGTCCTGAGGCCGCGAAGCGGCCGAACGTCTCCGAAAAAATTAAAAAACAGACGCGAAGCGCCCGTCCTGAGGCCGCGAAGCGGCCGAACGTTCCTCACAAAATTAAAAAACGGGCGCGAAGCGCCCGTCCTGAGGTCGCGAAGCGGCCGAATGTTCCCATCAAAATTAAAAAACGGGCGCGAAGCGCCCGTCCTGAGGCCGCGAAGCGGCCGAATGTCCCCCAAAAAATTAAAAAACGGGCGCGAAGCGCCCGTCCTGAGGCCGCGAAGCGGCCGAACGTCTCCCAAAAAAAATTAAGAAACGGGCGCGAAGCGCCCGTCCTGAGGCTGCGAAGCGGCCGAACGTTCCTCACAAAATTAAAAAAAAAAACGGGCGCGAAGCGCCCGTCCTGAGGTCGCGAAGCGGCCGAATGTTCCCATCAAAAATAAAAAACGGGCGCGAAGCGCCCGTCCTGAGGCCGCGAAGCGGCCGAATGTCCCCCAAAAAATTAAAAAACGGGCGCGAAGCGCCCGTCCTGAGGCCGAAGCGGCCGAACGTCTCCCAAAAAAAATTAAGAAACGGGCGCGAAGCGCCCGTCCTGAGGCCGCGAAGCGGCCGAACGTCTCCGAAAAAATTAAAAGACGGGCGCGAAGCGCCCGTCCTGAGGCCGCGAAGCGGCCGAACGTCTCCGAAAAAATTAAAAAACAGACGCGAAGCGCCGTCCTGAGGCCGCGAAGCGGCCGAATGCTCCCCACAAAATTAAAAGACGGGCGCGAAGCGCCCGTCCTGAGGCCGAGAAGCGGCCGAACGTTCCTCACAAAATTAAAAAACGGGCGCGAAGCGCACGTCCTGAGGCTGCGAAGCGGCCGAATGTTCCCATCAAAATTAAAAAACGGGCGCGAAGCGCCCGTCCTGAGGCCGCGAAGCGGCCGAACGTTCCTCACAAAATTAAAAACGGGCGCGAAGCGCCCGTCCTGAGGCCGCGAAGCGGCCGAACGTTCCTCACAAAATTAAAAAAACGGGCGCGAAGCGCCCGTCCTGAGGCCGCGAAGCGGCCGAATATCCCCAAAAAAATTAAAGACGGGCGCGAAGCGCCCGTCCTGAGGCCGCGAAGCGGCCGAACGTCCACCAAAAAAATTAAAAAACGGGCGCGAAGCACCCGTCCTGAGGCCGCGAAGCGGCCGAATGTCCCCAAAAAAATTAAAAAACGGGCGCGAAGCGCCCGTCCTGAGGCCGCGAAGCGGCCGAATGTTCCCCACAAAATTAAAAAACGGGCGCGAAGCGCCCGTCCTGAGGCCGCGAAGCGGCCGAATGTTCTCAACAAAATTAAAAAACTGGCGCGAAGCGCCCGTCCTGAGGCCGCGAAGCGGCCGAATGTTCCCAACAAAATTAAAAAACGGGCGCGAAGCGCCCGTCCTGAGGCCGCTAAGCGGCCGAATGTCCCCCAAAAAATTAAAAAACGGGCGCGAAGCGCCCGTCCTGAGGCCGCGAAGCGGCCGAATATCCCCCAAAAAATTAAAAACGGGCGCGAAGCGCCCGTCCTGAGGCTGCGATGAATTGCTAAATTACATCAATTTCTAGCGACGCGGCGAAGCCGCGTCCCATAGCGCGATAGCGCTTTAAAACATCACACTAATGCAATTAATGTTTTGTATGTTTTAAAATAACAAATGAGGGCCATATATTTACCACGCATGCACACCATAGCACTGTGCACCCTAGTTTATATACTTTAGAATAACAAGGCAACTCATTTCCAAAAACAAAATCTCCTTACGGTTTGCCGGGAGGGTTCGAAATTTCGACCTTGGGGGTAACTTTTGACGGCGCATTCAGGAAAACTATAGATTTTCCGATCCGAGGGCCAACTGAGCGCCAGGCGCTGAAAGTCACTTTTTTTCGAAGCAGTTTTTGAGTTTTTGGGATTAAAAAATTTTTTAAAGCTTAAATGAAAAATCGGCCTCGTAAAGGCACTCCGTTGGACCTTTTAGCACATTTTTTGCTCTTCACCGACCTCGTAGGGCCTACCAGTTTTTCTGAAAAACTGGCTAAAAATGACTACTTTTTTGGGCATTTCAGCGCCGGCGGAATAACTCGCCGGGGTTTGACCGGAGGAGGTCGGTGTAAGCGGCTTTTTTGTACAGCTTGACAGCTCTATCCAACCATGTTTTTAGATTTCAGAAATTTTAAAAATTTTCGAGCTAGCCCCCTCGAAAATTTTCCGTTTTTTAATTTATGATTTTTTACAGATTTTTCCGGGGAAAATGGAGACCACTTTCAAGCAACCGTTTTTCATGCTCTATCGATTGGTGCATTTTCAGAAAAATTTTTTCAAAATTTTTTTGGAAATAGAAAATTTTGGTTGCTAGGCCTCAATTTCAGTTCTGACGCAATAACTCGTCAGGAGTTGATTTTATCAAAAAATCGTCTATGAGCTTTTTTGTAGAGAATTTTAAGCCCAATCTAATGTGTTTTGAGTCATGTTTTTATCTTGAATTTAAAAAAAAGTTATATAATTAATTGTGATTTTGAAAATTCAAAACCATAGGGGGGACCCCATGGTTTTTGCATTTCATGAAAAATTTTTTTGCTCCTAAATTAGCCAAAATGCATTTTTATGGCCTAATTTAAGGTGCTGAACTCGACTATATACTTTATTTTGGGTTTCATACGTTTTGGTAGGTGTTTAAAATTTTTTGAAAAATCGTCAAAATTTGAGCCCCGGAAAATCCAGTGAAATTTCGAAAATTCATAACGCTCTTCGTTTTTGGTCAAATTTAGTGGAATAAAGTTTGAAAAATAGCAAAAAATTGGGAGAATTTTATGGTATTTATTTAGAATTTCTATCTTACAAAACAAAAAAGTTATTCCAGAAATTCTGGAAAATTTCGATTTTTCAGAAAAAATTTCATAACTCGGTTCTGAAAAAGTATTTTATAAAAATAATATACTCAAAAAATCCGCAATTTTTTGCTCTATTTTATAAATTTTAATTTAGCTTTTTATCATTTTTTTGAAAAAAGTTATAGAAATAAAAGTGATTTTGTAATTTGGGACCACAGGGGTGTGACAATGATTTTTCAGAGGAAAATTTTTTTCACCAAAAATCTTCCAAAAATATGATTTTAGGGGTTATTTGGGCCGCTGATCACGAATATGTAATCAGATTTTACTTTAGACATGATTAAGAACTCAGAATCCCCGTGTTATCGGGGATTCTGAGGGGTGGGAGCGCCCCTCCTGAGGCCGCGAAGCGGCCGAATGTTCCCAACAAAATTAAAAAACGGGTGCGAAGCGCCCGTCCTGAAGCAGCGAAGCGGCCGAATGTTCCCAACAAAATTAAAAAACGGGCGCGAAGCGCCCGCCCTGAGGCCACGAAGCGGCCGAATGTTATCAACAAAATTAAAAAACGAAAAACGGCCGCGAAGCGGCCGAATGTCCGCCAAAAAATTAAAAAACGGGCGCGAAGCGCCCGTCCTGAGGCCGCGAAGCGGCCGAATTCCCCCCAAAAAATTAAAAAGCGGGCGCGAAGCGCCCGTCCTGAGGCCGCGAAGCGGCCGAATGTTCCCAACAAAATTAAAAAACGGGCGCGAAACGCCCGTCCTGAGGCCGCGAAGCGGCCGAATGTTCACAACAAAATTAAAAAACGCGCGAAGCGCCCGCCCTGAGGCCGCGAAGCGGCCGAATGTTCCCAACAAAATTAAAAAACGGGCGCGAAGCGCCCGCCCTGAGGCCGCGAAGCGGCCGAATGTTATCAACAAAATTAAAAAACGGGCGCTAAGCACCCGTCCTGAGGCCGCGAAGCGGCCGAATGTTCCCAACAAAATTAAAAAACGGGCGCGAAGCGCCCGCCCTGAGGCCGCGAAGCGGCCGAATGTTATCAACAAAATTAAAAAACGGGCGCTAAGCACCCGTCCTGAGGCCGCGAAGCGGCCGAATGTTTCTCACAAAATTAAAAAACGGGCGCTAAGCGCCCGTCCTGAGGCCGCGAAGCGGCCGAATGTTATCAACAAAATTAAAAAACGGGCGCGAAGCGCCCGTCCTGAGGCCGCGAAGCGGCCGAGTGTCCCCCCAAAAAATTAAAAAACGGGCGCGAAGCGCCCGTCCTGAGGCCGCGAAGCGGCCGAATGTTTCTCACAAAATTAAAAAACGGGCGCGAAGCGCCCGTCATGAGGCCGCGAAGCGGCCGAATGTCCCCTAAAAAATTTAACAAAGGGCGCGAAGCGCCTGTCCTGGGGCCGCGAAGCGGCCGAATGTTCTCAACAAAATTAAAAACGGGCGCGAAGCGCCCGTCCTGAGGCTGCGATGAATTGCTAAATAACATCACTTTCTAGCGACGCGGCGAAGCCGCGTCCCATAGCGCGATAGCGCTTTAAAACATCACACTAATGCAACAATTAATGTTTGTATGTTTTAAAATAACAAATGAGGGTCATATATTACCAAGCCACGCATGCACACCATAGCCAACTGGTCACCCTAGTTTATATACTACTAAAGAAACAAGGAGTTTCGTTTCCAAAAACAAAATCTCCTTACGGTTTGCCGGGAGGGGTTCGAAATTTCGACCTTGGGGGCAACTTTTGACGGCGCATTCAGGAAAACTATAGATTTTCCGATCCGAGGGCCAACTGAGCGCCAGGCGCCGAAAAGTCACTTTTTAAAAATTTTTTTTGCCGTTTTTGGAATTCAAAAATTTTTTAAAGGCCTAATTGAAAAATCGGCCTCGTAAAGGCACTCGTTGGACTTTTAGATTTTTTGTTTCTTCACCGACCCCTAGGGCCTACCAGTTTTTCTGAAAAACTGGCTAAAAATGGCCTACTTTTTTGGGCCATTTCAGCGCCGGCGGAATAACTCCCGGGGTTTGATTGGAGGAGGTCGGTGTAAGCGGCTTTTTTGTAGAGCTTGACGAGCTCTATCCAACCATGTTTTTGGATTTCTGAAATTTTCAGAAATTTTCGAGCTAGGCCCCCTCGAAAATTTTCCGTTTTTGAATTTTATGATTTTTTACAGATTTTTCCGGGGAAAACGGAGACCACTTTCAAGCAACCGTTTTTCATGCTCTATCGATTGGTGTCATTTTCAGAAAAATTTTTCAAAAATTTTTTGGAAATAGAAAATTTTTGGTTGCTAGGCCTCAATTTCAGTTCTGGCGCAATAACTCGTCAGGAGTTGATTTTATCAAAAATCGTCTAAGAGCTTTTTTGTAGAGAATTTTAAGCCAATATAATGTGCTTTATCTCATGTTTTTATCATGAATTTAAAAAAAGGTTATAAAATTAATTGTGATTTTGAAACTCAAAACCAAAGGGGGGACCCCATGGTTTTGCATTTCATGAAAAATTTTTTTTTGCTAAAAATGGTATACTTTTTTGGGCCATTTCAGCGCCGGCCGAATAACTCGCCGGGGTTTGACCGGAGGAGGTCGGTGTAAGCGGCTTTTTTGTAGAGCTCGACGAGCTCTATCCAACCATGTTTTTGGATTTCTGAAATTTTCAGAAATTTTCGAGCTAGGCCCCCTCGAAAATTTTCCGTTTTTGAATTTTATGATTTTTTACAGATTTTTCCGGGGAAAACGGAGACCACTTTCAAGCAACCGTTTTTCATGCTCTATCGATTGGTGTCATTTTCAGAAAAATTTTTCAAAAATTTTTTGGAAATAGAAAATTTTTGGTTGCTAGGCCTCAATTTCAGTTCTGGCGCAATAACTCGTCAGGAGTTGATTTTATCAAAAAATCGTCTAAGAGCTTTTTTGTAGAGAATTTTAAGCCCAATATAATGTGCTTTATCTCATGTTTTTACCATGAGTTTAAAAAAAGTTATAAAATAAAAATGAATTTTGAAATTCAAAACCATAGGGGGGACCCCATGGTTTTGCATTTCATGAAAAATTTTTTTGCTCCTAAATTAGCCAAAATGCATTTTTATGGCATAATTTGAGGTGCTGAATACGTATATACGCTTTATTTTGCGTTTCAGACTTTTTGGAAGGTGGTTACAAATTTTTGAAAAATTGTCACTATTTGGCCCCGGGAAATCCAGTGAAATTTCGAAAATTCATAACTGTCTTCGTTTTTGGTCAAATTTAGTGGAATAAAGTTTGAAAAATAGCAAAAAATTAGGAGAATTAAATGAGATTTGTTTGGAATTTCTATCTTCCAAAATAAAAAAGTTATTCCAGAATTTCTGGAAAAATTCGATTTTTCAGAAAAAAATTCCTAACTCCCTTCTGAAAAAGTATTTTATAAAAATAATATACTCAAAAAATCCGCAATTTTTTGCTCTATTTTATAAATTTTATTTTAGCTTTTTATCACTTTTTTGAAAAAAGTTATAGAAATAAAAGTGATTTTGTAATTTGGGACCACAGGGGTGTGACCATGATTTTTGAGTGGAAAATTTTTTTCACCAAAAATCTTCCAAAAATATGATTTTAGGGGTTATTTGGGCCGCTGATCACGAATATGTAATCAGATTTTACTTTAGACATGGTAAAGACCTCAGAATCCCCGTGTTATTGGGGATTCTGAGGGGTGGGAGCGCCCGTCCTGAGGCCGCGAAGCGGCCGAATATCCCCAAAAAAATTAAAAGACGGGCGCGAAGCGCCCGTCCTGAGGCCGCGAAGCGGCCGAACGTCCACCAAAAAATTAAAAAACGGGCGCGAAGCGCCCGTCCTGAGGCAGCGAAGCGGCCGAATATCCCCAAAAAAATTAAAAGACGGGCGCGAAGCGCCCGTCCTGAGGCCGCGAAGCGGCCGAATGTCCCCCAAAAAATTTAAAAAACGGGCGCGAAGCGCCCGTCCTGAGGCCGCGAAGCGGCCGAATGTTCCCCAAAAATTAAAAAACGGGCGCGAAGCGCCCGTCCTGAGGCCGCGAAGCGGCCGAATTTCCCCAAAAAATTAAAAACGGGCGCGAAGCGCCCGTCCTGAGGCTAAAAAAACGGGCGCGAAGCGCCCGTCCTGAGGCCGCGAAGCGGCCGAATTTCCCCCAAAAAATTAAAAACGGGCGCGAAGCGCCCGTCCTGAGGCTAAAAAACGGGCGCGAAGCGCCCGTCCTGAGGCCGCGAAGCGGCCGAACGTTCCTCACAAAATTAAAAAACGGGCGCGAAGCGCCCGTCCTGAGGCCGCGAAGCGGCCGAACGTTCCTCACAAAATTAAAAAACGGGCGCGAAGCGCCCGTCCTGAGGCCGCAAAGCGGCCGAATGTTCCCCAAAAAATAAAAAACGGGCGCGAAGCGCCCGTCCTGAGGCCGCGAAGCGGCCGAATGTCCCCAAAAATTAAAAAACGGGTGCGAAGCGCCCGTCCTGAGGCCGCGAAGCGGCCGAACTCCACCCAAAAAATTAAAAAACGGGCGCGAAGCGCCCGTCCTGAGGCGCGAAGCGGCCGAATGTCCCCCAAAAATTAAAAAACGGGTGCGAAGCGCCCGTCCTGAGGCCGCGAAGCGGCCGAATGTTCCCCACAAAATTAAAAAACGGGCGCGAAGCGCCCGTCCTGAGGCCGCGAAGCGGCCGAATTTCCCCCAAAAAATTAAAAAACGGGCGCGAAGCGCCCGTCCTGAGGCCGCGAAGCGGCCGAACGTCTCCCAAAAAAAAATTAAGAAACGGGCGCGAAGCGCCCGTCCTGAGGCTAAAAAACGGGCGCGAAGCGCCCGTCCTGAGGCCGCGAAGCGGCCGAACGTTCCTCACAAAATTAAAAAACGGGCGCGAAGCGCCCGTCCTGAGGCCGCGAAGCGGCCGAACGTTCCTCACAAAATTAAAAAACGGGCGCGAAGCGCCCGTCCTGAGGCCGCAAAGCGGCCGAATGTTCCCCAAAAAAATAAAACGGGCGCGAAGCGCCCGTCCTGAGGCCGCGAAGCGGCCGAATGTCCCCCAAAAATTAAAAAACGGGTGCGAAGCGCCCGTCCTGAGGCCGCGAAGCGGCCGAACTCCACCCAAAAAATTAAAAGA
The DNA here is from genome assembly GCA_004148225.2 of Heterodera glycines. Lineage (NCBI taxonomy): Eukaryota > Metazoa > Nematoda > Chromadorea > Rhabditida > Heteroderidae > Heterodera > Heterodera glycines. The sequence goes on from CP049709.1 coordinate 397,277, forward strand.
GCGGGCGCGAAGCGCCCGTCCTGAGGCCGCGAAGCGGCCGAACGTCTCCCAAAAAAAATTAAGAAACGGGCGCGAAGCGCCCGTCCTGAGGCCGCGAAGCGGCCGAACGTCTCCGAAAAAATTAAAAAACAGACGCGAAGCGCCCGTCCTGAGGCTGCGAAGCGGCCGAATGTTCCCATCAAAATTAAAAAACGGGCGCGAAGCGCCCGTCCTGAGGCCGCAAAGCGGCCGAATGTTCCCCAAAAAATAAAAAACGGGCGCGAAGCGCCCGTCCTGAGGCCGCGAAGCGGCCGAATGTCCCCAAAATTAAAAAACGGGTGCGAAGCGCCCGTCCTGAGGCCGCGAAGCGGCCGAACTCCACCCAAAAAATTAAAAAACGGGCGCGAAGCGCCCGTCCTGAGGCCGCGAAGCGGCCGAACGTCTCCCAAAAAAAATTAAGAAACGGGCGCGAAGCGCCCGTCCTGAGGCCGCGAAGCGGCCGAACGTCTCCGAAAAAATTAAAAAACAGACGCGAAGCGCCCGTCCTGAGGCTGCGAAGCGGCCGAATGTTCCCATCAAAATTAAAAAACGGGCGCGAAGCGCCCGTCCTGAGGCCGCGAAGCGGCCGAACGTTCCTCACAAAATTAAAAAACGGGCGCGAAGCGCCCGTCCTGAGGCCGCGAAGCGGCCGAATTCCCCAAAAAAAATTAAAAAACGGGCGCGAAGCGCCCGTCCTGAGGCCGCGAAGCGGCCGAATGTTCCCCACAAAAATAAAAGACGGGCGCGAAGCGCCCGTCCTGAGGCCGCGAAGCGGCCGAATGTTCCCCACAAAATTAAAAAACGGGCGCGAAGCGCCCGTCTTGAGGCTGTGATGAATTGCTAAATTACATCACTTTCTAGCGACGCGGCGAAGCCGCGTCCCTGAGCGCGAAGCGCTTTCCCCACAGCAACAGAACTCAACTGTCTACAACGAAGCCAACTGGTCACCCTAGTTTATATATAACTAAAGAAACAAGGCAACTCATTCCAAAAACAAAATCTCCTTACGGTTTGCCGGGAGGGGTTCGAAATTTCGACCTTGGGGGCAACTTTTGACGGCGCATTCAGGAAAACTATAGATTTTCCGATCCGAGGGCCAACTGAGCGCCAGGCGCCGAAAAGTCACTTTTTTAAAAATTTTTTTGCCGTTTTTGGAATTCAAAAATTTTTTAAAGGCCTAATTGAAAAATCGGCCTCGTAAAGGCACTCGGTTGGACTTTTTGGGATATTTTTTGTTTCTTGACCGAACCCCTAGGCCTACCAGTTTTTCTGAAAAACTGGCTAAAAATGGTATACTTTTTTTGGGCCATTTCACGCCGGCCGAATAACTCGCCGGGGTTTGACCGGAGGAGGTCGGTGTAAGCGGCTTTTTTTGTAGAGCTCGACGAGCTCTATCCAACCATGTTTTTGGATTTCTGAAATTTTCAGAAATTTTCGAGCTAGGCCCCTTCGAATATTTTCCGTTTTTGAATTTTATGATTTTTTACAGATTTTTCCGGGGAAAACGGAGACCACTTTCAAGCAACCGTTTTTCATGCTCTATCGATTGGTGTCATTTTCAGAAAAATTTTTCAAAAATTTTTTGGAAATAGAAAATTTTTGGTTGCTAGGCCTCAATTTCAGTTCTGGCGCAATAACTTGTCAGGAGTTGATTTTATCAAAAAATCGTCTAAGAGCTTTTTTGTAGAGAATTTTAAGCCCAATATAATGTGCTTTATCTCATGTTTTTACCATGAGTTTAAAAAAAGTTATAAAATAAAAATGAATTTTGAAATTCAAAACCATAGGGGGGACCCCATGGTTTTGCATTTCATGAAAAATTTTTTTGCTCCTAAATTAGCCAAAATGCATTTTTATGGCATAATTTGAGGTGCTGAATACGTATATACGCTTTATTTTGCGTTTCAGACTTTTTGGAAGGTGGTTACAAATTTTTGAAAAATTGTCACTATTTGGCCCCGGGAAATCCAGTGAAATTTCGAAAATTCATAACTGTCTTCGTTTTTGGTCAAATTTAGTGGAATAAAGTTTGAAAAATAGCAAAAAATTAGGAGAATTAAATGAGATTTGTTTGGAATTTCTATCTTCCAAAATAAAAAAGTTATTCCAGAATTTCTGGAAAAAATCGATTTTTCAGAAAAAAATTCCTAACTCCATTCTGAAAAAGTATTTTATAAAAATAATATACTCAAAAAATCCGGAATTTTTTGCTCTATTTTATAAATTTTAATTTATCTTAATATCTCTTTTTTGAAAAAAGTTATAGAAATTTTTAGGGGTTATTTGGGCCGCTGATCACGAATATGTAATCAGATTTTACTTTAGACATGGTAAAGACCTCAGAATCCCCGTGTTATTGGGGATTCTGAGGGGTGGGAGCGCCCGTCCTGAGGCCGCGAAGCGGCCGAATATCCCCAAAAAAATTAAAAGACGGGCGCGAAGCGCCCGTCCTGAGGCCGCGAAGCGGCCGAACGTCCACCAAAAAATTAAAAAACGGGCGCGAAGCGCCCGTCCTGAGGCCGCGAAGCGGCCGAATATCCCCAAAAAAATTAAAAGACGGGCGCGAAGCGCCCGTCCTGAGGCCGCGAAGCGGCCGAATGTCCCCCAAAAAATTTAAAAACGGGCGCGAAGCGCCCGTCCTGAGGCCGCGAAGCGGCCGAATGTTCCCCACAAAATTAAAAAACGGGCGCGAAGCGCCCGTCCTGAGGCCGCGAAGCGGCCGAATGTTCTCAACAAAATTAAAAAACTGGCGCGAAGCGCCCGTCCTGAGGCCGCTAAGCGGCCGAATGTCCCCCAAAAAATTAAAAAACGGGCGCGAAGCGCCCGTCCTGAGGCCGCGAAGCGGCCGAATATCCCCCAAAAAATTAAAAACGGGCGCGAAGCGCCCGTCCTGAGGCTGCGATGAATTGCTAAATTACATCAATTTCTAGCGACGCGGCGAAGCCGCGTCCCTGAGCGCGAAGCGCTTTCCCCACAGCAACAGAACTCAATTGAATACAACATCCCCCACTGTGCAACACGCTAGTTAATATATACGTTATATTGACAAGGAGTTTCGTTTCAAAAACTAATTCCGGCCGGCCGAAGGCCGGCCGGGGTCTGAAAGTGGTGGAAGGGTCTTACAACTTTTTGAGGAGAATCCGGGAAAACTATAGAGAAAAATTCTGCGCGGACGACTGAGTCCCGAGAAGCGATTTCTCACTTTTTCTTGCAGTTTAGGGCCCCTAACTTTTTTTCTAAAACCCGAATCAAAAAGTGCCCGCTGTGAGGGCACTCCCCACAACTGTCCTCTACATGCTGGTATTTTTTATTTTTTTATTAGAGCCACCCCCTGGCCTGCACGCTTGGCTAACTGAAGTGTGCTCAAAAAGTACACTTCAGTACCAGGCGAATAACTCGCCAGGGGTTGCTTTGACCGAAAAATTGTTTCTGAGCAAAAATGTGTAGTATTTGAAAGGCTATCAAACCAAGTTTTAAAATTTCGAAAATTTTCAAAATTTTTCGAGTTAGGCCTAAAAAACGGTTTTCGGGTTTTTGAATTTTAGGATTTTTTAACGATTTTTCCCAGAGAAACGGAGACCACTTCCAAAACATAGTTTTTCGAGCTCTATCGACTGGTATTTTTTTCGGAAAAATTTCGATTTTTTCCCGGAAATAGAAAAATTTTTGGCCTGAGCGGGACATTTGAGTCCCGGGCCCATAACTCGTCAGGGGTCGGTTTTAGACAAAAAATGCCCTAGGGCAAAATTGTAGAGTTTTTTAAGCTCTATCGAATGGTGTGCCATATGGCCGGAAATTTTCAAAAATTTTCGAGCTAGGCCCCCTAGAAATTTTCGAAAATTTTTTTTGGGTTGAAAATGGGGGTCAAAAATATTTTTCTGGGGTATTTTGATGTGCTGAGCACGAATCTGATGTTAATTTTCAGTTTAGTAAATTTTAGAATTTTTTAAAAATTCAAAAATATTTGGCAATTTTTTGACCCTCAGGATTTTGGGTTAAAATTTGAAAATTCATAACTCAATGGAGGACCGGTCAATTTAAGTGAATTAAAGCTTTAAAAATAGCAAAAAATCGGGAGAATTTTATGGGATTTATTTGGGATTTCTATCTTCTAAAGAAAAAAAGTTATTCCAGAAATTCTGGAAATTTTAGATTTTTCAGAAAAAAATCAGAACTCCCTTCTGAAAAGTCATTCTGTAAAAGTAAAATACTTCAAAAATCCGCAATTTTTTTCTCTATAATATAAATTTTATTTTACATTTTTATATCTTTTTTGCGAATTGTTATAAAAATAAAAGTGATTTTTGGTTTCGGGACCATAGGGGGGTGACCAGGATTTTTGGGTGGAAAAATTTTTTCACCGAAAATATTCCAAAAACATGTCTTTAGGGGTAATTTATGACGCTGATCACGAATACGTGATCAGATTTTACTTTTGACATCGTTCAGACCTCAGAATCCCTGTGTGATTGGGGATTCTGAGGCATCATTTTGAGGGGGGGGGGAAGTTCGAATCCGGGCGGTGTACATTATTTTTGCTATGCATTTTTGGTTATTTTTAATGTTTTTAATTCATTTAAAAGAGTGTTTGTTTTTTTAATTACTTTTTAATTTAAATTAAATTATTTTTTTGTGAAAAATTTTTTAAAATTAATTTTTTGTTTGATTAAAGAATTTCATATAGGCGAAGTTCGGACCCGGGCGGTGTACATTATTTTTCTTTGTATTTTTTGGTTATTTTTAATGTTTTAATTAATTTCAAGATTTTTATAAATTATTTAATTAATTTATTTAATTTCATTATTTATTTTTTGAATTTATAAAAAATGAATTTCATTTCAAAATAAATATTCAATTATTAATTTTCAAAATTATATTTAATGAATAAAAAGAGTATTTTATTATAAAAAAATTTTAAATTAAAATGCAATCGATTTTATAAAAACTTTTCATTATTTATTTAATTTTAAACCATGTTGTGCCTCTTCTCATCACTTTTGTACCTCTTCTAATCACTGTTCTTCCTCTTTTAATCACTATTGTACCTCTTTTAATCACAGTTGTACCTCTTCTAATCACTGTTCTTCCTCTTTTAATCACTATTGTACCTCTTCTAATCACTGTTGTACCTCTTCTAATTACCATTGTACCTCTTCTAATCACTTTTGTACCTTTTCTAATCACCGTTGTACCTCTTCTGATCACTGTTGTACCACTTTTAATCACCATTGTACCTCTCCTAATCACAGTGGTACCTCTTCTAATCCCTGTAAGGTCAACAAATTTTGAAAAACGGGCGCGAAGCGCCCGTCGAGCCCAACAAAATTTAAAAAACGGGCGCGAATAATTTTAAAAATTTTTTAAAATAATTTTTTTGTGTTGAAATTAAAAAAACAAGAAAATTCATTAGATTTATTTTTAAGCAAAATTAGATTTAAAAAACACTGTTGTACCACTTCCCCGTGGTTGTACCTATTCAAATCACTGTTGTACCTCTTCTAATCACTGTTGTACCTATTCAAATCACTGTTGTACCTCTTCTAATCACTGTTGTACCTCTTCTAATCACCATTGTACCTCTTCTAAAGCGCCCGACTGAGGCCGCGAAGCGGCCTAACAAGCTAAAAAACGGGCGCGAAGCGCCCGTCCAAGGCCAATAAAATTGAAAAACGGGAGCGAAGCGCCCGACTAAGGCCGCGAAGCGGCCTAACAAGCTAAAAAACGGGCGCGAAGCGCCCGTATGAGTTCAACGGATTTAAAAAACGGGCGCGAAGCGCCCGTCCAAGGCCAACAAAAATTGAAAAACGGGCGCGAAGCGCCCGTATGAGTTCAACGGATTTAAAAAACGGGCGCGAAGCGCCCGTCCAAGGCCAACAAAAATTGAAAAACGGGCGCGAAGCGCCCGTATGAGTTCAACGGATTTAAAAAACGGGCGCTAAGCGCCCGTCCAAGGCCAATAAAATTGAAAAACGGGCGCGAAGCGCCCGACTAAGGCCGCGAAGCGGCCTAACAAGCTAAAAAACGGGCGCGAAGCGCCCGTATGAGTTCAACGGATTTAAAAAAGGGCGCAAAGCGCCCGTCCAAGGCCAATAAAATTGAAAAACGGGCGCGAAGCGCCCGACTAAGGCCGCGAAGCGGCCTAACAAGCTAAAAAACGGGCGCAAAGCGCCCGTATGAGTTCAACGGATTTAAAAAACGGGCGCTAAGCGCCCGTCCAAGGCCAATAAAATTGAAAAACGGGCGCGAAGCGCCCGACTAAGGCCGCGAAGCGGCCTAACAAGCTAAAAAACGGGCGCGAAGCGCCCGTATGAGTTCAACGGATTTAAAAAACGGGCGCGAAGCGCCCGTCCAAGGCCAACAAAAATTGAAAAACGGGCGCGAAGCGCCCGTCTTGAGCCTCGATGTGGACTAAAAACCCATAATAATTTTTTAAAAAATTCAAAAAAAATCTCCATAACAAGCTAAAAAACAGGCGCGAAGCGCCCGTATGAGTTCAACGGATTTAAAAAACGGGCGCGAAGCGCCCGTTCAAGGCCAACAAAAATTGAAAAACCGGGCGAAGCGCCCGACTGAGGCCGCGAAGCGGCCTAACAAGCTAAAAAACAGGCGCGAAGCGCCCGTTCAAGGCCAACAAAAATTGAAAAACCGGCGCGAAGCGCCCGACTGAGGCCGCGAAGCGGCCTAACAAGCTAAAAAACGGGCGCGAAGCTCCCGTCTGAGGCCGCGAAGCGGCCTTAATAGCCCAACAAATTTAGAAACGGGCGCGAAGCGCCCGTCTGAGGTCTCGAAGCTGCCTTAATAGCCCAACAAATTTAGAAACGGGCGCGAAGCGCCCGTATAAGCCCAACAAAATTTAAAAAACGGGCGCGAAGCGCCCGTTCGAGGCCGCGAAGCGGCCTAAAAGTCCCAAATAATTTTTTAAAAATTCAAAATCTCCACAACCAGAGCTAATCTAGGTAGCGAAGCTCAAGAAGCGCGAAGCGCTTTTTCCAGCCCAGAGCCGACGGTTCACGCACCCGCTAGTTTATATATATATACAATAAACTTGCAGTTCGTAGAAAAAATTATAAGTCCCCGTGGTTTGCCCGGAGGGGGCTGAAATTTTGCAGGCAGGGGTAACTTTTGATTGCGCATCTGGGAAAAATAAGGAAATTCCGGTCCGGAAGCCAACTGAGCGCCAGCGGCGCTGAAACGGCCAACTTTGAAAAACGAGCTCGGTTTTCGGGCTGTAACTTTTTCCTGGGAACCGGGAGCGGAAAAAGTCTGCTGAGAGGGCACACCCCAGACATGTTGGCTACAACTTTGTCATTGATCACTTTTTGATCAGATCAAATGCCGAGCCTGTAGAAATTGGCGACTGAACGGCGCTCAAAATGCCGGTTTTGGCTTTTCGTGAATAACTCGCTGGGGGTTAAGCGGAGCGGGTTGGCGCCGCTTGAGCATTTGTGTAGTTTTTAAAGCTGCATCCGATGGCGTTTTCAGATTTTGAAAATTTTCAAAATTTTTCGAGCTAGGCCCCCTCGAAAATTTTTCGTTTTTGAATTTTATTATTTTTTGCCGATTTTTCCCAGGAAAACGGAGACCACTTTCAAGCAACCGTTTTTCGAGCTCTATCGATTGGTGGCATTTTTGAAAAAATTTCAAAATTTTCCGGAAATAGAAAAATTTTCCGGAATTGAGCTCCCCATTTCCGTTTGAGGCTTATAACTCGTCAGGCGTTGATTTTAGCGGAAATTTGTCTTAGAGCATTTTTGTAGAGAATTTTAAGCTCTATCTAATGTGCTTTATCTCATGTTTTTACCATGAGTTTAAAAAAAGTTATAAAATTAATTGTGATTTTGAAACTCAAAACCATAGGGGGGACCCCATGGTTTTGCATTTCATGAAAAAATTTTTTACTCCTAAATTAGCCAAAATGCATTTTTATGGCATAATTTGAGGTGCTGAATACGTATATACGCTTTATTTTGCGTTTCAGATTTTTTGGAAGGTGTTTAAAATTTTTTGAAAAATCGTCAAAATTTGAGCCCCGGAAAATCCAGTGAAATTTCGAAAATTCATAAATCTCTTCGTTTTTGGTCAAATTTAGTGGAATAAAGCTTTAAAAATAGAGAAAAATTGGGAGAATTTTATGAGATTTATTTGGAATTTCTATCTTCCAAAATAAAAAAGTTATTTCAGAATTCCTGGAAAAATTCGATTTTTCAGAAAAAAATTCAGAACTCCCTTCTGAAAAAGTATTTTATAAAAATAATATACTCAAAAAATCCGCAATTTTTTGCTCTATTTTATAAATTTTATTTTAGCTTTTTATCACTTTTTTGAAAAAAGTTATAGAAATAAAAGTGATTTTGTAATTTGGGACCAAAGGGGTGTGACCATGATTTCTGAGTGGGAAATTTTTTTCACCAAAAAACTTCCAAAAATATGATTTTTAGGGTTATTTGGGCCGCTGATCACGAATATGTAATCAGTTTTTACTTTAGCATGGTTAAGACCTCAGAATCCCTGTGTGATTTGGGATTCTGAGGAGTGGGAGCGCCCGTCCTGAGGCCGCGAAGCGGCCGAATATCCCCCAAAAAATTAAAAAACGGGCGCAAAGCGCCAGTCTGAGGCCGCGAAGCGGCCGAATGTCCCCAAAAAAATTAAAAAACGGGCGCGAAGCGCCAGTCTGAGGCCGCGAAGCGGCCGGATCCCTCCTACAAAATTAAAAAACGGGCGCGAAGGCGCCCGTCCTGAGGCCGCGAAGCGGCCGAATGTCACCCAAAAAAATTACAAAACGGGCGCGAAGCGCCCGTCCTGAGGCGCGAAGCGGCCGGATCCCTCCCACAAAATTAAAAAACGGGCGCGAAGCGCCAGTCTGAGGCCGCGAAGCGGCGAATGTCCCCCAAAAAATTAAAAAAACGGGCGCGAAGCGTCCGTCCTGAGGCCGCGAAGCGGCCGAATGTCCCCCCAAAAAATTAAAAAACGGGCGCGAAGCGTCCGTCTTGAGGCCGCGAAGCGGCCGAATGCCCCCCAAAAAATTAAAAAACGGGCGCGAAGCGCCCGTCGCGTTTTTCACAAACTTAGGCCTGGATTTCTCAAAAAATTTAAATTTTCAGAAATAAATTTATAACTAACTCATTTCAAAAAAGGCGCTAAAGAATATTTAAATATTCAGAGGGGGAAGGGTTCGAACCCGGACGGTGTACATTATTTTTTTGTGTTTTTAGGTTATTTTAAACGTTGTTAAATAATTGAAAATATTTTCTTTTAATTAATTACACTTTAAAGGTGTGGGAGCGCGGTTGGGGTGGCGCGGGGGAGGAGGGAGGCGGGTGGGGGGAGGGGGTTGGGGAAAGGGAGGGGGAGAGGCGTGGGGGGCGTGGGGGAGTGGAGGGGGGCGTGGGTGGGGAGGAGTGGGGGAGGGGAGACGCGTGGGGGGTTTGGGGGGAGGGGGAGTGGGACAGGTGGGAAGCGTGGGGGGGGAGTGGAGGGGGCGTGGGTGGGGAGGAGGGGGAGTGGAGGGGCGTGGGGGAGTGGAGGGGCGTGGGGGGGCGTGGGGGGAGTGGAGGGGGGCGTGGTGGAGTGGAGGGGGGCGTGTGTGGGGAGGATGGGGGGAGGGGAGACGCGTGGGGGGGGGGTTGGGAGAGGGGGGAGTGGGACAGGGGGGAAGCATGGGGTGGGTGCGTGGGGGGCGTGGGGAAGTGGAGGGGGCGTGGGGGAGTGGAGGGGCGTGGGGGGAGTGGAGGGGGGCGTGGGGATGGGGAGGGCGTGGGGGGGGGGGGGGGCGTGGGGAGTGGAGGCGGCATAGGGGGGGGGAAGGGGGGGGCGTGGGGGAAGGGTGGGGGTGCCATGCATGTTCCCATACACGCATCGATTATGGAAGCCGCGCATGCACTAGCAACGAAGTCCTTTGCGCGAAGCGCTCATGTCAGCGCCCGCCCATATATACCAAAAGTATACTGTCTACACCGAGCAATCACTGTGCAAAGCATACTGTCTACACCGAGCAATTACTGCGCCACACGCTAGTTTAGATATAACTAAAGAAACAGATGAACTCATTGCTAAAACAAAAATCTCGGGAACCGCTGGCGGAGGGACTCGGATTTCGACCTTGGGGCAACTTTTGACGGCGCATCCAGGAAAACTATAGGCATTCCGGTCCGAGGGCCAACTGAGCGCCAGCGGCGCTGAAACGGCTTTTTTAAATTTTTTTTTGCTGTTTTTGGGATTCAAAAATTTTTTAAAGTCCTAAATGAAAAATCGGCCTCGATAGGAAATCAAGTTGGGAGGTTTGGCACAACTTTTTGCTCTTCACCGACCTCGTAGGGCCTACCAGTTTTTCCGAAAAACTGCGCAAAAATTGCATACTTTTTTGGCCATTTCAGCGCCGGCGGAATAACTCGCCGGGGTTTGACCGGAGGAGGTCGGTGTAAGCGGCTTTTTTGTACAGCTCGACGAGCTCTATCCAACCATGTTTTTGGATTTCTGAAATTTTCAGAAATTTTCGAGCTAGGCCCCCTCGAAAATTTTCCGTTTTTTAATTTTATTATTTTTTACAGATTTTTCCGGGGAAAACGGAGACCACTTTCAAGCAACCGTTTTTCATGCTCTATCGATTGGTGTCATTTTCAGAAAAAATTTTAAAAATTTTTTTGGAAATAGAAATTTTTTGGTTGGTAGGCCTCAATTTCAGTTCTGGCGCAATAACTCGTCAGGAGTTGAATTTATCAAAAAATCGTTTAAGAGCTTTTTTGTAGAGAATTTTAAGCCCAATCTAATGTGCTTTATCTCATGTTTTTACCATGAGTTTAAAAAAAGTTATAAAATTAATTGTGATTTTGAAACTCAAAACCATAGGGGGGACCCCATGGTTTTGCATTTCACGAAAAATTTTTTTACTCCTAAATTAGCCAAAATGCATTTTTATGGCCTAATTTATGGTGCTGAAGACGAATATATACTTTAGTTTTGGTTTCAGACTTTTTGGAAGGTGGTTACAAATTTTTGAAAAATCGTCAAAATTTGAGCCCCGGAAAATCCAGTGAAATTTCGAAAATTCATAACTCTCTTCATTTTTGGTCAAATTTAGTGTAATTAAGTTTGAAAAATAGCAAAAAATTAGGAGAATTTTATGATATTTATTTGGGATTTCTATCTTGCAAACAATAAAAGTTATTCCAGAAATTCTGGAAATTTTCGATTTTTCAGAAAAAAATTCCTAACTCCCTTCTGAAAAAGTATTTTATAAAAAAAATATACTCAAAAAATCCGCAATTTTTTGCTCTATTTTATAAATTTTATTTTAGCTTTTTATCACTTTTTTGAAAAAAGTTATAGAAATACAAGTGATTTTGGAATTTGGGACCACAGGGGGTGAGCAGGATTTTTGAGTGGAAAATTTTTTCCACCAAAAATCTTCCAAAAATATGCTTTTAGGTGTTATTTGGGCCGCTGATCACGAATATGTAATCAGATTTTAATTTAGACATGGCTAAGACCTCAGAATCCCCGTGTAATTGGGGATTCTGAGGAGTGGGAGTGCCCGTCCTGAGGCCGCGAAGCGGCCGAACGTCTCCCAAAAAAATTACAAAACGGGCGCGAAGCGCCTGTCCTGAGGCCGCGAAGCGGCCGAATATCCCACAAAAAATTAAAAAACTGGCGCAAAGCGCCTGTCCTGAGGCCGCGAAGCGGCCGGATCCCTCCCACAAAATTAAAAAACGGGCGCAAAGCGCCCGTCCTGAGGCCGCGAAGCGGCCGAATATCCCACAAAAATTACAAAACGGGCGCGAAGCGCCTGTCCTGAGGCCGCGAAGCGGCCGGATCCCTCCCACAAAATTAAAAAACGGGCGCGAAGCGCCCGTCCTGAGGCCGCGAAGCGGCCGAATACACAAAAAATTAAAAAACGGGCGCGAAGCGCCTGTCCTGAGGCCGCGAAGCGGCCAGATCCCTCCCACAAAATTAAAAAACGGGCGCGAAGCGCACGTCCTGAGGCCGCGAAGCGGCCGAATGTCCCCCGCAAAAGTGCCCGTCCTGAGGCCGCGAAGAGGCCGAATGTTCTAAACAAAATTAAAAAACGGGCGCGAAGCGCCCGTCCTGAGGCCGCGAAGCGGCCGAATTTTCTCAACAAAATTAAAAGACGGGCGCGAAGCGCCCGTCCTGAGGCCGCGAAGCGGCCGAATGTCCCTTGAAAAATTAAAAAACGGGCGCGAAGCGCCCGTCCTGAGGCCGCGAAGCGGCCGAATGTCCCCCGAAAAATTAAAAAACGGGCGCGAAGCGCCCGTCCTGAGGCCGCGAAGCGGCCGAATGCCACCCGAAAAATTAAAAAACGGGCGCGAAGCGCCCGTCCTGAGGCCGCGAAGCGGCGAATGTTCTCAACAAAATTAAAAACGGGCGCGAAGCGCCCGTCCTGAGGCTGCGATGAATTGCTAAATTACATCACTTTCTAGCGACGCGGCGAAGCCGCGTCCCATAGCGCGATAGCGCTTTAAAACAGCACACTAATGCAATTAATGTTTGTCTGTTTAAAATAACAAATGAGCATGTCCATTTTATCTTCATCCAAAACCCAACGGCCTACGCCGCCCCCGTCAATTCCCACACGCTAGTTTATATACTTTAGAATAACAGTGCAACTCATTTCCAAAAACAAAATCTCCTTACGGTTTGCCGGGAGGGATTCGAAATTTCGACCTTGGGGGCAACTTTTGACGGCGCATCCAGGAAAACTATAGGCATTTTGGTCCGAGGGCCAACTGAGCGCCAGCGGCGCTGAAATGGCTTTTTCAAAATTTTTTTTGCTGTTTTTTGGATTCAAAAATTTTTTAAAGGCCTAAATGAAAAATCGGCCTCGATAGGATTTTAAGTTGGAATGTTTGCCACATTTTTTGCTTCTTGACCGAACCCCTAGGGCCTACCAGTTTTTCCGAAAAACTGACTAAAAATTGCATACTTTTTTGGGCCTTTTCAGCGCCGGTGGAATAACTCCCCGGCTTTTGATGGGAGGAGGTCGGTGTAAGCGGCTTTTTTGTAGAGCTCGACGAGCTCTATCCAACCATGTTTTCGCCTTTCGAAAATTTTCAGAAATTTTCGAGCTAGGCCCCCTCGAAAATTTTCCGTTTTTGAATTTTATGATTTTTTACAGATTTTTCCGGGGAAAACGGAGACCACTTTCAAGCAACCGTTTTTCATGCTCTATCGATTGGTGTCATTTTCAGAAAAATTTTTCAAAAATTTTTTGGAAATAGAAAATTTTTGGTTGCTAGGCCTCAATTTCAGTTCTGGCGCAATAACTCGTCAGGAGTTGAATTTATCAAAAAATCGTCTACGAGCTTTTTTGTAGAGAATTTTAAGCTTTATCTAATGTGCTTTATCTCATGTTTTTATCACGATTTTAAAAAAAGTTATAAAATTAATTGTGATTTTGAAATTCTAAATCATAGGGGGGACCCCATGGTTTTGCATTTCATGAAAAATTTTTTTGCTCCTAAAATTGCCAAAATGCATTTTTATGGCATAATTTAATGTGCTGAACATGAATATACGCTTTATTTTGCGTTTCAGAGTTTTTGGAAGGTGGTTAAAAATTTTTGAAAAATCGTCAATTTTTGGGCCTCCAAAAATCAAGCGGAATTTCGAAAATTCATAATTCACTTCACTTTTGGTCAATTTTAGTGGAATAAAGTTTGAAAAATAGCAAAAAATTAGTAGAATTTTATGAGATTTATTTGGAATTTCTTTCTTCCAAAATAAAAAAGTTATTCCAGAATTTCTGGAAAAATTCGATTTTTCAGAAAAAAATTCCTAACTCCATTCTAAAAAAGTATTTTATAAAAATAATATACTCAAAAAATCCGCAATTTTTTGCTCTATTTTATAAATTTTAATTTAGCTTTTTATCATTTTTTTGAAAAAAGTTATAGAAATAAAAGTGATTTTGGAATTTGGGACCACAGGGGTGTGACCATGATTTTTGAGTGGAAAATTTTTTTCACCAAAAATCTTCCAAAAATATGATTTTAGGGGTTATTTGGGACGCTGATCACGAATATGTAATCAGATTTTACATACATGGTTAAGACCTCAGAATCCCGGTGTGATTGGGGATTCTGAGGGGTGGGGCGCCAGGTTCGGATCCGGGCCGTGGGACGCGCATCGCCTGTCCTGAGGCCGCGAAGCGGCCGAATGTCCGCCAAAAAATTAAAAAACGGGCGCGAAGCGCCCGTCTTGAGGCCGCGAAGCGGCTAAATGTTCCCACAGAATTAAAAAACGGGCGCGAAGCGCCCGTCCTGAGGCCGCGAAGCGGCCGAATGTTCTCAACAAAATTAAAAGACGGGCAAGAAGCGCCCGTCCTGAGGCTGCGATGAATTGCTAAATTACATCACTTTCTAGCGACGCGGCGAAGCCGCGTCCCATAGCGCGATAGCGCTTTAAAACTTCACACTAATGCAATTAATGTTTGTCTGTTTAAAATAACAAATGAGCATGTCCATTTTATCTTCATCCAAAACCCAACGGCCTACGCCGCCCCCGTCAATTCCCACACGCTAGCCGCGAAGCGGCCGAAAGTCGTCTACAAAATTATGAATGCGTCCTCGCGATGCCTGTAGACCGAAAATCCCTTGGCGTGGGCTGAGAGGGGAGAGGCGTGTGGGGGGGGAGGGGGAGATGTGAGGGAGAGGCGTGTGGGGGGGGGGGGTTGGGGGAGGGGGAGGGGGGGGAGGTTGGGGAGGGGGGGGCCCACAAAAAAAAAGAAAATTTTGGGAGGTAGGGGTGTGGGGGGTGGGGGTTGGGGAGGGGGGGGGCGTGGGGGTTGGGAAGAGGCGGGGGCAGGGGGAAGCGTGGGGGGAAGGTTGGGGAGCCACGCATGTTGTGGTACACGCATCGATTATGGAAGCCGCGCATGCACTAGCAACGAAGTCCTTTGCGCGAAGCGCTCATGTAATGCATATTCTTTTCATCTCTCACAAGTATACTGTCTACACCGAGCAATCACTGTGCAAGTCAACTGTCTACACCGAGCAATTACTGCGCCACAACACGCTAGTTTATATATATATAGAATAAAGGGTTTCGTAGAAAAAATTATAAGTCCCGTGGGCCCGGGAGGCTCTGAAAGTGCGGCATTGCTTAAGCAACTTTTTGAGGCGCATCTGGGAAAAATAAGGTTTTCGTCCGGGCCAGTTGAGCGCCAGCGGCGCTGAAACGGCCGAAAATTTTTTGTCCGTCTTTGGTGGCCTGTAACTTTGCGGGAAGAAGCGGGAGCGAAAAATGCTTGGTGGGAGGATTTTAAGTTGGAATGTTTGGGAAAACTTGGCGCTTATTTGGCGGGGCTATCTACAAAAGCCTGGCCTGCAGAAATTGGCGACTTTTTAAATCCATTTTTGGCGTTTTCCGTTTTTCGGGAATAACTCGCTGGGGGTTAAGCGGAGCGGGTTGGCGCCGCTTGAGCATTTGTGTAGTTTTTAAAGCTGCATCCGATGGCGTTTTCAGATTTTGAAAATTTTCAAAATTTTTCGAGCTAGGCCCCCTCGAAAATTTTTCGTTTTTGAATTTTATTATTTTTTGCCGATTTTTCCCAGGAAAACGGAGACCACTTTCAAGCAACCGTTTTTCGAGCTCTATCGATTGGTGGCATTTTTGAAAAAATTTCAAAATTTTCCGGAAATAGAAAAATTTTCCGGAATTGAGCCCCCATTTCCCGTTTGGCTTATAACTCGTCAGGCGTTGATTTTAGCGGAAATGTCTGAGAGCATTTTTGTAGAGAATTTAAGCTCTATCTTATGTGCTTTATCTCATGTTTTACCATCAGTTTAAAAAAAGTTATAAAATTAATTGTGATTTTGAAACTCAAAACCATAGGGGGGACCCCATGGTTTTGCATTTCATGAAAATTTTTTTACTCCTAAAATTAGCCAAAATGCATTTTTATGGCATAATTTGAGGTGCTGAACACGAATATACGCTTTATTTGTGTTTCAGACTTTTTTGGAAGGTGGTTAAAATTTTTTGAAAAATCGTCAAAATTTGAGCCACGGAAAATCCAGTGAAATTTCGAAAATTCATAAATCTCTTCGTGTTTGGTCAAATTTAGTGGAATAAAGTTTGAAAAATAGCAAAAAATTAGGAGAATTTTATGAGATTTATTTGGAATTTCTATCTGCCAAAATAAAAAAGTTATTCCAGAATTCTGGAAAAATTCGATTTTTCAGAAAAAAATTAACTCCCTTCTGAAAAGTTTTATAAAAATAAATACTCAAAAAATCCGCAATTTTTTGCTCTATTTTATAAATTTTAATTTAGCTTATTATCACTTTTTTGAAAAAAGTTATAGAAATAAAAGTGATTTTGGCATTCGGGACCAAAGGGGTGTGACCAGGATTTTTGAGTGGAAAATTTTTTTCACCAAAAATCTTCCAAAATATGATTTAGGGGTTATTTGGGCCGCTGATCACGAATATGTAATCAGATTTTACTTTAGACATGGTTAAGACCTCAGAATCCCTGTGTGATTGGGGATTCTGAGGAGTGTGAGCGCCCGTCCTGAGGCCGCGAAGCGGCCGAAAATCCCCCAAAAAAATTACAAAACGGGCGCGAAGCGCCCGTCCTGAGGCCGCGAAGCGGCCGAACGTCTCCCAAAAAATTAAAAAACGGGCGCGAAGCGCCCGTCCTGAGGCCGCGAAGCGGCCGAATGTTCCCCACAAAATTAAAAAACGGGCGCGAAGCGCCCGTCATGAGGCCGCGAAGCGGCCGAATATCCCCCCAAAAAATTAAAAAACGGGCGCGAAGCGCCCGTCAAGCCCAACAAAATTTAGAAACGGGCGCGAAGCGCCCGTCTGCCCCACAAAGTCTAAAAACGGGCGCGAAGCGCCCGTCCTGATGCAGCGAAGTGGTCGAATGTCCATTAAAAAAATTAAAAAACGGGCGCGAAGCGCCCGTCCTGAGTCCGCGAAGAGGCCGGATCCCTCCCACAAAATTAAAAAACGGGCGCGAAGCGCCCGTCCTGAGGCCGCGAAGCGTCCTAATTTCCCTACAAAGTTTGAAAACGGGCGCGAAGCGCCCGTCCTGAGGCCGCGCAGCGGCCGAATGTTCCCCACAAAATTAAAAAAACGGGCGCGAAGCGCCCGTCCTGAGCCGCGAAGCGGCCGAATATCCCCAAAAAAATTAAAAAACGGGCGCGAAGCGCCCGTCATGAGGCCGCGAAGCGGCCGAATGTCCCCAAAAAAATTACAAAACGGGTGCGAAGCGCCCGTCCAAGCCCAACAAAATTTAGAAACGGGCGCGAAGCGCCCGTCTGGCCCCACAAAGTCTTAAAAACGGGCGCGAAGCGCCCGTCCTGAGCAGCGAAGCGTCGAATGTCCATTAAAAAAATTAAAAAACGGGCGCGAAGCGCCCGTCATGAGGCCGCGAAGCGGCCGAATGTCCCCAAAAAAATTACAAAACGGGTGCGAAGCGCCCGTCCAAGCCCAACAAAATTTAGAAACGGCGCGAAGCGCCCGTCTGGCCCCACAAAGGTCTAAAAACGGGCGCGAAGCGCCCGTCCTGAGGCAGCGAAGCGGTCGAATGTCCATTAAAAAAATTAAAAAACGGGCGCGAAGCCCCGTCCTGAGGCCACGAAGCGTCCAAATTGGAAGGGTGGGGAGCCACGCATGTTGTGGTACATGCATCGATTATGGAAGCCGCGCATGCACTAGCAACGAAGTCCTTTGCGCGAAGCGCTCATGTCAGCACCCGCCCATATATACCAAAAGTATACTGTCTACACCGAGCAATTACTGCGCGACACGCTAGTTTATATACTACTAAAGAAACAGATGAACTCATTGCTAAAACAAAAATCTCGGGAACGGCTGGCGGGAGGGACTCGGGATTTCGACCTTGGGGGCAACTTTTGACGGCGCATCCAGGAAAACTATAGGCATTCCGGTCCGAGGGCCAACCTGAGCGCCAGCGCGCTGAAACGGCTTTTTTAAATTTTTTTTTGCTGTTTTTGGGATTCAAAAATTTTTTAAAGCCTAAATGAAAAATCGGCCTCGATAGGAAATCAAGTTGGGAGTTTGGCACAACTTTTTGCTCTTCACCGACCTCGTAGGCCTACCAGTTTTTCCGAAAAACTGCGCAAAAATTGCATACTTTTTTGGCCATTTCAGCGCCGGCGGAATAACTCGCCGGGGTTTGACCGGAGGAGGTCGGTGTAAGCGGCTTTTTTGTACAGCTCGACGAGCTCTATCCAACCATGTTTTTGGATTTCAGAAATTTTCAAAAATTTTCGAGCTAGGCCCCCTCGAAAATTTTCCGTTTTTTAATTTTATTATTTTTTACAGATTTTCCGGGGAAAACGGAGACCACTTTCAAGCAACCGTTTTTCATGCTCTATCGATTGGTGGCATTTTCAAAAAAAATTTTCAAAATTTTTTTGGAAATAGAAAATTTTTGGTTGGTAGGCCTCAATTTCAGTTCTGTGGCTATAACTTGTCAGGAGTTGATTTTATCAAAAAATCGTCTAAGAGCTTTTTTGTAGAGAATTTTAAGCCCAATCTAATGTGCTTTATCTCATGTTTTTACCATGAGTTTAAAAAAAGTTATAAAATTAATTGTGATTTTGAAACTCAAAACCATAGGGGGGACCCCATGGTTTTGCATTTCATGAAACAATTTTTTACTCTTAAATTAGCCAAAATGCATTTTTATGGCATAATTTGAGGTGCTGAATACGTATATACGCTTTATTTTGCGTTTCAGACTTTTTGGAAGGTGGTTAAAAATTTTTGAAAAATCGTCAATTTTTAGGCCTCCAAAAATCAAGCGGAATTTCGAAAATTCATAATTCACTTCACTTTTGGTCAATTTTAGTGGAATAAAGTTTGAAAAATAGCAAAAAATTAGTAGAATTTTATGAGATTTATTTGGGACTTCTATCTTCCAAAATAAAAAAGTTATTCCAGAATTTCTGGAAAATTTCGATTTTTCAGAAAAAAAATTCCTAACTCCATTCTGAAAAAGTATTTTATAAAAATAATATACTCAAAAAATCCGCAATTTTTTGCTCTATTTTATAAATTTTAATTTAGCTTATTATCAATTTTTTGAAAAAAATATGATTTTAGGGTTATTTGGCCGCTGATCACGAATATGTAATCAGATTTTACTTTAGACATGGTTAAGACCTCAGAATCCCTGTGTGATTAAAATTAAAAAACGGGCGCGAAGCGCCCGTCCTGAGGCCGCGAAGCGGCCGAATGTCCCCCAAAAAATTACAAAACGGGCGCGAAGCGCCCGTCCTGAGGCCGCGAAGCGGTTGAACGTCTCCCAAAAAAATTACAAAACGGGCGCGAATCGCCCGTCCTGAGGCCGCGAAGCGGCCGAATGTCCTTCAAAAAATTAAAAAACGGGCGCGAAGCGCCCGTCCTGAGGCTGCGATGAATTTCTAAATTACATCATTTTCTAGCGACGCGGCGAAGCCGCGTCCCATAGCGCGATAGCGCTTTAAAACAGCACACTAATACACTTAATGTTTTGTCTGTTTAAAATAACAAATGAGCATGTCCATTTTCTCTTCATCCAAAAGCCAACTGCCTGCACCGGACCCCCGTCAATTCCCACACGCTAGTTTATATACTACTAAAGAAACAAGGAGTTTCGTTTCCAAAAACAAAATCTCCTTACGGTTTGCCGGGAGGGGTTCGAAATTTCGACCTTGGGGGTAACTTTTGACGGCGCATTCAGGAAAACTATAGATTTTCCGATCCGAGGGCCAACTGAGCGCCAGGCGCCGAAAAGTCACTTTTTTCGAAGCAGTTTTTGCAGTTTTTGGGATTCAAAAATTTTTTAAAGGCTTAAATGAAAAATCGGCCTCGTAAAGGCACTCCGTTGGACCTTTTAGCACATTTTTTGCTTCTTCACCGACCTCGTAGGGCCTACCAGTTTTTCTGAAAAACTGGCTAAAAATGACCTACTTTTTTGGGCCATTTCAGCGCCGGCGGAATAACTCGCCGGGGTTTGATTGGAGGAGGTCGGTGTAAGCGGCTTTTTTGTAGAGCTTGACGAGCTCTATCCAACCATGTTTTTGGATTTCTGAAATTTTCAGAAATTTTCGAGCTAGGCCCCCTCGAAAATTTTCCGTTTTTGAATTTTATGATTTTTTACAGATTTTTCCGGGGAAAACGGAGACCACTTTCAAGCAACCGTTTTTCATGCTCTATCGATTGGTGGCATTTTCAAAAAAAATTTTCAAAATTTTTTTGGAAATAGAAAATTTTTGGTTGGTAGGCCTCAATTTCAGTTCTGTGGCTATAACTTGTCAGGAGTTGATTTTATCAAAAAATCGTCTAAGAGCTTTTTTGTAGAGAATTTTAAGCCCAATCTAATGTGCTTTATCTCATGTTTTTACCATGAGTTTAAAAAAAGTTATAAAATTAATTGTGATTTTGAAACTCAAAACCAAAGGGGGGACCCCATGGTTTTGCATTTCATGAAAATTTTTTTTGCTCCTAAATTAGCCAAAATGCATTTTTATGGCATAATTTAAGGTGCTGAACTCGACTATATACTTTATTTTGGGTTTCATACGTTTTGGAAGGTGGTTAAAAATTTTTGAAAAATCGTCAATTTTTGAGCCCCAGAAAATCCAGTGAAATTTCGAAAATTCATAACTCTCTTCGTTTTTGGTCAAATTTAGTGGAATAAAGTTTGAAAAATAGCAAAAAATTGGGAGAATTTTATGGTATTTATTTAGAATTTCTATCTTACAAAACAAAAAAGTTATTCAAGAAATTCTGGAAAATTTCGATTTTTCAGAAAAAATTTCATAACTCGGTTCTGAAAAAGTATTTTATAAAATAATATACTCAAAAAATCCGCAATTTTTTGCTCTATTTTATAAATTTTAATTTAGCTTTTTATCACTTTTTTAAAAAAAGTTATAGAAATAAAAGTGATTTTGGCATTCGGGACCACAGGGGTGTGACCAGGATTTTTGAGTGGAAAATTTTTTTCACCAAAAATCTTCCAAAAATATGATTTTAGGGGTTATTTGGGCCGCTGATCACGAATATGTAATCAGATTTTACTTTAGACATGGTTAAAAACTCAGAATCCCCGTGTTATCGGGGATTCTGAGGGGTGGGAGCGCCCCTCCTGAGGCCGCGAAGCGGCCGAATGTTCCCAACAAAATTAAAAAACGGGTGCGAAGCGCCCGTCCTGAAGCAGCGAAGCGGCCGAATGTTCCCAACAAAATTAAAAAACGGGCGCGAAGCGCCCGCCCTGAGGCCGCGAAGCGGCCGAATGTTATCAACAAAATTAAAAAACGAAAAACGGCCGCGAAGCGGCCGAATGTCCGCCAAAAAATTAAAAAACGGGCGCGAAGCGCCCGTCCTGAGGCCGCGAAGCGGCCGAATTCCCCCCAAAAAATTAAAAAGCGGGCGCGAAGCGCCCGTCCTGAGGCCGCGAAGCGGCCGAATGTTCCCAACAAAATTAAAAAACGAAAAACGGCCGCGAAGCGGCCGAATGTCCGCCAAAAAATTAAAAAACGGGCGCGAAGCGCCCGTCCTGAGGCCGCGAAGCGGCCGAATTCCCCCAAAAAATTAAAAAGCGGGCGCGAAGCGCCCGTCCTGAGGCCGCGAAGCGGCCGAATGTTCCCAACAAAATTAAAAAACGGGCGCGAAACGCCCGTCCTGAGGCCGCAAAGCGGCCGAATGTTCACAACAAAATTAAAAAACGGGCGCGAAGCGCCCGCCCTGAGGCCGCGAAGCGGCCGAATGTTATCAACAAAATTAAAAACGGGCGCTAAGCACCCGTCCTGAGGCCGCGAAGCGGCCGAATGTTCCCAACAAAATTAAAAAACGGGCGCGAAGCGCCCGCCCTGAGGCGCGAAGCGGCCGAATGTTATCAACAAAATTAAAAAACGGGCGCTAAGCACCCGTCCTGAGGCCGCGAAGCGGCCGAATGTTTCTCATAAAATTAAAAAACGGGCGCTAAGCGCCCGTCCTGAGGCCGCGAAGCGGCCGAATGTTATCAACAAAATTAAAAAACGAAAAACGGCCGCGAAGCGGCCGAATGTCCGCCAAAAAATTAAAAAGCGGGCGCGAAGCGCCCGTCCTGAGGCGCGAAGCGGCCGAATGTTCCCATCAAAATTAAAAAACGGACGCGAAACGCCCGTCCTGAGGCCGCGAAGCTGCCGATTGTTCACAATAAAATTAAAAAACGGGCGCGAAGCGCCCGCCCTGAGGCCACGAAGCGGCCGAATGTTCCCAACAAAATTAAAAAACGGGCGCGAAGCGCCCGCCCTGAGGCCGCGAAGCGGCCGAATGTTATCAATAAAATTAAAAAACGCGCTAAGCACCCGTCCTGAGGCCGCGAAGCGGCCGAATGTTCCCAACAAAATTAAAAAACGGGCGCTAAGCACCCGTCCTGAGGCCGCGAAGCGGCCGAATGTTTCTCACAAAATTAAAAAACGGGCGCTAAGCGCCCGTCCTGAGGCCGCGAAGCGGCCGAATGTTATCAACAAAATTAAAAAACGGGCGCGAAGCGCCCATCCTGAGGCCGCGAAGCGGCCGAATGTCCCCCAAAAAATTAAAAAACGGGCGCGAAGCGCCCGTCCTGAGGCCGCGAAGCGGCCGAATGTTTCCACAAAATTAAAAAACGGGCGCGAAGCGCCCGTCATGAGGCCGCGAAGCGGCCGAATGTCCCCTAAAAAATTTAACAAAGGGCGCGAAGCGCCTGTCCTGGGCCGCGAAGCGGCCGAATGTTCTCAAAAATTAAAAACGGGCGCTTAGCGCCCGTCCTGAGGCTGCGATGAATTGCTAAATAACATCACTTTCTAGCGACGCGGCGAAGCCGCGTCCCATAGCGCGATAGCGCTTTAAAACAGGCTGCGATGAATTGCTAAATAACATCACTTTCTAGCGACGCGGCGAAGCCGCGTCCCATAGCGCGATAGCGCTTTAAAACATCACACTAATGCAACAATTAATGTTTGTATGTTTTAAAATAACAAATAAGGGTCATATATTACCAAGCCACGCATGCACACCATAGCCAACTGGTCACCCTAGTTTATATATATATAGAATAATGTTGCAGTTCGTAGAAAAAATTATAAGTCCCCGTGGTTTGCCCGGAGGGGGCTGAAATTTTGCAGGCAGGGGTAACTTTTGATTGCGCATCTGGGAAAAATAAGGAAATTCCGGTCCGGAAGCCATCTGAGCGCCAGCGGCGCTGAAACGGCCAACTTTGAAAAACGAGCTCGGTTTTCGGGCTGTAACTTTTTCCTGGGAACCGGGAGCGGAAAAAGTCTGCTGAGAGGGCACACCCCAGACATGTTGGCTACAACTTTGTCACTGATCACTTTTTGATCAGATCAAATGCCGAGCCTGTAGAAATTGGCGACTGAACGGCGCTCAAAATGCCGGTTTTGGCTTTTCGTGAATAACTCGCTGGGGGTTAAGCGGAGCGGGTTGGCGCCGCCTGAGCATTTGTGTAGTTTTTAAAGCTGCATCCGATGGCGTTTTCAGATTTTGAAAATTTTCAAAATTTTTCGAGCTAGGCCCCCTCGAAAATTTTTCGTTTTTGAATTTTATTATTTTTTGCCGATTTTTCCCAGGAAAACGGAGACCACTTTCAAGCAACCGTTTTTCGAGCTCTATCGATTGGTGGCATTTTTGAAAAAATTTCAAAATTTTCCGGAAATAGAAAAATTTTCCGGAATTGAGCTCCCCATTTCCGTTTGAGGCTTATAACTCGTCAGGCGTTGATTTTAGCGGAAATTTGTCTTAGAGCATTTTTGTAGAGAATTTTAAGCTCTATCTAATGTGCTTTATCTCATGTTTTTACCATGAGTTCAAAAAAAGTTATAAAATTAATTGTGATTTTGAAACTCAAAACCATAGGGGGGACCCCATGGTTTTGCATTTCTTGAAAAATTTTTAAACTCCTAAATTAGCCAAAATGCATTTTTATAGCATAATTTGAGGTGCTGAATACGTATATACGCTTTATTTTGCGTTTCAGATTTTTTGGAAGGTGTTTAAAATTTTTTGAAAAATCGTCAAAATTTGAGCCCCGGAAAATTCAGTGAAATTTCGAAAATTCATAAATCTATTCGTTTTTGGTCAAATTTAGTGGAATAAAGCTTTAAAAATAGAGAAAAATTGGGAGAATTTTATGGGATTTATTTAGAATTTCTATCTTCCAAAATAAAAAAGTTTAAAAAACGGGCGCGAAGCGCCCGTGCTGAGGCCGCGAAGCGGCCGAATGTCACCCAAAAAAATTACAAAACGGGCGCGAAGCGCCCGTCCTGAGGCCGCGAAGCGGCCGAATGTCACGCAAAAAAATTACAAAACGGGCGCGAAGCGCCCGTCCTGAGGCCGCGAAGCGGCCGAATGTCACCCAAAAAAATTACAAAACGGGCGCGAAGCGCCCGTCCTGAGGCCGCGAAGCGGCCGGATCCCTCCCACAAAATTAAAAAACGGGCGCGAAGCGCCCGTCTGAGGCCGCGAAGCGGCCGAATGTCCCCCAAAAAATTAAAAAACACGGGCGCGAAGCACTCGTCCTGAGGCCGCAAAGCGGCCGACGTCTCCCAAAAAATTAAAAAACGGGCGCGAAGCGCCAGTCTGAGGCCGCGAAGCGGCCGAATGTCCCCCAAAAAATTAAAAAACGGGCGCGAAGCGCCAGTCTGAGGCCGCGAAGCGGCCGGATCCCTCCCACAAAATTAAAAAACGGGCGCGAAGCGCCAGTCTGAGGCCGCGAAGCGGCCGATCTCCCAAAAAATTAAAGAACGGGCGCGAAGCGCCCGTCCTGAGGCCGTGAAGCGGCAGGATTCCCACCACAAAATTAAAAAACGGGCGCGAAGCGCTCGTCCTGAGGCCGCGAAGCGGCCGAATGTCCCACAAAAAAATTACAAAACGGGCGCGAAGCGCCCATCCTGAGTCCGTGAAACGGACGAATGTTCTCAACAAAATTAAAAAACGGGCGCGAAGCGCCAGTCTGAGGCCGCGAAGCGGCCGAATGTCACCCAAAAAAATTACAAAACGGGCGCGAAGCGCCCGTCCTGAGGCCGCGAAGCGGCCGGATCCCTCCCACAAAATTAAAAAACGGGCGCGAAGCGCCACTCTGAGGCCGCGAAGCGGCTGGATCCCTCCCACAAAATTAAAAAACGGGCGCGAAGCGACAGTCTGAGGCCGCGAAGCGGCCGATCTCCCAAAAAATTAAAGAACGGGCGCGAAGCGCCCGTCCTGAGGCCGCGAAGCGGCCGAATGTCACCCAAAAAAATTACAAAACGGGCGCGAAGCGCCCGTCCTGAGGCCGCGAAGCGGCCGGATCCCTCCCACAAAATTAAAAAACGGGCGCGAAGCGCCCGTCCTGAGGCCGCGAAGCGGCCGAATGTCACCCAAAAAAATTACAAAACGGGCGCGAAGCGCCCGTCCTGAGGCCGCGAAGCGGCCGAATGTCCCCCAAAAAAATTACAAAACGGGCGCGAAGCGCCCATCCTGAGGCCGTGAAACGGACGAATTAATTTTCAACGTTGTTTTTAATTAATAAAACGAGTATTTAATTATAAAAAATTTTAAATTAAAATGCATGTGATTTTTAATCTTTAATTAAAAAATTTTCCTTAGTTATTTAATATTAGTTTTTTAGGGGTTATTTATGACGCTGATCACAAATCTGAAATCAGATTTCAGTTAATACATCGTTAAAGCCTTAGAATCCCTGTGTGATTGGGGATTCTAAGGCTAAAATTTTAAATTATGTTGTGGTACACGCATCGATTATGGAAGGCGCGCATGCACTAGCAACGAAGTCCTTTGCGCGAAGCGCTCATGTAATACATATTCTTTTCATCTCTCACAAGTATACTGCCCACAACATCCCCCACTGTGCAACACGC
>CP049709.1:424164-494182 GCA_004148225.2 Heterodera glycines
ATAACAAATGAGGGTCATATATTACCAAGCCACGCATGCACACCATAGCCAACTGGTCACCCTAGTTTATATACTACTAAAGAAACAAGGCAACTCATTTCCAAAAACAAAATCTCCTTACGGTTTGCCGGGAGGGGTTCGAAATTTCGACCTTGGGGGCAACTTTTGACGGCGCATTCAGGAAAACTATAGATTTTCCGATCCGAGGGCCAACTGAGCGCCAGGCGCCGAAAAGTCACTTTTTAAAAATTTTTTTTGCCGTTTTTGGAATTCAAAAATTTTTTAAAGGCCTAATTGAAAAATCGGCCTCGTAAAGGCACTCGTTGGACTTTTTGGGATATTTTTTGTTTCTTGACCGAACCCTAGGGCCTACCAGTTTTTCTGAAAAACTGGCTAAAAATGACCTACTTTTTTGGGCCATTTCAGCGCCGGCGGAATAACTCGCCGGGGTTTGATTGGAGGAGGTCGGTGTAAGCGGCTTTTTTGTAGAGCTTGACGAGCTCTATCCAACCATGTTTTTGGATTTCTGAAATTTTCAGAAATTTTCGAGCTAGGCCCCCTCGAAAATTTTCCGTTTTTGAATTTTATGATTTTTTACAGATTTTTCCGGGGAAAACGGAGACCACTTTCAAGCAACCGTTTTTCATGCTCTATCGATTGGTGTCATTTTCAGAAAAAATTTTCAAAATTTTTTTGGAAATAGAAAATTTTGGTTGCTAGGCCTCAATTTCAGTTCTGGCGCAATAACTTGTCAGGAGTTGATTTTATCAAAAAATCATCTAAGAGCTTTTTTGTAGAGAATTATAGGCCCAATCTAATGTGCTTTATCTCATGTTTTTATCATGAATTTTAAAAAAGTTATAAAATTAATTGTGATTTTGAAATTCAAAACCAAAGGGGGGACCCCATGGTTTTGCATTTCATGAAAATTTTTTTTGCTCCTAAATTAGCCAAAATGCATTTTTATGGCATAATTTAAGGTGCTGAACTCGACTATATACTTTATTTTGGGTTTCATACGTTTTGGAAGGTGGTTAAAAATTTTTGAAAAATCGTCAATTTTTGAGCCCCAGAAAATCCAGTGAAATTTCGAAAATTCATAACTCTCTTCGTTTTTGGTCAAATTTAGTGGAATAAAGTTTGAAAAATAGCAAAAAATTGGGAGAATTTTATGGTATTTATTTAGAATTTCTATCTTACAAAACAAAAAAGTTATTCAAGAAATTCTGGAAAATTTCGATTTTTCAGAAAAAATTTCATAACTCGGTTCTGAAAAAGTATTTTATAAAATAATATACTCAAAAAATCCGCAATTTTTTGCTCTATTTTATAAATTTTAATTTAGCTTTTTATCACTTTTTTAAAAAAAGTTATAGAAATAAAAGTGATTTTGGCATTCGGGACCACAGGGGTGTGACCAGGATTTTTGAGTGGAAAATTTTTTTCACCAAAAATCTTCCAAAAATATGATTTTAGGGGTTATTTGGGCCGCTGATCACGAATATGTAATCAGATTTTACTTTAGACATGGTTAAGAACTCAGAATCCCCGTGTTATCGGGGATTCTGAGGGGTGGGAGCGCCCCTCCTGAGGCCGCGAAGCGGCCGAATGTTCCCAACAAAATTAAAAAACGGGTGCGAAGCGCCCGTCCTGAAGCAGCGAAGCGGCCGAATGTTCCCAACAAAATTAAAAAACGGGCGCGAAGCGCCCGCCCTGAGGCCGCGAAGCGGCCGAATGTTATCAACAAAATTAAAAAACGAAAAACGGCCGCGAAGCGGCCGAATGTCCGCCAAAAAATTAAAAAACGGGCGCGAAGCGCCCGTCCTGAGGCCGCGAAGCGGCCGAATTCCCCCCAAAAAATTAAAAAGCGGGCGCGAAGCGCCCGTCCTGAGGCCGCGAAGCGGCCGAATGTTCCCAACAAAATTAAAAAACGAAAAACGGCCGCGAAGCGGCCGAATGTCCGCCAAAAAATTAAAAAACGGGCGCGAAGCGCCCGTCCTGAGGCCGCGAAGCGGCCGAATTCCCCCCAAAAAATTAAAAAGCGGGCGCGAAGCGCCCGTCCTGAGGCCGCGAAGCGGCCGAATGTTCCCAACAAAATTAAAAAACGGGCGCGAAACGCCCGTCCTGAGGCCGCAAAGCGGCCGAATGTTCACAACAAAATTAAAAAACGGGCGCGAAGCGCCCGCCCTGAGGCCGCGAAGCGGCCGAATGTTATCAACAAAATTAAAAAACGGGCGCTAAGCACCCGTCCTGAGGCCGCGAAGCGGCCGAATGTTCCCAACAAAATTAAAAAACGGGCGCGAAGCGCCCGCCCTGAGGCCGCGAAGCGGCCGAATGTTATCAACAAAATTAAAAAACGGGCGCTAAGCACCCGTCCTGAGGCCGCGAAGCGGCCGAATGTTTCTCATAAAATTAAAAAACGGGCGCTAAGCGCCCGTCCTGAGGCCGCGAAGCGGCCGAATGTTATCAACAAAATTAAAAAACGAAAAACGGCCGCGAAGCGGCCGAATGTCCGCCAAAAAATTAAAAAGCGGGCGCGAAGCGCCCGTCCTGAGGCCGCGAAGCGGCCGAATGTTCCCATCAAAATTAAAAAACGGACGCGAAACGCCCGTCCTGAGGCCGCGAAGCTGCCGATTGTTCACAATAAAATTAAAAAACGGGCGCGAAGCGCCCGCCCTGAGGCCACGAAGCGGCCGAATGTTCCCAACAAAATTAAAAAACGGGCGCGAAGCGCCCGCCCTGAGGCCGCGAAGCGGCCGAATGTTATCAATAAAATTAAAAAACGCGCTAAGCACCCGTCCTGAGGCCGCGAAGCGGCCGAATGTTCCCAACAAAATTAAAAAACGGGCGCTAAGCACCCGTCCTGAGGCCGCGAAGCGGCCGAATGTTTCTCACAAAATTAAAAAACGGGCGCTAAGCGCCCGTCCTGAGGCCGCGAAGCGGCCGAATGTTATCAACAAAATTAAAAAAACGGGCGCGAAGCGCCCATCCTGAGGCCGCGAAGCGGCCGAATGTCCCCCAAAAAATTAAAAAACGGGCGCGAAGCGCCCGTCCTGAGGCCGCGAAGCGGCCGAATGTTTCTCACAAAATTAAAAAACGGGCGCGAAGCGCCCGTCATGAGGCCGCGAAGCGGCCGAATGTCCCCTAAAAAATTTAACAAAGGGCGCGAAGCGCCTGTCCTGGGGCCGCGAAGCGGCCGAATGTTCTCAACAAAATTAAAAACGGGCGCTTAGCGCCCGTCCTGAGGCTGCGATGAATTGCTAAATAACATCACTTTCTAGCGACGCGGCGAAGCCGCGTCCCATAGCGCGATAGCGCTTTAAAACAGGCTGCGATGAATTGCTAAATAACATCACTTTCTAGCGACGCGGCGAAGCCGCGTCCCATAGCGCGATAGCGTTTTAAAACATCACACTAATGCAACAATTAATGTTTGTATGTTTTAAAATAACAAATAAGGGTCATATATTACCAAGCCACGCATGCACACCATAGCCAACTGGTCACCCTAGTTTATATACTTTAGAACAACAGTGCAACTCATTGCTAAAACAAAAATCTCGGGAACGGCTAATCGGGGGGATCTGAAATTTTGCAGGCAGGGGTAACTTTTGACGGCGCATCCGGGAAAAATAGGGGCATTCCGGTCCGGTGGCCAACTGAGCGCCAGCGGCGCTGAAATGGCTTTTTTCGTTTTTTCAAGAGCCTGTGAAACGATGGGTTTTGCTCTGATCAAAAAATGCTTGCTGGGAGGATTTTAAGTTGAAGTGTGCCCTACAAGTTCGCCAGCAAACATTTTTCTCTACGACCTACCGTATTCCCGGTACGCGTGGCTAAAAATTGAAAAGCCAAAAACCGGATTTTCGGTTTTCGGGAATAACTCGCTGGGGGTTACGCTGAGCGGGTCGTCACCAGCGAACTTATTGTACAGCTCGCCGAGCTCTATCTTGTGAATTTTTTAAATTCTGAAAATTTTCAGAAATTTTCCAGCTAGGCCCCCTTGTCACTTTTGGGGTTTTTGAATTTTAGTATTTTTTGCTGATTTTTCTCGGAAAAACCAAGACCACTTTCAAGCAACCGTTTTTCATGCTCTATCGATTAGTGTGATTTTCAGAAAAATTTTTCAAAATTTTTTTGGAAATAGAAAAATTTGGTTGCTAGGCCTCAATTTCAGTTCTGGCGCAATAACTTGTCAGGAGTTGATTTTATCAAAAAATCGTCTAAGAGCATTTTTGTAGAGCATTTTAAATGCTATCGAATGGTGTACTATAAGTCTGGAAAATTTCAAAATTTTTCGAGCTAGGCCCCCTAGAAATTTTCAAATTTTTTTTTGTGGGCCAAAATGGGGGTGAAAATTTTTTTTCTGGGGTATTTTGAGGTGCTGAATACGAATATAATGTTTATTTTAAGTTTTGGAAATTTTAGAATTTTTTAAAAATTCGAAAATATTTTTCAATTTTTTGACCCTTGGGATTTTGGGCTAATATTTGAAAATTCATAACAATGTGTTGTATTGGCCAATTTTAATGAAATAAAGCTTTAAAAATAAAGAAAAATAAGGAGAATTTTATGAGATTTATTTGGTTTTATAATGTTCAAAAGAAAAAAAGTTATTCCAGAATTTCTGGAAAAATTCGGATTTTCAGATAAAATTTTATAACTCGGTTCAGAAAAGTCATTCTGTAAAAGTAAAATACTACAAAAATCCGCAATTTTTTGCTCTATTATATAAATTTTATTTGGTATTTTTATCTCTTCTTTAAAAAAAGATATAAAAATAAAAGTGATTTTGTGCTTCGGGTCCAAAGGGGGGTGACCAGGATTTTTGAGTGGAAAATTTTTTTTCACAAAAATCTTCCAAAAACATGTCATTAGGGGTTATTTGGGCCGCTGATCATGAATATGTGATCAGATTTTACTTTATACATCGTTAAGACCTCAGAATCCCTGTGTGATTGGGGATTCTGAGGCATCATTTTTGGGGGGGGGGCAAAGTTCGAGTCCGGACGGTGTAACATTATTTTTCTGTGCATTTTTACGTTATTTTCAATGATTTTAATTAATTTAAAATATTTTGTTGAGTTAATAAATAAAAAATTATATTTAAATTAATTTTTTTTTTGATGAATACATTTTATAAGTTTAAATTAATTATTTTTTTAATTGATAGAATTTCATGTATTTTTTTTAATTAAATTTGTTAAAAAATATTTTCATTTTAATTTAATGAATTTACTAATTAATCACTGTTGTACCCCTTCTAATCAAATTTGTACTACTTCTAATCACTGTTGTACCTCTTCTAATTACTGTTGTACCTCTTCTATTTACTGTTGTGCCTCTCTAATAACTGCTGTACCTCTTCTCATCACTGTTGTACCCCTTCTAATCAAATTTGTACTACTTCTAATCACTGTTGTATCTCTTCTAATCACTGTTGTACCTCTTCTAATCACTGTTGTACTACTTCTAATCACTGTTGAACCTCTTCTAATCACTGCTGTACCTCTTCTAATCATTGTTCCACCTCTTCTAATCAAAGTTTACCTCTTCTAATCTGATGTACCTCTTCTGATCACTGGTGTACCTCTTCTGATCACCGTTGTACCTCTTCTAATCACCGTTGTACCTCTTCTGATCACTGTTATACCTATTTTAATCACAGTTGTACTCTTCTGATCACTGTTGTACCAATTTTAATCACCATTGTACCTCTCCTAATCACAGTTGTACCTCTTCTAATCCCTGTAAGGTCAACAAATTTTGAAAAACGGGCGCGAAGCGCCCGACTAAGGCCGCGAAGCGGCCTAACAAGCTAAAAAACGGGCGCGAAGCCGCGAAGCGGCCGATTTCCCCCCAAAAAATTAAAAAACGGGCGCGAAGCGACCGTCCTGAGGCCGCGAAGCGGCCTAATGTCCTCAACAAAATTAAAAAACGGGCGCGAAGCGCCCGTCCTTAGGCCGCGAAGCGGCCGAATGTTCTCTACAAAATTAAAAGACGGGCGCGAAGCGCCCGTCCTGAGGCCGCGAAGCGGCCGAATGCCCACGAAAAAATTAAAAAACGGGCGCGAAGCGCCCGTCCTGAGGCCGCGGAGCGGCCGAATGTCCTCTACAAAATTAAAAGACGGGCGCGAAGCGCCCGTCCTGAGGCCGCGAAGCGGCCGAACGTCCCCCAAAAAATTAAAAAACGGGCGCGAAGCGCCCGTCCTGAGGCCGCGAAGCGGCCGAACGTCCCCCAAAAAATTAAAAAACGGGCGCGAAGCGCCCGTCCTGAGGCCGCGAAGCGGCCGAATATCCCCCAAAAAATTAAAAACGGGCGCGAAGCGCCCGTCCTGAGGCCGCGAAGCGGCCGAATATCCCCCAAAAAATTAAAAACGGGCGCGAAGCGCCCGTCCTGAGGCTGCGATGAATTGCTAAATTACATCACTTTCTAGCGACGCGGCGAAGCCGCGTCCCATAGCGCGATAGCGCTTTAAAACATCACACTAATGGAATTAATGTTTTGTATGTTTTAAAATAACAAATGAGGGCCATATATTACCAAGCCACGTATGCACACCATAGCCAACTGTGCACCCTAGTTATATACTACTAAAGAAACAAGGCAACTCATTTCCAAAAACAAAATCTCCTTACGGTTTGCCGGGAGGGGTTCGAAATTTCGACCTTGGGGACAACTTTTTGAGGCGCATCTGGGAAAACTATAGGTTTTTCGCTCCGAGGGCCAACTGAGCGCCAACGGCGCTGAAACGGCTTTTTCAAAATTTTTTTTGCACTTTTTGAAATTCAAAAATTTTTTAAAGGCCTAAATGAAAAATCGGCTCCGTAAAGGAGCTTCGTATGGATGTTTGGCACATTTTTTGTTTCTTGACCGAACCCCTAGGCCTTACCAGTTTTTCTGGAAAACTGCGCAAAAATGGGTCACTTTTTTGGGCCATTTCAGCGCCGGTGGAATAACTCCCCGGCTTTGATGGGAGGAGGTCGGTGTAAGCGGCTTTTTTGTAGAGCTCGACGAGCTCTATCCAACCATGTTTTTGATTTCAGAAATTTTCAGAAATTTTCGAGCTAGGCCCCCTCGAAAATTTTCCGTTTTTTGAATTTTATGATTTTTTACAGATTTTTCCGGGGAAAACGGAGACCACTTTCAAGCAACCGTTTTTCATGCTCTATCGATTGGTGTCATTTTCAGAAAAATTTTTCAAAATTTTTTGGAAATAGAAAATTTTGGTTGCTAGGCCTCAATTTCAGTTTGGCGCAATAACTCGTCAGGAGTTGATTTTATCAAAAAATCGTCTAAGAGCTTTTTTGTAGAGAATTTTAAGCCCAATCTAATGTGCTTTATCTCATGTTTTTACCATGAGTTTAAAAAAAGTTATAAAATTAATTGTGATTTTGAAACTCAAAACCATAGGGGGGACCCCATGGTTTTGCATTTCATGAAAAATTTTTTTGCTCCTAAATTAGCCAAAATGTATTTTTATGGCCTAATTTATGGTGCTGAAGACGAATATATACTTTATTTTTGGTTTCAGACTTTTGGAAGGTGGTTACAAATTTTTTGAAAAATCGTCAAAATTTGAGCCCCGGAAAATCCAGTGAAATTTCGAAAAATCATAACTCTCTTCGTTTTTGGTCAAATTTAGTGGAATAAAGTTTGAAAAATAGCAAAAAATTAGGAGAATTTTATGAGATTTATTTGGAATTTCTTTCTTCCAAAATAAAAAAGTTATTCCAGAATTTCTGGAAATTTTCGATTTTTCAGAAAAAAATTCCTAACTCCCTTCTAAAAAAGTATTTTATAAAAATGAATACTCAAAAAATCCGCAATTTTTTGCTCTATTTTATAAATTTTATTTAGCTTTTTATCACTTTTTTGAAAAAAGTTATAGAAATAAAAGTGATTTTGGAATTTGGAACCAAAGGGTTGTGACCATGATTTTTGAGTGAAAAATTTTTTTCACCAAAAATCTTCCAAAAATATGATTTTAGGGGTTATTTGGGACGCTGATCACGAATATGTAATCAGATTTTACATACATGGTTAAGACCTCAGAATCCCGGTGTGATTGGGGATTCTGAGGGGTGGGCGGCAGGTTCGGACCGGGCCGTGGACGCGCATCGCCGTCCTGAGGCCGCGAAGCGGCCGAATGTCCCGCCAAAAAATTAAAAAACGGGCGCGAAGCGCCCGTCTTGAGGCCGCGAAGCGGCCAAATGTTCCCACAGAATTAAAAAACGGGCGCGAAGCGCCCGTCCTGACGAGGCCGCGAAGCGGCCAATGATCTCAACAAAATTAAAAAGACGGGCGCGAAGCGCCCGTCCTGAGGCCGCGAAGCGGCCGAATGTCCGCCAAAAATTAAAAAACGGGCGCGAAGCGCCCGTCTGAGGCGCGAAGCGGCCAAATGTTCCCACAGAATTAAAAACGGGCGCGAAGCGCCCGTCCTGAGGCGCGAAGCGGCCGAATGTTCTCAACAAAATTAAAAGACGGGCGCGAAACGCCCGTCTTGAGGCCGCGAAGCGGCCAAATGTTCCCAACAAAATTAAAAAACGGGCGCGAAGCGCCCGTCCTGAGGCCGCGAAGCGGCCGAATGTTCTCAACAAAATTAAAAAACGGGCGCGAAGCGCCCGTCTTGAGGCCGCGAAGCGGCCGAATGTTCCCATAAAATTAAAAAACGGGCGCGAAGCGCCCGTCCTGAGGCCGCGAAGCGGCCGAATGTCCCCCAAACAATTAAAAAACGGGCGCGAAGCGCCCGTCCTGACTGAGGCCGCGAAGCGGCCAATGATCTCAACAAAATTAAAAGACGGCGCGAAGCGCCCGTCCTGAGGCCGCGAAGCGGCCGAATGTCCGCCAAAAATTAAAAAACGGGCGCGAAGCGCCCGTCTGAGGCCGCGAAGCGGCCAAATGTTCCCACAGAATTAAAAAACGGGCGCGAAGCGCCCGTCCTGACTGAGGCCGCGAAGCGGCCAATGTTCAACAAAATTAAAAACGGGCGCGAAGCGCCCGTCTTGAGGCCGCTAAGCGGCGAATGTCCCCAAAAAATTAAAAAACGGGCGCGAAGCGCCCGTCTTGAGGCCGCGAAGCGGCCGAATGTCCGCCAAAAAATTAAAAAACGGGCGCGAAGCGCCCGTCTTGAGGCCGCGAAGCGGCCAATGTTCCCACAAAATTAAAAAACGGGCGCGAAGCGCCCGTCCTGAGAGGCCGCGAAGCGGCCAATGTCTCAACAAAATTAAAAGACGGGCGCGAAGCGCCCGTCCTGAGGCCGCGAAGCGGCCGAATGTCCCCAAAAAATTAAAAAACGGGCGCGAAGCGCCCGTCCTGAGCCGCGAAGCGGCCGAATGTCCGCCAAAAATTAAAAACGGGCGCGAAGCGCCCGTCCTGAGGCCGCGAAGCGGCCAATGTCCCACAAATTAAAACGGGCGCGAAGCGCCCGTCCTGAGGCCGCGAAGCGGCCGAATGTCTCCAAAAAATTAAAAGACGGGCGCGAAGCGCCCGTCCTGAGGCCGCGAAGCGCCGCCGCGAAGCGGCTTGTTCCCAAAAAATTAAAAAAGGGCGCGAAGCGCCCGTCCTGAGGCCGCGAAGCGGCCGATGTCTCAAAAAATTAAAAAACGGGCGCGAAGCGCCCGTCCTGAGGCCGCGAAGCGGCCGAATGTCCCACAAAATTAAAAAACGGGCGCAAGCGCCCGTCCTGAGGCCGCGAAGCGGCCGAATGTCCCCAAAAATTAAAAAACGGGCGCGAAGCGCCCGTCCTGAGGCCGCGAAGCGGCCGAATGTCCCGAAAAATTAAAAAACGGCGCGAAGCACCTCCTGAGGCCGCGAAGCGGCCGAATTTCTCAACAAAATTAAAACGGGCGCGAAGCGCCCGTCCTGAGGCTGCGATGAATTGCTAAATACATCACTTTCTAGCGACGCGGCGAAGCCGCGTCCCATAGCGCGATAGCGCTTTAAAACACCACACTAATGCAATTAATGTTTTGTATGTTTAAAATAACAAATGAGCATGTCCATTTTCTCTTCATCCAAAAGCCCAATGCCTACACCGCCCCGTCAATTCCCACACGCTAGTTTATATATAACTAAAGAAACAAGGCAACTCATTCCAAAAACAAAATCTCCTTACGGTTTGCCGGGAGGGGTTCGAAATTTCGACCTGGGGGCAACTTTTGACGGCGCATTCAGGAAAACTATAGATTTTCCGATCCGAGGGCCAACTGAGCGCCAGGCGCCGAAAAGTCACTTTTTTAAAATTTTTTGCCGTTTTTGGAATTCAAAAATTTTTTTAAAGGCCTAATTGAAAAATCGGCCTCGTAAAGGCACTCGGTTGGACTTTTTGGGATATTTTTTGTTTCTTGACCGAACCCCTAGGGCCTACCAGTTTTTCTGAAAAACTGGCTAAAAATGGTATACTTTTTTTGGGCCATTTTCAGCGCCGGCCGAATAACTCGCCGGGGTTTGACCGGAGGAGGTCGGTGTAAGCGGCTTTTTTGTAGAGCTCGACGAGCTCTATCCAACCATGTTTTTGGATTTCTGAAATTTTCAGAAATTTTCGAGCTAGGCCCCCTCGAAAATTTTCCGTTTTTGAATTTTATGATTTTTTACAGATTTTTCCGGGGAAAACGGAGACCACTTTCAAGCAACCGTTTTTCATGCTCTATCGATTGGTGTCATTTTCAGAAAAATTTTTCAAAAATTTTTTGGAAATAGAAAATTTTTTGGTTGCTAGGCCTCAATTTCAGTTCTGGCGCCAATAACTCGTCAGGAGTTGAATTTATCAAAAAATCGTCTAAGAGCTTTTTTGTAGAGAATTTTAAGCCCAATATAATGTGCTTTATCTCATGTTTTTACCATGAGTTTTTAAAAAGTTATAAAATAAAAATGAATTTTGAAATTCAAAACCATAGGGGGACCCATGGTTTTGCATTTCATGAAAAATTTTTTTGCTCCTAAAATTAGCCAAAATGCATTTTTATGGCATAATTTGAGGTGCTGAAATACGTATATACGCTTTATTTTGCGTTTCAGACTTTTTGGAAGGTGGTTACAAATTTTTGAAAAATTGTCACTATTTGGCCCGGGAAATCCAGTGAAATTTCGAAAATTCATAACTGTCTTCGTTTTTGGTCAAATTTAGTGGAATAAAGTTTGAAAAATAGCAAAAAATTAGGAGAATTAAATGAGATTTGTTTGGAATTTCTATCTTCCAAAATAAAAAAGTTATTCCAGAATTTCTGGAAAAAATCGATTTTTCAGAAAAAAATTCCTAACTCCATTCTGAAAAAGTATTTTATAAAAATAATATACTCAAAAAATCCGGAATTTTTTGCTCTATTTTATAAATTTTAATTTATCTTAATATCTCTTTTTTGAAAAAAGTTATAGAAATTTTTAGGGGTTATTTGGGCCGCTGATCACGAATATGTAATCAGATTTTACTTTAGACATGGTAAAGACCTCAGAATCCCCGTGTTATTGGGGATTCTGAGGGGTGGGAGCGCCCGTCCTGAGGCCGCGAAGCGGCCGAATATCCCCAAAAAAATTAAAAGACGGGCGCGAAGCGCCCGTCCTGAGGCCGCGAAGCGGCCGAACGTCCACCAAAAAATTAAAAAACGGGCGCGAAGCGCCCGTCCTGAGGCCGCGAAGCGGCCGAATATCCCCAAAAAAATTAAAAGACGGGCGCGAAGCGCCCGTCCTGAGGCCGCGAAGCGGCCGAATGTCCCCCAAAAAATTTAAAAACGGGCGCGAAGCGCCCGTCCTGAGGCCGCGAAGCGGCCGAATGTTCCCCACAAAATTAAAAAACGGGCGCGAAGCGCCCGTCCTGAGGCCGCGAAGCGGCCGAATGTTCTCAACAAAATTAAAAAACCTGGCGCGAAGCGCCCGTCCTGAGGCCGCTAAGCGGCCGAATGTCCCCCAAAAATTAAAAAACGGGCGCGAAGCGCCCGTCCTGAGGCCGCGAAGCGGCCGAATATCCCCCAAAAAATTAAAAACGGGCGCGA
Source organism: Heterodera glycines (assembly GCA_004148225.2). Lineage (NCBI taxonomy): Eukaryota > Metazoa > Nematoda > Chromadorea > Rhabditida > Heteroderidae > Heterodera > Heterodera glycines. Next base: position 436,152 of record CP049709.1, read on the forward strand.
AGCGCCCGTCCTGAGGCTGCGATGAATTGCTAAATTACATCAATTTCTAGCGACGCGGCGAAGCCGCGTCCCTGAGCGCGAAGCGCTTTCCCCACAGCAACAGAACTCAATTGAATACAACATCCCCCACTGTGCAACACGCTAGTTTATATACTATAAAATCAAATCGTGTTTCGTTGCTAAAACAAAAATCTCCGGAACCGCTAATCGGGGGGAGCTGAAATTTGGCATGCAGGGGTAACTTTTGACGGCGCATTCAGGAAAACTATAGGCATTCCGGTCCGGCGGCCAACTGAGCGCCAGCGGCGCTGAAATGGCTTTTTGCTTTTTTTAAGAGCATGTAAAACTATGGGTTTTGGTCTGATCGAAAAATGTCCGCTGGGAGGGCACTCCGCACAAGTGTCCTCTACAAAATTGGTGTTGATCATTTTTTACTACGACTAACCGTATTCCGTGTACAAGTGAGCAAAAATTGCCAACTCGAAAACCGGAATTTCGTTTTTCGGGAATAACTCTGCGGGATTTGCTTATATCCAGTGCATATAGAAAATGATTATGTGTAATTTTTTGAGCTCTATCCAACCGTGTTTTTGGATTTTTAAAATTTTCAGAAATTTTCGAGCTAGGCCTAAAAAACGGTTTTTTGGTTTTTTAATTTTCTGATTTTTTAACGAATTTTCCAGGAAAAACGGAGACCACTTCCAAAACATAGTTTTTCGAGCTCTATCGATTGGTGACATTTTCAGAAAAATTTTGGTTTTTTTCAGGAAATAGAAAAATTTTTTGCTCTGACCGGGACATTTCAGTCCCGGGCCTATAACTCGTCGGGAGTTGATTTTAGCCAAAAATCTTGCAAGAGCATTTTTGTAGAGAATTTTAAGCTCTATCCATCATGATTTATCGCATGTTTTTAGCATGAGTATAAAAAAAGTTATAAAATAAAAACGGATTTTTAAATGCAAAACCAAAGGGGGGACCCCATGGTTTCGAAATTCATGGAAAATTTTTTTGCTTCTAAAATTGCCAAAAAATACTTTTCTGGGGTAATTTGAGGTGCAGGGCACGAATATACACTTTATATTGAGTTTCGGATATTTTGGAGAGTGGTAAAAAATTTTGAAAAAACATCAAAAATTGGGCCACGAAAAATCCAGGAAGTTTTGAAAATTCATAACTCTCCTCAAAAGGGTCAATTCATCTCAATTTAAGCGTAAAAATTGAGAAAAATATGCTGAATTTTATATTTTTTATTAGGTTTATAAATGCCGAAAATTCAAAAAGTTAGGCTTGGATTTCTGGAAATATTTATTTTTTTATTAAAAAGTTCATAACTCATTCCAAAAAAAATGCTAAGGAATATTTAAATATTCATAAAATCCGCAATATTTTTCTCTACAAAATATGTTTTATTTGAGATGGCGCGAAGCGCCCGTCCTGAGGCCGCGAAGCGGCCGAATGTCCCCCAAAAATTTAAAAAAACGGGCGCGAAGCGCCCGTCCTGAGGCCGCGAAGCGGCCGAATGTTCCCAACAAAATTAAAGAACGGGCGCGAAGCGCCCGTCCTGAGGCCGCGAAGCGGCCGAATGTCCCCCAAAAAATTAAAAAACTGGCGCGAAGCGCCTGTCCTGAGGCCGCGAAGCGGCCGAATGTCCTCCAAAAAATTAAAAAACGGGCGCGAAGCGCCCGTCCTGAGGCCGCGAAGCGGCCGAATGTCCCCCAAAAAATTAAAAAACGGACGCGAAGCGGCCGAATGTTATCAACAAAATTAAAAAACGGGCGCGAAGCGCCCGTCCTGAGGCCGCGAAGCGGCCGAATGTTCCCAAAAAATTAATAAACGGGCGCGAAGCGCCCGTCCTGAGGCCGCGAAGCGGCCGAATGTTCCCAACAAAATTAAAGAACGGGCGCGAAGCGCCCGTCCTGAGGCCGCGAAGCGGCCGAATGTCCCCCAAAAAATTAAAAAACGGGCGCGAAGCGCCTGTCCTGAGGCCGCGAAGCGGCCGAATGTCCCCCAAAAAATTAAAAAACGGGCGCGAAGCGCCCGTCCTGAGGCCGCGAAGCGGCCGAATGTCCCCCAAAAAATTAAAAAACGGGCGCGAAGCGGCCGAATGTTATCAACAAAATTAAAAAACGGGCGCGAAGCGCCCGTCCTGAGGCCGCGAAGCGTCCGAATGTTCCCACAAAATAAAAAAACGGGCGCGAAGCGCCCGTCCTGAGGCCGCGAAGCGGCCGAATGTTCCCAAAAAATTAAAAAACGGGCACGAAGCGCCCGTCCTGAGGCCGCGAAGCGGCCGAATGTTCTTAACAAAATTAAAAAACGGGCGCGAAGCGCCCGTCCTGAGGCAGCGAAGCGGCCGAATGTCACCAAAAAATTAAAAAACGGGCGCGAAGCGCCCGTCCTGAGGCCGCGAAGCGGCCGAATGTTCCCAAAAAATTAAAAAACGGGCGCGAAGCGCCCGTCCTGAGGCCGCGAAGCGGCCGAATGTCCCTAAAAAAATTAAAAAACGGGCGCAAAGCGCCCGTCCTGAGGCCGCGAAGCGGCCGAATGTCCCCCAAAAAATTAAAAAACGGGCGCGAAGCGCCCGTCCTGAGGCCGCGAAGCGGCCGAATGTTCCCAACAAAATTAAAGAACGGGCGCGAAGCGCCCGTCCTGAGGCCGCGAAGCGGCCGAATGTTCCCAAAAAATTAAAAAAACGGGCGCGAAGCGCCCGTCCTGAGGCCGCGAAGCGGCCGAATGTCCCTAAAAAAATTAAAAAACGGGCGCAAAGCGCCCGTCCTGAGGCCGCGAAGCGGCCGAATGTCCCCCAAAAAATTAAAAAACGGGCGCGAAGCGCCCGTCCTGAGGCCGCGAAGCGGCCGAAGGTCCCCAAAAATTAAAAAACGGGCGCGAAGCGCCCGTCCTGAGGCCGCGAAGCGGCCAATAACCCCCAAAAAATTAAAAACGGGCGCGAAGCGCCCGTCTTGAGGCTGCGATGAATTGCTAAATTACATCAATTTCTAGTGACGCGGCGAAGCCGCGTCCCTGAGCGCGAAGCGCTTTCCCCACAGCAACAGAACTCAATTGATAATGTTTTGTATGTTTTAAAATAACAAATGAGGGCCATATATTACCAAGCCACGCATGCACACCATAGCCAACTGGGCACCCTAGTTATATATATGTTATATTGACAAGGCAACTCATCCTTAAAACCAATTTCTCGGGAACGGCTGGGCACACCGGGCTGAAATTTTGCACCAAGGGGTAGCTCGAGACGGCGCATCTGGGAAAAATAAGCAGAAAAAATCTCGGCCGACTGAGTCCCAGCGGCGCTAAAACTGACTTTGCTGACAGTCTCAGTGTTACGAAAATTTTTGCATTTGCCTTTAAGGCTTAGTGAACCCCAAAAGATCAATGCCCAACTATGGGCTACAACTTTGCCAGCAAACTTTTTTTGATCAGATCAAACCCTGACCTGTAGGTTAGGCAACGTAAGAACTACTTTTTTTGGACACTTCAGTACCAGCTGAATGCCGCGCCAGGGTTTGCTCGGAGCGGGTAGTCGCCAGCGGACTTTTTGTAGAGCTTTCAAAGGGCTATCGAACCATGTTTAAAAATTTCGAAAATTTTCAAAAATTTTCGAGCTAGGCCTAAAAAACGATTTTTTGGTTTTTGAATTTTATGATTTTTTAACGAATTTTCCCAGAAAAACGGAGACCACTTTCAAGCAACCGTTTTTCGAGCTCTATCGATTGGTGATATTTTTAGAAAATTTTCGATTTTTTTCCGGAAATAGAAAAAATTTTTGGCCTGAGCGGGACATTTGAGTCCCGGGCCCATAACTCGTCGGGGTTGGTTTTAGCGAAAAATTGCCTTAGAGCAAAATTGTAGAGCTTTCAAAATGCTATCGAATGGTGTACTATATGTCGAAAAATTTTCAAAAATTTTCGAGCTAGGCCCCCTAGAAATTTTTGAAAATTTTTTTTGGGTTGAAGAATGGAGTGAAAAATATTTTTCTGGGGTATTTTGAGGTGCTGAGCACGAATATGACCTTTGTTTTTTGTTTCGGAATTTTTGGAATTTTTTAAAAAATTTTGAAAATTTTTCATTTTTTTGGGCCTCGAGAATTTGAGGTAATTTTTGAAAATTCATAACTAAACTTAGGCTTGTCCAATTTTCATAGAATAAAGCAAGAAAAATTGAGAAAAATAAGGACGATTTTATGGACTTTATTTGGAATTTCTATCTGTAAAATGAAAAAAGTTATTCCAGAAATTCTGGAAATTTTCGAATTTTCAGAAAAAAATTCAGAACTCGGTTCTGAAAACCTATTTTCACAAATTAAAATAATGAAAAAATCCGCGATTTTTTTCTCTATTTTATAAATTTTATTTCATATTTTTATCACTTTTTCGAAAAAAGTTATAAAATTAAAAGTGATTTCGGAATTTGCGACCAAAGGGGTGTGCACATGGTTTTTGAGTGGAAAAATTTTTTCACCAAAAATCTTTCAAAAACATGTCCTAAGGGGTATTTTAGGACCCTGATTACGAATCTGAAATCAGATTTCAGTTTTGACCACGTTAAGACCTCAGAATCCCCGTGTGATTGGGGATTCTGGGGCATCATTTTGAGGGGGGGGGGGTGCGGGTTCGGACCCGGACGGTGTAAATTACTTTTCTTTTTATTTTATAATTTTTTCATTGTTTTAATACATTTAAATTATTAACAAAAAAAATTAATATTTTAAATAAATTATTTTTCTGTGTGAAAGTCATTCTTTTAACACCCCAAAATTTTCGGAATTTTTTTTTGGGCCACAAGGGGGGTGAAAAATATTTTTCTGGAGTATTTTGAGCACGAATACGATGTTTGTTTTGCGTCTCAGAATTTTTAAAAAAATTTTGCAAAAATTTGCAATTTTTTGCCCTTGGGAATTTGGGTTAAAATTTGAAAATTCATAACTCATAATAGAATTGGTCATTTTATATGCAATAAAACAACAAAAATAGAGAAAAATAAGATGAAGTTAATGCTTTTTATGTTTTATTATATGTTACATGTTACTTCAACTGTCCCCTCAATATAAATAACCCACAAATTTTTATTTATTGTTTATTTATTTTCTAATTTAATATGTTACATGTTACATGTTATGTTACATCTAAGGTTGCAACAACCACCGCTTCCTCCCAATAATTACTCTACCACTTTTTTTAAAATTTCAATTATTTTAATATTTAAATGTGTTATATGTTAAACTTAAGGAAATTTTACGTATTATTTTCCGCAGTTTTTTTCTCTATTTTATAAATTTTATTTGGCATTTTTATAATTTATTAGAAAAAAGTTATAAAAATAAAAGTGATTTTGGGATTCCAGACCAAAGGGGGGTGCACATGATTTTTGAGTGAATCTTTCAAAAACATGTCATTAGGGCTTATTTGGGCCGCTGATCACGAATACGTGATCAGGTTTTACTTTAGACATCGTTAAGGCCTCAGAATCCCTGTGTGCTTGGTGATTCTGAGCCATCATTTTTTGGGGGAGGGGGGAAGTTCGAATCCGGGCGGTATACATTATTTTTTATGTATTTTTTGCTTATTTTTACATGTTTAAAAAATTACAAGTTAATAATAAAAAATTATTATCTTTTAAAATAAAAAACTTTTTGAAGAATTAATTTTTCAAAATTCCTTTAAATTTTCAATATGATGAAACATATTTCACTATATGTTACATGCTAAGAGAGGAAATTCATAAACTCCCTCCGTTTTCATGTAACATGTAACATATTTTGAAGCGGGCGCGAAGCACCGAGGCCACGAAGTGTTCTTACGAGCCCCACAAATTTAGAAATGGGCGCGAAGCGCCCATCTTAGGGCGTAAAGCTGCCTACAACCCCTTAATAACTTTTCAAAAATTCATTGCTTTCATTATGTTAATACATGTTACATGTTACATGCTAAGAGAGGAAATTCATGAACTCCCTCCGTTTTCATGTAACATGTAACATATTTTGAAGCGGGCGCGAAGCACCGAGGCCACGAAGTGTTCTTACGAGCCCCACAAATTTAGAAATGGGCGCGAAGCGCCCATCTTAGGGCGTAAAGCTGCCTACAACCCCTTAATAACTTTTCAAAAATTCATTGCTTTCATTATGTTAATACATGTTACATGTTACATGCTAAGAGAGGAAATTCATGAACTCCCTCCGTTTTCATGTAACATGTAACATATTTTGAAGCGGGCGCGAAGCACCGAGGCCACGAAGTGTTCTTACGAGCCCCACAAATTTAGAAATGGGCGCGAAGCGCCCATCTTAGGGCGTAAAGCTGCCTACAACCCATTAATAACTTTTCAAAAATTCATTGCTTTCATTATGTTAATACATGTTACATGTTACATGCTAAGAGAGGAAATTCATGAACTCCCTCCGTTTTCATGTAACATGTAACATATTTTGAAGCGGGCGCGAAGCACCGAGGCCACGAAGTGTTCTTACGAGCCCCACAAATTTAGAAATGGGCGCGAAGCGCCCATCTTAGGGCGTAAAGCTGCCTACAACCCCTTAATAACTTTTCAAAAATTCATTGCTTTCATTATGTTAATACATGTTACATGTTACATGCTAAGAGAGGAAATTCATAACTCCCTCCGTTTTCATGTAACATGTAACATATTTTGAAGCGGGCGCGAAGCACCGAGGCCACGAAGTGTTCTTACGAGCCCCACAAATTTAGAAATGGGCGCGAAGCGTCCATCTTAGGGCGTAAAGCTGCCTACAACCCCTTAATAACTTTTCAAAAATTCATTGCTTTCATTATGTTACTACATGTTACATGTTACATGCTAAGAGAGGAAATTCATGAACTCCCCGTTTTCATGTAACATGTAACATATTTTGAAGCGGGCGCGAAGCACCGAGGCCACGAAGTGTTCTTACGAGCCCCACAAATTTAGAAATGGGCGCGAAGCGCCCATCTTAGGGCGTAAAGCTGCCTACAACCCCTTAATAACTTTTCAAAAATTCATTGCTTTCATTATGTTAATACATGTTACATGCTAAGAGAGGAAATTCATGAACTCCCTCCGTTTTCATGTAACATGTAACATATTTTGAAGCGGGCGCGAAGCACCGAGGCCACGAAGTGTTCTTACGAGCCCCACAAATTTAGAAATGGGCGCGAAGCGCCCATCTTAGGGCGTAAAGCTGCCTACAACCCCTTAATAACTTTTCAAAAATTCATTGCTTTCATTATGTTAATACATGTTACATGTTACATGCTCAGAGAGGAAATTCATGAACTCCCTCCGTTTTCATGTAACATGTAACATATTTTGAAGCGGGCGCGAAGCACCGAGGCCACGAAGTGTTCTTACGAGCCCCACAAATTTAGAAATGGGCGCGAAGCGCCCATCTTAGGGCGTAAAGCTGCCTACAAAATCTGACATCAGATTTCAGTTATTACATCGTTAAGCCCTCAGAATCCCTGTGTGATAGGGGATTCTGAGTCATCTTCTGGGGGGGGGGCGGCAGGTTCGAATCCGGCCGGTGTACATTATTTTTATAAGCATTTTTTGATTACTTTTACATGTTTAATTTCATTTCAAATTAAATAAATATTATATTATTAACTTTCATTTTAATAAATATTAATAGTTTTGTTTAATCCATAAAAAATAAAATTTTTCAATTTAAATTAAATTATTTTTTTTGTACCTCTTTTATCACTGTTGTACCTCTTCTAATCACTGTTGTACCTCTTTAATCAGATTTGTACCTCTTTTTATCACTGTTGCACCTCTTCTATCACAGTTGTACCTCTTCTCATCACTGTTCTACCTCTTCTGATCACTGTTGTACCACTTCTAATCACAGTTGTACCTCTTCTGACCAGATTTGTACCCCTTCTAATAATCTTGTACCTCTTCTAATCAGATTTGTACCTCTTCTATACATCTTCCAACAATTTTGTACCTCGTCTGAGCTCAACAACATATAAATACGGGCGCGAAGCGCCCGTTTGGCCTCAACAAAATTTAACAACGGGCGCGAAGCGCCCGTCCAAGCTCAACAAAATTTAGAAACGGGCGCGAAGCGCCCGTTCGAGGCCGCGAAACGGCCTAAGAATCACCAAATTTAAAAAACGCGCGAAGCACCCGTTAGAGGCCGCGAAGCGGCCTAAAAGCCCCAGATAATTTGTTAAAAATTCCAATTCTCCACAAAGCGCCCTAATAAAATTTTTTGATTAATCTCAAATATCTTCTGGACCAACAATTACTCCACAACCCATAGCTTATCTAGGTAGCGAAGCTCCCAAAGCGCGAAGCGCTTTTTCCCAGCTAAATAGTCGACGGTTCACGCACCCGCTAGTTAATATATATGTTATATTGACAAGGAGTTTCGTTTCAAAAACTAATTTGAGCTTAACGGCTAATGGGACGGGTCTGAAAGTGGTGGAAGGGTCTTACAACTTTTTGAGGAGAATCCGGGAAAACTATAGAAAAAAATTCAGCGCGGACGACTGAGTCCCGGGGACCGATTTCTCACTTTTTTTTGCGTTTGAAGGCCCCTAACTTTTTTTCTAAAACCCGAATCAAAAAATGTTCGCTGTGAGGGCACTCCGCAGAAGTGTCCTCTATAATCCAGTATTTTTTATTTTTTGATCAGACCAAATCCCGGACCTGTACAGACACGGAGACTCAGTTAATTTTTTTTTTCCCACTTCAGTACCAGGTGAATACCACGTCAGGGTTTGGTCTGAGCGAGGGGGTGCCAGCGAACTTATTGTAGAGTTTTTTAAAGCTGCATTTTCCAAATTTTAAAAATTTCGAAAATTTTCAAAATTTTTCGAGTTAGGCCTAAAAAACGGTTTTCGGGTTTTTGAATTTTAGGATTTTTTAACGATTTTTCCCAGAGAAACGAAGACCACTTCCAAAACATAGTTTTTCGAGCTCTATCGATTGGTAATTTTTTTGAAAAAATTTCGATTTTTTCCCGGAAATAGAAAAATTTTTGGCCTGAGCGGGACATTTGAGTCCCGGGTCCATAACTCTTAGGGGTTGGTTTTATCGAAAAAACGCCTTAGGGCAAAATTGTAGAGCTTTTTAAGCTCTATCGAATGGTGTGCCATATGGCCGGAAATTTTCAAAATTTTTCGAGGCCAGGCCCCTAGAAATTTTCGGAAATTTTTTTTTGGGTTGAAAATGAGGGTGAAAAATTTTTTTCTGGGTATTTTTAAGGTGCTGAGTACGAATATGATGTCTATTTTAAGTTTCAGAATTTTTGGAATTTTTTAAAAATTCGAAAATATTTGGCAATTTTTTGGCCCTCGGGATTTTGGCCTAATATTTGAAAATTCATAACAAATCGAAGGGTTGATCAATTTTACAGAAATAAAGCCTTAAAAATAGATAAAAATCAGGAGAATTTTATGGACTTTATTTGGAATTTCTATCTTAAAAAGGAAAAAAGTTATTCCAGAATTTCTGGAAAAATTCGAATTTTCAGAAAAAAATTCATAACTCGGTTCTGAAAAGATATTCTTGAAAAATAAAATACTACAAAAATCCGCAGTTTTTTGCTCTATTATATAAATTTTATTTTACATTTTTATCACTTTTTTAAGAATTGTTATAAAAATAAAAGTGATTTTTGGATTCGGGACCAAAGGGGTGAGCATAGGATTTTTGAGTTGAAAAATTTTTTCACCAAAAATCTTCCAAAAACATGTCTTTAGGGGTTATTTGGGCCGCTGATCACGAATACGTGATCAGATTTTACTTTTGACATCGATAAGACCTCAGAATCCCTGTGTGATTGGGATTCTGAGGCATCATTTTGAGGGGGGGGGGGGGGGGAAGTTCGAATCCGGGCGGTGTAACATTATTTTTTTGTGCATTTTTTCGTTATCTTCAATGTTTTAAACTAATCTGAAGATTTGTTGTAGATTATTTTAAAAAATTTTTTACATTAAAGAATTTAATTATTTATTTTTTGAATTTGTAAATTTCATCTAAAATGTATTAAATAATCAATTTTTAATTTTCAACGTTATTTTCAATTAATAAATGGAGGATTTATTTTTAAATTTAATAAATTTATAATTCATACAATTTTTAATTTGAATTTATGTTGTACCTCTTCTAATCACTGTTGTACCTCTTCTAATCATAGTTGTACCTCTTCTAATCACTGTTGTACTCTTCTAATCATAGTTGTACCTCTTCTAATCACTTGTGTACCTCTTCTAATCACTGTTGTAACTCTTCTGATCACTGTTGTACCTCTTCTAATCACTGTTGTACCTCTTCTAATCACCATTGTACCTCTCCTAATCACTTTTGTACCTCTTCTAATCACCATTGTACCTCTCCTAATCACTGTTGTACCTCTTCTAATCACTGTTGTACTCTTCTAATCACTGTTGTACCTCTTCTAATCACTGTTGTACCTCTTCTAATCACTGTTGTACCTCTTCTAATCACTGTTGTACCTCTTCTAATCATAGTTGTACCTCTTCTAATCACTTGTGTACCTCTTCTAATCACTGTTGTAACTCTTCTGATCACTGTTGTACCTCTTCTAATCACTGTTGTACCTCTTCTAATCACCATTGTACCTCTCCTAATCACTTTTGTACCTCTTCTAATCACCATTGTACCTCTCCTAATCACTGTTGTACCTCTTCTAATCACTGTTGTACCTCTTCTAATCACTGTTGTACCTTTCTAATCACTGTTGTACCTCTTCTAATCCATTGTACCTCTTCTAATCTCACTTGTACCTCTTCTCATCACTGCTGTACCTCTTCTGATCACAGTTGTACCTCTTCTAATCACTGTTTACCTCTTTTAGTTATTGTTGTACCTCTTTTAATCACTTTTGTACCTCTTTTAATCACTGTTGTACCTCTTCTATTTACTGTTGTACCTCTCCTAATCACTGTTGTATGTTCTGATCACTGTTGTACCTCTTCCATTTACTTTTGTACCTCTTTTATCACCGTTGTACCTCTTCTAATCACTTTTGTATCTGTTCTAAAATTTAATAACGGCCGCGAAGCGGCCGTCAAAGCCCAACAAAGTTTAAAAACGGGCGCGAAGCGCCCGTCCAAGGCCAACAAAATTTGAAAAACGGGCGCGAAGCGCCCGTCCAAGGCCAACAAAAATTGAAAAACGGGCGCGAAGCGCCTAACAAGCTAAAAAACGGGCGCTAAGCGCCCGTATAAGTTCAACAGATTTAAAAAACGGGCGCGAAGCGCCCGTCCAAGGCCAACAAAAATTGAAAAACGGGCGCGAAGCGCCAGTATGAGTTCAACAAATTTAAAAAACGGGCGCGAAGCGCCCGTCTTGAGCCTCAATGTGGACTAAAAACCTCTAATAATTTTTTAAAAATTCAAAAAATCTCTCTAACCAATTCGATCAAGCGCCCGTACTATGCCGCGAAGCGGGCGAAAAGGCCCAAAAAATTTAAAAACGGGCGCGAAGCGCCCGTCTGAGGCCGCGAAGCGGCCGAAAAGGCCCAACTAAATTTAAAAACGGGCGCGAAGCGCCCGTCTGAGCTCAACAAATTTAAAAAACGGGCGCAAAGCGCCCGTTCGAGGCCGCGAAGCGGCCTAAAAGTCCCAGATAATTTTTTAAAAATTCCAAATCTCCACAACCAGAGCTAATCTAGGTAGCGAAGCTCCCAAAGCGCGAAGCGCTTTTTCCCAGCTAAATAGCCGACGGTTACGCACCCGCTAGTTTATATACTACTAAAGAAACAAGGCAACTCATTGCTAAAACTAAAATCTCGGGAACGGCTGGCGGGAGGGGCTCGGGAATGTGGCATTGCTTAAGCAACTTTTTGAGGCGCATCCAGGAAAACTATAGGCATTTTGGTCCGAGGGCCAACTGAGCGCCAGCGGCGCTGAAATGGCTTTTTGGGGGAAAATGCATGCAGTTTTTGGGCCATAACTTTTTTCTGGGAACCTGGAGCCAAAAATGTCTGCTGAAAGGGCCCTAAGTTGGAATGTTTGGGAAATTTTTTTCTTCTTGGTCGAGACCCTAGGATCAAAGCCCGAGCCTGCAAAAATTCGCAAAAATTTTTTTCCATTTTTTCGGTTTTTCAGTTTTTTGGGAATAACTCGCTGGGCATTGCGCTGAGCGTGTCGGCGCCAGCGAACTTTTTAAACAGTTTTTCAAGCTGCATCTAATGGTTTTTTTAAATTTCTGAAATTTTCAGAAATTTTCGAGCTAGGCCCCCTCGTCACTTTTGAGGTTTTTGAATTTTAGTATTTTTTACAGATTTTTCCTGGAAAAACGAAGACCACTTTCAAGCAACCGTTTTTCACGCTCTATCGATTGGTGTAATTGTCAGAAAAATTTTTCAAAATTTTTTTGGAAATAGAAAATTTTTGGCTGGTGAGCATAAATTTCAGTTATGTGACCATAACTTGGCAGGGGTTGATTTTAACAAAAAATCATCTTAGAGCTTTTTTGTAGAGAATTTTAAACCCTATCTATTATGCTTTGTCTTATCTTTTTATCTTAAATATGCAAAAAGTTATAAAATTAATTGTGATTTTGAAACTCAAAACCAAAGGGGGGACCCCATGGTTTTGCATTTCATGAAATTTTTTTTTGCTTCTAAATTAGCCAAAATGCATTTTTATGGCATAATTTGAGGTGCTGAATACGTATATACGCTTTATTTTGCGTTTCAGATTTTTTGAAAGGTGTTTAAAATTTTTTGAAAAATCGTCAAAATTTGAGCCCCGGAAAATCCAGTGAAATTTCGAAAATTCATAACTCTCTTCATTTTTGGTCAAATTTAGTGGAATAAAGCTGTAAAAATAGAGAAAAATTGGGAGAATTTTATGGGATTTATTTGGTACTTCTATCTTCCAAAATAAAAAAGTTATTCCAGAATTTCTAGAAAAATTCGATTTTTCAGAAAAAAATTCCTAACTCCCTTCTGAAAAAGTATTTTTTATAAATAAAATACTACAAAAATCCGCAATTTTTTGCTCTATTTTATAAATTTTATTTGGCATTTTTATCACTTTTTTAAGAATTGTTATAAAAATAAAAGTGATTTTTGGATTCGGGACCAAAGGGTGAGAGCATAGGATTTTTGAGTTGAAAAATTTTTTCGTCAAAAATCTTCCAAAAACATGTCTTTAGGGGTTATTTGGGCCGCTGATCACGAATATGTAATCAGATTTTACTTTAGACATGGTTAAGACCTCAGAATCCCTGTGTGATTGGGGATTCTGAGGAGTGTGAGCGCCTGTCCTGAGGCCGCGAAGCGGCCGAATGTCCCCCAAAAGATTAAAAAACGGGCGCGAAGCGCCGTCCTGAGGGCGAGAAGCGTCTGAATGTTCTCAACAAAATTAAAAACGGGCGCGAAGCGCCCCAATGTCCAAAACAAAATTAAAAAACGGGCGCGAAGCGCCCGTCCTGAAGCCGTGAAGCGGCCGATTGGGGGGTGGGTTGTGGGGAGGGGGAGTGGAGAGGGGTGGGGGGGGGGGGAGGCGTGGGTGGGAGGTGTGGGAGGTAGGTGGGGGTGGGGTGGTTGGGGTGGGGGGGGCGTGGGGGTTGGGAAGAGGCGGGGGCAGGGGGAAGCGTGGGGGGTAGGGTGGGGAGCCACGCATGTTGTGGTACACGCATCGATTATGAAAGCCGCGCATGCACTAGCAACGAAGTCCTTTGCGCGAAGCGGCCGAATTCCCCAAAAAATTAAAAGACGGGCTCGAAGCGCCCGTCCTGATGCCGCGAAGCGGCCGAATGTCCCCCAAAAACTAAAAAACGGGCGCGAAGCGACCGTCCTGAGGCCGCGAAGCAGCCGAATTCCCCCCAAAAAATTAAAAAACGGACGCGAAGCGCCCGTCCTGAGGCCGCGAAGCGGGCGAATTCCCCCCAAAAAATTAAAAAACGGGCGCGAACGCCCGTCCTGAGGATGCGATGAATTGCTAAATTACATCACTTTCTAGCGACGCGGCGAAGCCGCGTCCCATAGCGCGATAGCGCTTTAAAACTTCACACTAATGCAATTAATGTTTGTCTGTTTAAAATAACAAATGAGCATGTCCATTTTCTCTTCATCCAAAACCCAACGGCCTACGCCGCCCCCGTCAATTCCCACACGCTAGTTTATATACTATAAAATCAAATCGTGTTTCGTTGTCAAAAACAAAATCTCCCGGCCGAAGGCCGGGAGCGCCCTGAAAGTAGTGGAAGGGTCTTACAACTTTTTGAGGCGCATCTGGGAAAAATATGGGTTTTCCGCTCCGGTGGACGGTTCAGCGCGGGCGGCGCTGAAACGGCGTGAAATTTTTTTTGTCCGTCTTTGTTGGCCTGTAACTTTGCGAGAAGAAGCGGGAGCGGAAAATGCTTGGAGGTAGGATTTTAAGTTGGACTGTTTGGCACTGAATGCCGTTGGTTTGGGGGTTCTATCTCTAAATGCCAATGCTGCAGAAAATGACAAAATTTGGCACCCAATTTCGGCATTTTCCGTTTTTCGGGAATAACTCGCTGGGGGTTAAGCGGAGCGGGTTGGCGCCGCTTGAGCATTTGTGCAGTTTTTAAAGCTGCATCAGATGGCGTTTTCAGATTTTGAAAATTTTCAAAATTTTTCGAGCTAGGCCCCCTCGAAAATTTTTCGTTTTTGAATTTTATTATTTTTTGCCGATTTTTCCCAGGGAAACGGAGACCACTTTCAAGCAACCGTTTTTTGAGCTCTATCGATTGGTGGCATTTTTGAAAAAATTTCAAAATTTTCCGGAAATAGAAAAATTTTTTGGCCTGAGCGGGACATTTCAGTCCCGGGCCTATAACTCGTCAGGGGTTGATTTTATCGAAAAATTGTCTTAGAGGATTTTTGTAGAGAATTTTAAGCTCTATCTAATGTGCTTTATCCCATATTTTTATCTTTAATATAAAAAAAGATATAAAATAAAAATGAATTTTTAAATGCAAAACCAAAGGGGGGACCCCATGGATTTGCATTTCATGAGAAACTTTTTTGCTCCTAAAATTGCCAAAAAATACTTTTCTGGGCTAATTTGAGGTGCTGAACACGAATATGCACTTTATATTGCGTTTTGGATTTTTTGGAGGGAGGTAAAAAAATTTTGAAAAATCGTCAATTTTTTGGATTTGGGAATTTAAGTGATTCTTTGAAAATTCATAACTCGCCTCAAAATGGTCCAATTCAGCTCATTTAAAGCATAAAAAATAGCAAAAATTCGGGAGAATTTTATGAGATTTATTTGAAATTTATACCGCAAAAAGAAAAAAAGTTATTCCAGAAATTCTGGAAATTTTCTATTTTTCAGAAAAAAATTCAGAACTCGGTTCTGAAAACTCATTAGAGAAGAGTAAAATACTACAAAAATCCGCAATTTTTTGCTCTATTATATAAATTTTATTTGACCTTATCATCTTTTAAAATAAAGATACAAAAATAAAAGTGATTTTGGCATTCGGGACCAAAGGGGGTTGACAGGATTTTTGAGTGAAAATTTTTTTCAACAAAAATCTTCCAAAAACATGTCTTTATGGGTTATTTGGGCCGCTGATCACGAATACGTGATCAGATTTTACTTTTGACATCGTTAAGACCTCAGAATCCTTAAAAACGGGCGCGAAGCGCCCGTCCTGAGGCCGCGAAGCGGCCGAATGTTTCCCACACAATTAAAAAAAGGACGCGAAGCGCCCGTCCTGAGGCCGCGAAGCGGCCAAATGTCCTCAACAAAATTAAAAGACGGGCGCGAAGCGCCCGTCCTTAGGCCGCGAAGCGGCCGAATGTTCTCTACAAAATTAAAAGACGGGCGCGAAGCGCCCGTCCTGAGGCCGCGAAGCGGCCGAATGCCCACGAAAAAATTAAAAAACGGGCTCGAAGCGCCCGTCCTGAGGCCGCGAAGCGGCCGAATGTTCTCAACAAAATTAAAAACGGGCGCGAAGCGCCCGCACCTGAGGCCGCGAAGCGGCCGAATGTCCTCAACACAATTAATAAATGGGCGCGAAGCGCCCGTCCTGAGGCCGCGATGCGGCCGATTTCCCCAAAAAATTAAAAAACGGGCGCGAAGCGCCCGTCCTGAGGCCGCGAAGCGGCCTAATGTCCTCAACAAAATTAAAAAACGGGCGCGAAGCGCCCGTCCTTAGGCCGCGAAGCGGCCGAATGTTCTCTACAAAATTAAAAGACGGGCGCGAAGCGCCCGTCCTGAGGCCGCGAAGCGGCCGAATGCCCACGAAAAAATTAAAAAACGGGCTCGAAGCGCCCGTCCTGAGGCCGCGGAGCGGCCGAATGTTCTCTACAAAATTAAAAGACGGGCGCGAAGCGCCCGTCCTGAGGCCGCGAAGCGGCCGAATGCCCACGAAAAAATTAAAAAACGGGCGCGAAGCGCCCGTCCTGAGGCCGCGGAGCGGCCGAATGTTCTCTACAAAATTAAAAGACGGGCGCGAAGCGCCCGTCCTGAGGCCACGAAGCGGCCGAATGTCCTCAACAAAATTAAAAAATGGGCGCGAAGCGCCCGTCCTGAGGCCGCGATGCTGCCGATTTCCCCCCAAAAAATTAAAAAACGGGCGCGAAGCGCCCGTCCTGAGGCCGCGAAGCGGCCTAATGTCCTCAACAAAATTAAAAAACGGGCGCGAAGCGCCCGTCCTGAGGCCGCGAAGCGGCCGAATGCCCACGAAAAAATTAAAAAACGGGCGCGAAGCGCCCGTCCTGAGGCCGCGGAGCGGCCGAATGTTCTCTACAAAATTAAAAGACGGGCGCGAAGCGCCCGTCCTGAGGCCACGAAGCGGCCGAATGTCCTCAACAAAATTAAAAAATGGGCGCGAAGCGCCCGTCCTGAGGCCGCGATGCTGCCGATTTCCCCCAAAAAATTAAAAAACGGGCGCGAAGCGCCCGTCCTGAGGCCGCGAAGCGGCCGAACGTCCCCCAAAAAATTAAAAAACGGGCGCGAAGCGCCCGTCCTGAGGCCGCGAAGCGGCCGAATATCCCCCAAAAAATTAAAAACGGGCGCGAAGCGCCCGTCCTGAGGCCGCGAAGCGGCCGAATGCCCACGAAAAAATTAAAAAACGGGCGCGAAGCGCCCGTCCTGAGGCCGCGGAGCGGCCGAATGTTCTCTACAAAATTAAAAGACGGGCGCGAAGCGCCCGTCCTGAGGCCGCGAAGCGGCCGAATGTCCCTAAAAAAATTAAAAAACGGGCGCAAAGCGCCCGTCCTGAGGCCGCGAAGCGGCCGAATGTCCCCCAAAAAATTAAAAAACGGGCCCGTCCTGAGGCCGCGAAGCGGCCGAACGTCCCCCAAAAAATTAAAAAACGGGCGCGAAGCGACCGTCCTGAGGCCGCGAAGCGGCCGAATATCCACCAAAAAATTAAAAACGGGCGCGAAGCGCCCGTCCTGAGGCTGCGATGAATTGCTAAATTACATCAATTTCTAGCGACGCGGCGAAGCCGCGTCCCTGAGCGCGAAGCGCTTTCCCCACAGCAACAGAACTCAATTGATAATGTTTTGTATGTTTTAAAATAACAAATGAGGGCCATATATTACCAAGCCACGCATGCACACCATAGCCAACTGTGCACCCTAGTTTATATACTTTAGAATAACAGTGCAACTCATTTCCAAAAACAAAATCTCCTTACGGTTTGCCGGGAGGGATTCGAAATTTCGACCTTGGGGGCAACTTTTGACGGCGCATCCAGGAAAACTATAGGCATTTTGGTCCGAGGGCCAACTGAGCGCCAGCGGCGCTGAAATGGTTTTTCAAAATTTTTTTTGCTGTTTTTTGGATTCAAAAATTTTTTAAAGGCCTAAATGAAAAAATCGGCCTCGATAGGATTTTAAGTTGGAATGTTTGCCACATTTTTTGCTTCTTGACCGAACCCCTAGGGCCTACCAGTTTTTCCGAAAAACTGACTAAAAATTGCATACTTTTTTGGGCCTTTTCAGCGCCGGTGGAATAACTCCCCGGCTTTTTGATGGGAGGAGGTCGGTGTAAGCGGCTTTTTTGTAGAGCTCGACGAGCTCTATCCAACCATGTTTTCGCCTTTCGAAAATTTTCAGAAATTTTCGAGCTAGGCCCCCTCGAAAATTTTCCGTTTTTGAATTTTATGATTTTTTTACAGATTTTTCCGGGAAAACGGAGACCACTTTCAAGCAACCGTTTTTCATGCTCTATCGATTGGTGTCATTTTCAGAAAAATTTTTCAAAAATTTTTTGGAAATAGAAAATTTTTGGTTGCTAGGCCTCAATTTCAGTTCTGGCGCAATAACTCGTCAGGAGTTGAATTTATCAAAAAATCGTCTACGAGCTTTTTTGTAGAGAATTTTAAGCTTTATCTAATGTGCTTTATCTCATGTTTTTATCACGATTTTAAAAAAAGTTATAAAATTAATTGTGATTTTGAAATTCTAAATCATAGGGGGGACCCCATGGTTTTGCATTTCATGAAAAATTTTTTTGCTCCTAAAATTGCCAAAATGCATTTTTATGGCATAATTTAATGTGCTGAACATGAATATACGCTTTATTTTGCGTTTCAGAGTTTTTGGAAGGTGGTTAAAAATTTTTGAAAAATCGTCAATTTTTGGGCCTCCAAAAATCAAGCGGAATTTCGAAAATTCATAATTCACTTCACTTTTGGTCAATTTTAGTGGAATAAAGTTTGAAAAATAGCAAAAAATTAGTAGAATTTTATGAGATTTATTTGGAATTTCTTTCTTCCAAAATAAAAAAGTTATTCCAGAATTTCTGGAAAAATTCGATTTTTCAGAAAAAAATTCCTAACTCCCTTCTAAAAAAGTATTTTATAAAAATAATATACTCAAAAAATCCGCAATTTTTTGCTCTATTTTATAAATTTTATTTTAGCTTTTTATCACTTTTTTGAAAAAAGGTTATAGAATAAAAGTGATTTTGGAATTTGGGACCACAGGGGTGTGACCATGATTTTTGAGTGGAAAATTTTTTTCACCAAAAATCTTCCAAAAATATGATTTTAGGGGTTATTTGGGACGCTGATCACGAATATGTAATCAGATTTTACATACATGGTTAAGACCTCAGAATCCCGGTGTGATTGGGGATTCTGAGGGGTGGGGCGCCAGGTTCGGATCCGGGCCGTGGGACGCGCATCGCCTGTCCTGAGGCCGCGAAGCGGCCGAATGTCCGCCAAAAAATTAAAAAACGGGCGCGAAGCGCCCGTCTTGAGGCCGCGAAGCGGCTAAATGTTCCCACAGAATTAAAAAACGGGCGCGAAGCGCCCGTCCTGAGGCCGCGAAGCGGCCGAATGTTCTCAACAAAATTAAAAGACGGGCAAGAAGCGCCCGTCCTGAGGCTGCGATGAATTGCTAAATTACATCACTTTCTAGCGACGCGGCGAAGCCGCGTCCCATAGCGCGATAGCGCTTTAAAACTTCACACTAATACAATTAATGTTTGTCTGTTTAAAATAACAAATGAGCATGTCCATTTTATCTTCATCCAAAACCCAACGGCCTACGCCCCCCGTCAATTCCCACACGCTAGCCGCGAAGCGGCCGAAAGTCGTCTACAAAATTATGAATGCGTCCTCGCGATGCCTGTAGACCGAAAATCCCTTGGCGTGGGCTGAGAGGGGAGAGGCGTGGGGGGGAGGGGGAGATGTGAGGGAGAGGCGTGTGGGGGGGGGGGGTTGGGGGGAGGGGGAGTGGGGGGGAGGTTGGGGAGGGGGGCCCACAAAAAAAGAAAATTTTGGGAGGTAGGGGTGGGGGGTGGGGTGGTTGGGGAGGGGGGGGGCGTGGGGTTGGGAAGAGGCGGGGCAGGGGGAAGCGTGGGGGGAAGGTTGGGGAGCCACGCATGTTGTGGTACACGCATCGATTATGGAAGCCGCGCATGCACTAGCAACGAAGTCCTTTGCGCGAAGCGCTCATGTAATGCATATTCTTTTCAATCTCCAAAAGTATACTGTCTACACCGTGCAATCACTGTGCAAAGCAACTGTCTACACCGAGCAAATTACTTGCGCCAACACGCTAGTTTATATATACCTAAAGAAACAGATGAACCTCATTGCTAAAACAAAAATCTCGGGAACCGCTGGCGGAGGGACTCGGGATTTCGACCTTGGGGGCAACTTTTGACGGCGCATCCAGGAAAACTATAGGCATTCCGGTCCGAGGCCAACTGAGCGCCAGCGGCGCTGAAACGGCTTTTTTTAAATTTTTTTTTGCTGTTTTTGGGATTCAAAAATTTTTTAAAGTCCTAAATGAAAAATCGGCCTCGATAGGAAATCAAGTTGGGAGGTTTGGCACAACTTTTTGCTCTTCACCGACCTCGTAGGGCCTACCAGTTTTTCCGAAAACTGCGCAAAAATTGCATACTTTTTTGGCCATTTCAGCGCCGGCGGAATAACTCGTCGGGGTTTGGAGGGAGGAGGTCGGTGTAAGCGGCTTTTTTGTACAGCTCGACGAGCTCTATCCAACCATGTTTTTGGATTTCTGAAATTTTCAGAAATTTTCGAGCTAGGCCCCCTCGAAAATTTTCCGTTTTTTAATTTTTATTATTTTTTTACAGATTTTTCCGGGGAAAACGGAGACCACTTCCAAGCAACCGTTTTTGATGCTCTATCGATTGGTGTCATTTTCAGAAAAAATTTTAAAAAATTTTTTTGGAAATAGAAATTTTTTGGTTGGTAGGCCTCAATTTCAGTTCTGGCGCAATAACTCGTCAGGAGTTGAATTTATCAAAAATCGTCTAAGAGCTTTTTTGTAGAGAATTTTAAGCCAATATAATGAGCTTTATCTCATGTTTATAGCATGAGTTTAAAAAAAGTTATAAAATTAATTGTGATTTTGAAACTCAAAACCATAGGGGGGACCCCATGGTTTTGCATTTCACGAAAAATTTTTTTACTCCTAAATTAGCCAAAATGCATTTTTATGGCCTAATTTAAGGTGCTGAAGACGAATATATTACTTTAGTTTGGTTTCAGACTTTTTGGAAGGTGGTTACAAATTTTTGAAAAATCGTCAAAATTTGAAGCCCCGGAAAATCCAGTGAAAATTTCGAAAAATTCATAACTCTCTTCATTTTTGGTCAAATTTAGTGTAATTAAGTTTGAAAAATAGCAAAAAATTAGGAGAATTTTATGATATTTATTTGGGATTTCTATCTTGCAAACAATAAAAGTTATTCCAGAAATTCTGGAAATTTTCGATTTTTCAGAAAAAAATTCCTAACTCCCTTCTGAAAAAGTATTTTATAAAAAAAATATACTCAAAAAATCCGCAATTTTTTTGCTCTATTTTATAAATTTTATTTTAGCTTTTTATCACTTTTTTGAAAAAAGTTATAGAAATACAAGTGATTTTGGAATTTGGGACCACAGGGGGTGAGCAGGATTTTTGAGTGGAAAATTTTTTCCACCAAAAATCTTCCAAAAATATGCTTTTAGGTGTTATTTGGGCCGCTGATCACGAATATGTAATCAGATTTTAATTTAGACATGGCTAAGACCTCAGAATCCCCGTGTAATTGGGGATTCTGAGGAGTGGAGTGCCCGTCCTGAGGCCGCGAAGCGGCCGAACGTCTCCCAAAAAAATTACAAAACGGGCGCGAAGCGCCTGTCCTGAGGCCGCGAAGCGGCCGAATATCCCACAAAAAATTAAAAACTGGCGCAAAGCGCCTGTCCTGAGGCCGCGAAGCGGCCGGATCCCTCCCACAAAATTAAAAAACGGCGCAAAGCGCCCGTCCTGAGGCCGCGAAGCGGCCGAATATCCACAAAAATTACAAAACGGGCGCGAAGCGCCTGTCCTGAGGCCGCGAAGCGGCCGGATCCCTCCCACAAAATTAAAAAACGGGCGCGAAGCGCCCGTCCTGAGGCGCGAAGCGGCCGAATACACAAAAAATTAAAAACGGGCGCGAAGCGCCTGTCCTGAGGCCGCGAAGCGGCCAGATCCCTCCCACAAAATTAAAAAAACGGGCGCGAAGCGCACGTCCTGAGGCCGCGAAGCGGCCGAATGTCCCCGCAAAAGTGCCCGTCCTGAGGCCGCGAAGAGGCCGAATGTTCTAACAAAATTAAAAAACGGGCGCGAAGCGCCCGTCCTGAGGCGCGAAGCGGCCGAATTTTCTCAACAAAATTAAAAGACGGGCGCGAAGCGCCCGTCCTGAGGCCGCGAAGCGGCCGAATGTCCCTGAAAAATTAAAAAAACGGGCGCGAAGCGCCCGTCCTGAGGCCGCGAAGCGGCGAATGTCCCCCGAAAAATTAAAAAACGGGCGCGAAGCGCCCGTCCTGAGGCCGCGAAGCGGCCGAATGCCACCCGAAAAATTAAAAAACGGGCGCGAAGCGCCCGTCCTGAGCCGCGAAGCGGCGAATGTTCTCAACAAAATTAAAAAACGGGCGCGAAGCGCCCGTCCTGAGGCTGCGATGAATTGCTAAATTACATCACTTTCTAGCGACGCGGCGAAGCCGCGTCCATAGCGCGATAGCGCTTTAAAACAGCACACTAATGCAATTAATGTTTGTCTGTTTAAAATAACAAATGAGCATGTCCATTTTATCTTCATCCAAAACCCAACGGCCTACGCCGCCCCCGTCAATTCCCACACGCTAGTTTATATATACATAGAGAAAAAGGGGGTTTCGTCTTCAAAAACAAAATCTCCCGGCCGAAGGCCGGGAGCGCCCTGAAAGTAGTGGAAGGGTCTTACAACTTTTTGAGGCGCATCTGGGAAAAATAAGGGTTTTCCGCTCCGGTGGCCAACTGAGTCCTGGCGGCCAATTTCTCACTTTTGCTTGCGTTTGATGGCCCATAACTTTTTTTCTAAAACTCTGATCAAAAAATGCTTGCTGGTAGGAAACTAAGTTGAAGTGTTTTCTAATTTTCAAAAAAAATTCCAGGCCTCTACCTATACTTGGAAGGGCTGCAGAAATTGGCAACTTTTCAGTACCAACTTTGCCCAGTTCAGTCCCCGTTGAATAACTCATTAGGCTTTGACCTGAGCGCAGGGTGGCCAGCAGACTTATTGTAGAGCTCGGTGAGCTCGATTTTTCCAGATTTTAAAATTTCGAAAATTTTCAAAATTTTTCGAGCTAGGCCTAAAAATCGGTTTTCGGGTTTTTGAATTTTAGGATTTTTTAACGAATTTTCCCAGAAAAACGGAGACCACTTTCAAGCAACCGTTTTTCGAGCTCTATCGATTGGTGATATTTTTGAAAAAATTTCGATTTTTTCCCGCAAATAGAAAAAATTTTTGGCCTGAGCGGGACATTTGAGTCCCGGGTCCATAACTCGTTAGGGGTTGGTTTTATCGAAAAAAATCCTTAGGGCAAAATTGTAGAGCTTTTGAAGCTCTATCGAATGGTGTAGGATAGGTCGAGAAAATTTCAAAAATTTTCGAGCCAGGCCCCCTAGAAATTTTCGGAAATTTTTTTTCGGACGAAAATGGGGGTGAAAAATTTTTTTCTGGGTATTTTTAAGGTGCTGAGCACGAATCTGATCTTCGTTTTCAGTTTAGGAATTTTTGGAATTTTTTAAAAATTTTTTATTTTTTGGCAATTTTTTGACCCTCTGGAATTTGGGCGAATATTGGAAAATTCATAACTCGGTGATGGTTTCATCGATTTAACTATAATAAAGCTTTAAAAATAGAGAAAAATAAGGAGAATTTTATGGGATTTATTTGAGTTTTTTATCACAAAAAAGAAAAAAGTTATTCCAGAATTTCTGGAAATTTTAGATTTTTCAGAAAAAAATTCGTTACTGCCTTCTGAAAAGCTATTTGAGAAAAGTAAAATACTACAAAAATCCGCAATTTTTTGCTCTATTATATAAATTTTATTTGGCATTTCTATCACATTTTTAAAAAAAGATACAAAAATAAAAGTGATTTTGGGATTCGGGACCAAAGGGGGTGGGTGACCAGGATTTTTGAGTGAAAAAATTTTTTCGCCAAAAATCTTCCAAAAACATGTCATTAGTGCTATTTTATGACGCTGATCACGAATACGTGATCAGATTTTACTTTTGACATCGTCAAGACCTCAGAATCCCTGTGTGATTGGGGATTCTGGGACATGTTCTGAGGGGGGGGGGGCCGCAGGTTCGAATCCGGACGGTGTAACATTATTTTTCTTTGTATTTTTGGCTTATTTTACAATGTTTTTAATTAATTTTTGAAGATTTCTTTTAAATTATTTAAATTTATTTTTTTTAAATTAAAGAATTTCATTATTTATTTTTGAATTTGTAAAAAAAAATTCATTTAATTTCAAATTAAATAAATATTTAATTAATAATTTCCAAGGTTGTTTTTAATTAATAAAAGAGTATTTTATTATTAAAAAATTTTTAAATTAAAATGCACTCGATTTTTAACTTTTAATAAAAACGTTTCCTTATTTATTTAATTTTAAACAATATTGTACCTCTCCTAACAATGTTGTACCACTTCTAATCACAGTTGTACCTCTTCTCATCACTGTTCTACCTCTTCTCATCACTTTTTACCTCTGTTATCACTTTTTTACCTCTTTAAATCACTTTTGTACCTCTTTAAATCACATTTGTAACTCTTCATCAAATTTGTACCTCTTCTAATCTCTGTTGTACCTCTTCTAATCTCTGTTGTACCTCTTCTAATCTCTGTTGTACCTCTTCTAATCACTGTTACACCTCTTCTATCACTTTTGTACCTCTTCTAATCTCTGTTGTACCACTTCTAATCACAGTTGTACCTCTTCTAATCACTTTTGTACCTCTTCTCATCACTTTTGTACCTCTGTTATCACTTTTTTTACCTCTTTAAATCACTTTTGTACCTCTTTAAATCACATTTGTAACTCTTCATCAAATTTGTACCTCTTCTAATCTCTGTTGTACCTCTTCTAATCTCTGTTGTACCTCTTCTAATCTCTGTTGTACCTCTTCTAATCACTGTTACACCTCTTCTATCACTTTTGTACCTCTTCTAATCTCTGTTGTACCACTTCTAATCACAGTTGTACCTCTTCTAATCACTTTTGTACCTCTTCTCATCACTTTTGTACCTCTGTTATCACTTTTTTACCTCTTTAAATCACTTTTGTACCTCTTTAAATCACATTTGTAACTCTTCATCAAATTTGTACCTCTTCTAATCTCTGTTGTACCACTTCTAATCTCTGTTGTACCTCTTCTAATCTCTGTTGTACCACTTCTAATCTCTGTTGTACCACTTCTAATCTCTGTTGTACCTCTTCTAATCTCTGTTGTACCACTTCTAATCTCTGTTGTACCTCTTCTAATCTCTTGTACCACTTCTAATCTCTGTTGTACCTCTTCTAATCTCTGTTGTACCACTTCTAATCTCTGTTGTACCTCTTCTAATCTCTGTTGTACCTCTTCTAATCTCTGTTGTACCTCTTCTAATCTCTGTTGTACCACTTCTAATCTCTGTTGTACCACTTCTAATCTCTGTTGTACCACTTCTAATCTCTGTTGTACCTCTTCTAATCTCTGTTGTACCACTTCTAATCTCTGTTGTACCTCTTCTAATCTCTGTTGTACCACTTCTAATCTCTGTTGTACCTCTTCTAATCTCTGTTGTACCACTTCTAATCTCTGTTGTACCTCTTCTAATCTCTGTTGTACCTCTTCTAATCTCTGTTGTACCTCTTCTAATCACTGTTACACCTCTTCTAATCACTGTTTCACCTCTTCTGATGAATGTTGTACCACTTCTAATCACTTTTGTACCTCTTCAAATCACTGGAAGCGGCCTAAGAATCCCAGATAATCGTTTAAAAATTCCAAATATCTTCATAACCCATAACTGATCTAGGTAGCGAAGCTCCCAAAGCGCGAAGCGCTTTTTCCCAGCTAAATAGCCGACGGTTCACGCACCCGCTAGTTTAGATATAACTAAAGCAACATCGAGTTTCATTGCTAAAACAAAAATCTCGGGAACCGCTGGCGGGAGGGGTTCGAGATTTTGACCTTGGGGGCAACTTTTGACGGCGCATCCAGGAAAACTATAGGCATTTTGATCCGAGGGCCAGTTCAGCGCCAGCGGCGCTGAAACGGCTTTTTCAAAAATTTTTTTGCTGTTTTTTGGATTCAAAAATTTTTTAAAGGCCTAAATGAAAAATCGGCCTCGATAGGATTTTAAGTTGGAATGTTTGCCACATTTTTTGCTTCTTCACCGAACCCCTAGGGCCTACCAGTTTTTCCGAAAAACTGACTAAAAATTGCATACTTTTTTGGGCCATTTCAGCGCCGGTGGAATAACTCCCCGGCTTTTGATGGGAGGAGGTCGGTGTAAGCGGCTTTTTGTAGAGCTCGACGAGCTCTATCCAACCATGTTTTTAGATTTCAGAAATTTTCAGAAATTTTCGAGCTAGGCCCCCTCGAAAATTTTCCGTTTTTGAATTTTATTATTTTTTACAGATTTTTCCGGGGAAAACGGAGACCACTTTCAAGCAACCGTTTTTCATGCTCTATCGATTGGTGTCATTTTCAGAAAAATTTTTCAAAAATTTTTTGGAAATAGAAAATTTTTGGTTGCTAGGCCTCAATTTCAGTTCTGGCGCAATAACTCGTCAGGAGTTGAATTTATCAAAAAATCGTCTAAGAGCTTTTTTGTAGAGAATTTTAAGCCCAATCTAATGTGCTTTATCTCATGTTTTAACCATGAGTTTAAAAAAAGTTATGAAATTAATTGTGATTTTGAAATTAAAAACCATAGGGGGGACCCCATGGTTTTGCATTTCATGAAAAATTTTTTTGCTCCTAAATTAGCCAAAATGCATTTTTATGGCCTAATTTAAGGTGCTGAACTCGAATATATACTTTATTTTTGGTTTCAGACTTTTTGGAAGGTGGTTATAAATTTTTGAAAAATCGTCAAAATTTGAGCCCCGGAAAATCCAGTGAAATTTCGAAAATTCATAACTCTCTTCATTTTTGGTCAAATTTAGTGGAATAAAGCTGTAAAAATAGAGAAAAATTGGGAGAATTTTATGGGATTTATTTGGTACTTCTATCTTCCAAAATAAAAAAGTTATTCCAGAATTTCTAGAAAAATTCGATTTTTCAGAAAAAAATTCCTAACTCCCTTCTGAAAAAGTATTTTTTATAAATAATATACTCAAAAAATCCGCAATTTTTTGCTCTATTTTATAAATTTTATTTTAGCTTTTTATCACTTTTTTGAAAAAAGTTATAGAAATAAAAGTGATTTTGGAATTTGGGACCACAGGGGTGTGACCATGATTTTTGAGAGGAAAAATTTTTTCACCAAAAATCTTCCAAAAACATGTCTTTAGGGGTTATTTGGGCCGCTGATCACGAATACGTGATCAGATTTTACTTTAGACAAGGTTAAGACCTCAGAATCCCTGTGTGATTGGGGATTCTGAGGGGTGGGGCGGCATGTTCGGACCCAGGCCGTGTAAATTAAAAAACGGGCGCGAAGCGCCCGTCTGAGGCAGCGAAGCGGCCGAATGTTATCAACAAAATTAAAAAACGGGCGCGAAGCGCCCGTCCTGAGGCCGCGAAGCGGCCGAATGTCCCCAAAAAATTAAAAAACGGGCGCGAAGCGCCCGTCCTAAGGCCGCGAAGCGGCCGAATGTTATCAACAAAATTAAAAAACGGGCGCGAAGCGCCCATCCTGAGGCCGCGAAGCGGCCAAACGTCTCCAAAAAAAATTAAAAAACGGGCGCGAAGCGCCCGTCCTGAGGCCGCGAAGCGGCCGAACGTCTCCAAAACAAATTAAAAAACGGGCGCGAAGCGCCCGTCCTGAGGCCGCGAAGCGGCCAACGTCTCCCAAAAAAATTAAAAAACGGGCGCGAAGCGCCCGTCCTGAGGCCGCGAAGCGGCCGACGTTCCTCACAAAATTAAAAACGGGCGCGAAGCGCCCGTCCTGAGGCCGCGAAGCGGCCGAACGTCTCCCAAAAAATTAAAAAACGGGCGCAAAGCGCCCGTTCTGAGGCCGCGAAGCGACCGGATTCCCACTACAAAATTAAAAAACGGGCGCGAAGCGCCCGTCCTGAGGCCGCGAAGCGGCCGAACGTCTCCAAAACAAATTAAAAAACGGGCGCGAAGCGCCCGTCCTGAGGCCGCGAAGCGGCCGAACGTCTCCAAAAAAAATTTAAAAACGGGCGCGAAGCGCCCGTCCTGAGGCCGCGAAGCGGCCGAACGTCTCCAAAACAAATTAAAAAACGGGCGCGAAGCGCCCGTCCTGAGGCCGCGAAGCGGCCGAACGTCTCCCAAAAAAATTAAAAAACGGGCGCGAAGCGCCCGTCCTGAGGCCGCGAAGCGGCCGAACGTTCCTCACAAAATTAAAAAACGGGCGCGAAGCGCCCGTCCTGAGGCCGCGAAGCGGCCGAACGTCTCCCAAAAAATTAAAAAACGGGCGCTAAGCGCCCGTTCTGAGGCCGCGAAGCGACCGGATTCCCACTACAAAATTAAAAAACGGGCGCGAAGCGCCCGTCCTGAGGCCGCGAAGCGGCGAATGTTCTCAACAAAATTAAAAACGGGCGCGAAGCGCCCGTCCTGAGGCTGCGATGAATTTCTAAATAACATCACTTTCTAGCGACGCGGCGAAGCCGCGTCCCATAGCGCGATAGCGCTTTAAAACAGCACACTAATGCAATTAATGTTTTGTATGTTTTAAAATAACAAATGAGCATGTCCATTTTCTCTTCATCCAAAAGCCAATTGCCTACGCCGCCCCCGTCAATTCCAACACGCTAGTTTCTACTCTATATAGAATAATCTCAGGACTCGTCTCTAAAACCAAAATCTCGGGAACGGGCGCCGGGAGGGGCTCGGGAGTGTGACATCACTTAACCAACTTTTGACGGCGCATCTGGGAAAAATACGGGTTTTCCGGTCCGGCGGCCAGTTCAGCGCCAGCGGCGCTGAAACGGCCCAAAAATTTTTTTGTCCGTTTTTGCCGGCCTGTATCTTTGCGGGAAGAAGCGGGAGCGAAAAACGCTTGGTGGGAGGATTTTAAGTTGGAGTGTTTGGGAAAACTTGGCGTTTATTTGGCAGGCCAACCTGCAAAAGCCTGGCCTGTACACGTTGGCAAAATTTGAAAACCATTTTTGGCGTTTTTCGATTTTCGCGAATAACTCGCTGGGGGTTAAGCGGAGCAAGTTGACGCCGCTTGAGCATTTGTGTAGTTTTTAAAGCTGCATCCGATGGCGTTTTCAGATTTTGAAAATTTTGAAAATTTTTCGAGCTAGGCCCCTCGAAAATTTTTCGTTTTTGAATTTTATTATTTTTTGCCGATTTTTCCCAGGAAAACGGAGACCACTTTCAAGCAACCGTTTTTTAAGCTCTATCGATTGGTGGCATTTTTGAAAAAATTTCAAAATTTTCCGGAAATAGAAAAATTTTTTGGCCTGAGCGGGACATTTCAGTCCCGGGCCTATAACTCGTCAGGAAGCGGTTTTATCGAAAAATTGTCTTAGAGCATTTTTGTAGAGAATTTCGAGCTCTATTTAATATACTTTATTTGATCTTTTTATCTTTAATATAAAAAAAGATATAAAATAAAAATGAATTTTTAAATGCAAAACCAAAGGGGGGACCCAATGGTTTTGCATTTCATGAAAAATTTTTTTACTCCTAAATTAGCCAAAATGCATTTTTATGGCATAATTTGAGGTGCTGAATACGTATATGCACTTTATATTGCGTTTTGGATTTTTTGGAGGGTGGTAAAAAAATTTTGAAAAATCAATAATTTTTGGCCCTTGAAAATTCAACCTAAATTATAAAAATTCATAACTCGCCTCAAAATGGTCAAATTCAGCTCATTTAAAGCATAAAAAATAGCAAAAAATCGGGAGAATTTTATGAGATTTATTTGAAATTTATACCGCAAAAACAAAAAAAGTTATTCCAGAAATTCTGGAAATTTTCGATTTTTCAGAAAAAAATTCAGAACTCGGTTCTGTAAAGGTGTTTTTGAAATTTTAAATACTTAAAAAATCCGCAATTTTTTGCTCTATTATATAAATTTTATTTGACCTTTTTATCATCTTTTAAAATAAAGATACAAAAATAAAAGTGATTTTGGCAGTCGGGACCAAAGGGGGGTGACCAGGATTTTTGAGTGAAAAATTTTTTTCAACAAAAATCTTCCAAAAACATGTCTTTAGGGGTTATTTGGGCCGCTGATCACGAATACGTGATCAGATTTTACTTTTGACATAGTCAAGACCTCAGAATCCCTGTGTGATTGGGGATTCTGAGATATCATTCTGAGGGGGGAGGGGGCAGGTTCGGATCCGGACGGTGTACATTATTTTTCTATTTATTTTTGAGTTATTTTTCAATGCTTTTAATTAATTTGAAGATTGGTTGTAAATTTTAAATTTTTTTTTAATAAATAATTTCATTATTATTTTTTATCTGTAAAAAATAATATCATTTCAAATTAAGTGAATATTCAATAAATAATTTCCAACGTTGTTTTTAATTACGCGAAGCGGCCGAATGATCACATAAAATTATGAAAATGGCGCGAAGCGCCCGTCCTGAGGCCGCGAAGCGGCCGAATGTCCTCCACAAAATTATGAATGCGTTAGGCGCGGAGCGCCCTTTGAAGCCGCGAAGCGGCCGAATTAAACCTTAAATATAAAAAGGGCGCGGAGCGCCCTTTGAGTCCGCGAAGCGGCCGAAGGTCCTCCACAAAATTATGAATGCGTCCTCGCGATGACTGTAGACTGAAAATCCCTTATCACATCCATAAATTCATTTCAAAATCGCGCATGCACTAGCAACGAAGTCCTTTGCGCGAAGCGCTCATGTCAGCGCCCGCCCATATATACCAAAAGTATACTGTCTACACCGAGCAATTACTGTGCAAAGCATACTGTCTACACCGAGCAACTACTGCGCCACAACACGCTAGTTTATTACTATAAAATCAAATCGTGTTTCGTTGCTAAAACAAAAAATCTCCGGAACCGCTAATCGGGGGGAGCTGAAATTTGGCATGCAGGGGTAACTTTTGACGGCGCATTCAGGAAAACTATAGGCATTCCGGTCCGGCGGCCAACTGAGCGCCAGCGGCGCTGAAATGGCTTTTTGCTTTTTTCAAGAGCCTGTAAAACTATGGGTTTTGGTCTGATCGAAAAATGTCCGCTGGGAGGGCACTCCGCACAAGTGTCCTCTACAAAATTGGTGTTGATCATTTTTTGCTACGACTAACCGTATTCCGTGTACAAGTGAGCAAAAATTGCCAACTCGAAAACCGGAATTTCGTTTTTCGGGAATAACTCTGCGGGATTTGCCTATATCCAGTGCACATAGAAAATGATTATGTGTAATTTTTTGAGCTCTATCCAACCGTGTTTTTGGATTTTTAAAATTTTCAGAAATTTTCGAGCTAGGCCTAAAAAACGGTTTTTTGGTTTTTTAATTTTTTGATTTTTTAACGAATTTTCCAGCAAAAACGAAGACCACTTCCAAAACATAGTTTTTCGAGCTCTATCGATTGGTGACATTTTCAGAAAAATTTTGGTTTTTTTCCGGAAATAGAAAAATTTTTTGCTCTGACCGGGACATTTCAGTCCCGGGCCTATAACTCGTCGGGAGTTGATTTTAGCCAAAAATCTTGCAAGAGCATTTTTGTAGAGAATTTTAAGCTCTATCCAATGTGTTTTATCCCATATTCTTAACATGAGTATAAAAAAAGTTATAAAATAAAAACGGATTTTTAAATGCAAAACCAAAGGGGGGACCCCATGGTTTCGAAATTCATGGAAAATTTTTTTGCTTCTAAAATTGCCAAAAAATACTTTTCTGGGGTAATTTGAGGTGCAGGGCACGAATATACACTTTATATTGAGTTTCGGATATTTTGGAGAGTGATAAAAAATTTTGAAAAAACATCAAAAATTGGGCCACGAAAAATCCAGGAAGTTTTGAAAATTCATAACTCTCCTCAAAAGGGTCAATTCATCTCAATTTAAGCGTAAAAATTGAGAAAAATATGCTGAATTTTATATTTTTTATTAGGTTTATAAATGCCGAAAATTCAAAAAGTTAGGCTTGGATTTCTGGAAATATTTATTTTTTTATTAAAAAGTTCATAACTCATTCCAAAAAAAATGCTAAGGAATATTTAAATATTCATAAAATCCGCAATATTTTTCTCTACAAAATATGTTTTATTTGAGATGGCGCGAAGCGCCCGTCCTGAGGCCGCGAAGCGGCCGAATGTCCCCCAAAAAATTAAAAAACGGGCGCGAAGCGCCCGTCCTGAGGCCGCGAAGCGGCCGAATGTTCCCAACAAAATTAAAGAACGGGCGCGAAGCGCCCGTCCTGAGGCCGCGAAGCGGCCGAATGTCCCCCAAAAAATTAAAAAACTGGCGCGAAGCGCCTGTCCTGAGGCCGCGAAGCGGCCGAATGTCCTCCAAAAAATTAAAAAACGGGCGCGAAGCGCCCGTCCTGAGGCCGCGAAGCGGCCGAATGTCCCCCAAAAAATTAAAAAACGGACGCGAAGCGGCCGAATGTTATCAACAAAATTAAAAAACGGGCGCGAAGCGCCCGTCCTGAGGCGCGAAGCGGCCGAATGTTCCCAAAAAATTAATAAACGGGCGCGAAGCGCCCGTCCTGAGGCCGCGAAGCGGCCGAATGTTCCCAACAAAATTAAAGAACGGGCGCGAAGCGCCCGTCCTGAGGCCGCGAAGCGGCCGAATGTCCCCCAAAAAATTAAAAAACGGGCGCGAAGCGCCTGTCCTGAGGCCGCGAAGCGGCCGAATGTCCCCCAAAAAATTAAAAAACGGGCGCGAAGCGCCCGTCCTGAGGCCGCGAAGCGGCCGAATGTCCCCCAAAAAATTAAAAAACGGGCGCGAAGCGGCCGAATGTTATCAACAAAATTAAAAAACGGGCGCGAAGCGCCCGTCCTGAGGCCGCGAAGCGTCCGAATGTTCCACAAAATAAAAAAACGGGCGCGAAGCGCCCGTCCTGAGGCCGCGAAGCGGCCGAATGTTCCCAAAAAATTAAAAAACGGGCACGAAGCGCCCGTCCTGAGGCCGCGAAGCGGCCGAATGTTCTTAACAAAATTAAAAAACGGGCGCGAAGCGCCCGTCCTGAGGCAGCGAAGCGGCCGAATGTCACCAAAAAATTAAAAAACGGGCGCGAAGCGCCCGTCCTGAGGCCGCGAAGCGGCCGAATGTTCCCAAAAAATTAAAAAACGGGCGCGAAGCGCCCGTCCTGAGGCCGCGAAGCGGCCGAATGTCCCTAAAAAAATTAAAAAACGGGAGCAAAGCGCCCGTCCTGAGGCCGCGAAGCGGCCGAATGTCCCCCAAAAAATTAAAAAACGGGCGCGAAGCGCCCGTCCTGAGGCCGCGAAGCGGCCGAATGTTCCCAACAAAATTAAAGAACGGGCGCGAAGCGCCCGTCCTGAGGCCGCGAAGCGGCCGAATGTTCCCAAAAAATTAAAAAACGGGCGCGAAGCGCCCGTCCTGAGGCCGCGAAGCGGCCGAATGTCCCTAAAAAAATTAAAAAACGGGCGCAAAGCGCCCGTCCTGAGGCCGCGAAGCGGCCGAATGTCCCCAAAAAATTAAAAAACGGGCGCGAAGCGCCGTCCTGAGGCCGCGAAGCGGCCGAATGCCCCAAAAAATTAAAAAACGGGCGCGAAGCGCCCGTCCTGAGGCCGCGAAGCGGCCGAATATCCCAAAAAATTAAAAACGGGCGCGAAGCGCCCGTCTTGAGGCTGCGATGAATTGCTAAATTACATCAATTTCTAGTGACGCGGCGAAGCCGCGTCCCTGAGCGCGAAGCGCTTTCCCCACAGCAACAGAACTCAATTTAATGTTTGTATGTTTTAAAATAACAAATGAGGGCCATATATTACCAAGCCACGCATGCACACCATAGCCAACTGGCACCCTAGTTTATATAATATAGAATAACTTGCAGTTCGTAGAAAAAATTATAAGTCCCCGTGGTTTGCCCGGAGGGGGCTGAAATTTTGCAGGCAGGGGTAACTTTTGATTGCGCATCTGGGAAAAATAAGGAAATTCCGGTCCGGAAGCCATCTGAGCGCCAGCGGCGCTGAAACGGCCAACTTTGAAAAACGAGCTCGGTTTTCGGGCTGTAACTTTTTCCTGGGAACCGGGAGCGGAAAAAGTCTGCTGAGAGGGCACACCCCAGACATGTTGGCTACAACTTTGTCATTGATCACTTTTTGATCAGATCAAATGCCGAGCCTGTAGAAATTGGCGACTGAACGGCGCTCAAAATGCCGGTTTTGGCTTTTCGTGAATAACTCGCTGGGGGTTAAGCGGAGCGGGTTGGCGCCGCCTGAGCATTTGTGTAGTTTTTAAAGCTGCATCCGATGGCGTTTTCAGATTTTGAAAATTTTCAAAATTTTTCGAGCTAGGCCCCCTCGAAAATTTTTCGTTTTTGAATTTTATTATTTTTTGCCGATTTTTCCCAGGAAAACGGAGACCACTTTCAAGCAACCGTTTTTCGAGCTCTATCGATTGGTGGCATTTTTGAAAAAATTTCAAAATTTTCCGGAAATAGAAAAATTTTCCGGAATTGAGCTCCCCATTTCCGTTCAAGGCTTATAACTCGTCAGGCGTTGATTTTAGCGAAAATTTGTCGAAGAGCATTTTTGTAGAGAATTTTAAGCTCTATCTAATGTGCTTTATCTCATGTTTTTACCATGAGTTCAAAAAAAGTTATAAAATTAATTGTGATTTTGAAACTCAAAACCATAGGGGGGACCCCATGGTTTTGCATTTCTTGAAAAATTTTTAAACTCCTAAATTAGCCAAAATGCATTTTTATAGCATAATTTGAGGTGCTGAATACGTATATACGCTTTATTTTGCGTTTCAGATTTTTTGGAAGGTGTTTAAAATTTTTTGAAAAATCGTCAAAATTTGAGCCCCGGAAAATTCAGTGAAATTTCGAAAATTCATAAATCTATTCGTTTTTGGTCAAATTTAGTGGAATAAAGCTTTAAAAATAGAGAAAAATTGGGAGAATTTTATGGGATTTATTTAGAATTTCTATCTTCCAAAATAAAAAAGTTTAAAAAACGGGCGCGAAGCGCCCGTGCTGAGGCCGCGAAGCGGCCGAATGTCACCCAAAAAAAT
Organism: Heterodera glycines; assembly: GCA_004148225.2. Classification (NCBI taxonomy): domain Eukaryota; kingdom Metazoa; phylum Nematoda; class Chromadorea; order Rhabditida; family Heteroderidae; genus Heterodera; species Heterodera glycines. The sequence continues at coordinate 471,213 of CP049709.1, forward strand.
TACAAAACGGGCGCGAAGCGCCCGTCCTGAGGCCGCGAAGCGGCCGAATGTCACGCAAAAAAATTACAAAACGGGCGCGAAGCGCCCGTCCTGAGGCCGCGAAGCGGCCGAATGTCACCCAAAAAAATTACAAAACGGGCGCGAAGCGCCCGTCCTGAGGCCGCGAAGCGGCCGGATCCCTCCCACAAAATTAAAAAACGGGCGCGAAGCGCCCGTCTGAGGCCGCGAAGCGGCCGAATGTCCCCCAAAAAATTAAAAAACACGGGCGCGAAGCACTCGTCCTGAGGCCGCAAAGCGGCCGACGTCTCCCAAAAAATTAAAAAACGGGCGCGAAGCGCCAGTCTGAGGCCGCGAAGCGGCCGAATGTCCCCCAAAAAATTAAAAAAACGGGCGCGAAGCGCCAGTCTGAGGCCGCGAAGCGGCCGGATCCCTCCCACAAAATTAAAAAACGGGCGCGAAGCGCCAGTCTGAGGCCGCGAAGCGGCCGATCTCCCAAAAAATTAAAGAACGGGCGCGAAGCGCCCGTCCTGAGGCCGTGAAGCGGCAGGATTCCCACCACAAAATTAAAAAACGGGCGCGAAGCGCTCGTCCTGAGGCCGCGAAGCGGCCGAATGTCCCACAAAAAAATTACAAAACGGGCGCGAAGCGCCCATCCTGAGTCCGTGAAACGGACGAATGTTCTCAACAAAATTAAAAAACGGGCGCGAAGCGCCAGTCTGAGGCCGCGAAGCGGCCGAATGTCACCCAAAAAAATTACAAAACGGGCGCGAAGCGCCCGTCCTGAGGCCGCGAAGCGGCCGGATCCCTCCCACAAAATTAAAAAACGGGCGCGAAGCGCCACTCTGAGGCCGCGAAGCGGCTGGATCCCTCCCACAAAATTAAAAAACGGGCGCGAAGCGACAGTCTGAGGCCGCGAAGCGGCCGATCTCCCAAAAAATTAAAGAACGGGCGCGAAGCGCCCGTCCTGAGGCCGCGAAGCGGCCGAATGTCACCCAAAAAAATTACAAAACGGGCGCGAAGCGCCCGTCCTGAGGCCGCGAAGCGGCCGGATCCCTCCCACAAAATTAAAAAACGGGCGCGAAGCGCCCGTCCTGAGGCCGCGAAGCGGCCGAATGTCACCCAAAAAAATTACAAAACGGGCGCGAAGCGCCCGTCCTGAGGCCGCGAAGCGGCCGAATGTCCCCCAAAAAAATTACAAAACGGGCGCGAAGCGCCCATCCTGAGGCCGTGAAACGGACGAATTAATTTTCAACGTTGTTTTTAATTAATAAAACGAGTATTTAATTATAAAAAATTTTAAATTAAAATGCATGTGATTTTTAATCTTTAATTAAAAAATTTTCCTTAGTTATTTAATATTAGTTTTTTAGGGGTTATTTATGACGCTGATCACAAATCTGAAATCAGATTTCAGTTAATACATCGTTAAAGCCTTAGAATCCCTGTGTGATTGGGGATTCTAAGGCTAAAATTTTAAATTATGTTGTGGTACACGCATCGATTATGGAAGGCGCGCATGCACTAGCAACGAAGTCCTTTGCGCGAAGCGCTCATGTAATACATATTCTTTTCATCTCTCACAAGTATACTGCCCACAACATCCCCCACTGTGCAACACGCTAGTTTATATATATATAGAATAATGTTGCAGTTCGTAGAAAAAATTATAAGTCCCCGTGGTTTGCCCGGAGGCTCCTGAAAGTGCGGCATTGCTTAAGCAACTTTTTGAGGCGCATCTGGGAAAAATAAGGATTTTTCGGTCCGGCGGCCAGTTGAGCGCCAGCGGCGCTGAAACGGCCCGAAAATTTTTTTGTCCGTCTTTGGTGGCCTGTAACTTTGCGGGAAGAAGCGGGAGCGAAAAATGCTTGGTGGGAGGATTTTAAGTTGGAATGTTTGGGAAAACTTGGCGCTTATTTGGCGGGGCTATCTACAAAAGCCTGGCCTGCAGAAATTGGCGACTTTTTAAATCCATTTTTGGCGTTTTACGTTTTTCGGGAATAACTCGCTGGGGATTAAGCGGTGCGGGTTAGCGCCGCTTGAGCATTTGTGCAGTTTTTAAAGCTGCATCCGATGGCGTTTTCACATTTTGAAAATTTTCAAAATTTTTCAAGCTAGGCCCCCTCGAAAATTTTTCGTTTTTGAATTTTATTATTTTTTGCCGATTTTTCCCAGGAAAACGGAGACCACTTTCAAGCAACCGTTTTTCGAGCTCTATCGATTGGTGGCATTTTTGAAAAAATTTCAAAATTTTCCGGAAATAGAAAAATTTTCCGGAATTGAGCTCCCCATTTCCGTTTGAGGCTTATAACTCGTCAGGGGTTGATTTTAGCGGAAATTTGTCTTAGAGCAGTTTTGTAGAGAATTTTAAGCTCTATCTAATGTGCTTTATCTTATGTTTTTACCATGAGTTTAAAAAAAGTTATAAAATTAATTGTGATTTTGAAACTCAAAACCATAGGGGGGACCCCATGGTTTTGCATTTCATGAAAAAATTTTTTACTCCTAAATTAGCCAAAATGCATTTTTATGGCATAATTTGAGGTGCTGAACACGAATATACGCTTTATTTTGTGTTTCAGACTTTTTGGAAGGTGGTTAAAATTTTTTGAAAAATCGTCAAAATTTGAGCCCCGGAAAATCCAGTGAAATTTTGAAAATTCATAACTCTCTTCGTTTTTGGTCAAATTTAGTGGAATAAAGTTTGAAAAATAGCAAAAAATTAGGAGAATTTTATGAGATTTATTTGGAATTTCTATCTTCCAAAATAAAAAAGTTATTCCAGAATTTCTGGAAAAATTCGATTTTTCAGAAAAAAAATCCTAACTCCATTCTGAAAAAGTATTTTATAAAAATAATATACTCAAAAAATCCGCAATTTTTGCTCTATTTTATAAATTTTAATTTATCTTATTATCACTTTTTTGAAAAAAGTTATAGAAATAAAAGTGATTTTGTAATTTGGGACCACAGGGGTGTGACCATGATTTTTGAGTGGAAAATTTTTTTCACCAAAAATCTTCCGAAAATATGATTTTAGGGGTTATTTGGGCCGCTGATCACGAATATGCAATCAGATTTTACTTTAGACATGGTTAAGACCTCAGAATCCCTGTGTGATTAAAATTACAAAACGGGCGCGAAGCGCCCGTCCTGAGGCCGCGAAGCGGTCGAATTCCCCCAAAAAATTAAAAACGGGCGCGAAGCGCCCGTCCTGAGGCCGCGAAGCGGCCGAATGTCCCCCAAAAAATTAAAAAACGCGAAGCACCCGTCCTGAGGCCGCGAAGCGGCCGAAGGTCCCCCCAAAAAATTAAAAAACGGGCGCGAAGCGCCCGTCCTGAGGCCGCGAAGCGGCCGAATGTTCTTAACAAAATTAAAAAACTGACGCGAAGCGCCTGTCCTGAGGCCGCGAAGCGGCCGAATGTTCCCAACAAAATTAAAAAACGGGCGCGAAGCGCCCGTCCTGAGGCCGCGAAGCGGCCGAATGTTCTCAATAAAATTAAAAAACGGGCGCGAAGCGCCCGTCCTAAGGCCGCGAAGCGGCCGAATGTCCCTCCAAAAAATTAAAAAACGGGCGCAAAGCGCCCGTCCTGAGGCCGCGAAGCGGCCGAATGTCCCCCACAAAATTAAAAAACGGGCGCGAAGCGCCGGTCCTGAGGCCGCGAAGCGGCCGAACGTCTCCCAAAAAAATAAAAAACGGGCGCGAAGCGCCCGTCCTGAGGCCGCGAAGCGGCCGGATCCCTCCCACAAAATTAAAAAACGGGCGTGAAGCGCCCATCCTTAGGCCGTGAAACGGCCGAATGTTTTTCGAGCTCTATTGACTGGTATTTTTTTCGGAAAAATTTCGATTTTTTCCCGGAAATAGAAAAATTTTTTGGCCTCAGCGGGACATTTGAGTCCCGGGCCCATAACTCGTCAGGGGTTGGTTTTATCGAAAAAACTCCTTAGGGCAAAATTGTAGAGCTTTTGAAACTCTATCGAATGGTGTACTACATGTTTGGAAAATTTCAAAATTTTTCGAGCTAGGCCCCCTAGAAATTTTCGGAAATTTTTTTTGGTCCTAAATGTGGGTGTAAAATTTTTTTCTGGGGTATTTTGGGGTGCTGAGCACGAATATGATGTTTATTTTTCGTTTCAAAATTTTTGGAATTTTTTAAAAATTCTTTATTTTTTTGGCAATTTTTTTGGCCCTTGGAAATTTGGGCTAATATTGGAAAATTCATATCTAGCCTAAGGGTTGACCAATTTTGAGCAAATAAAGCTTTTAAAAATAGAGAAAAATCAGGAGAATTTTATGGGATTTATTTAGGTTTTCTAACATCAATATGAAAAAAGTTATTCCAGAAATTCTGGAAATTTTAGATTTTTCAGAAAAAAATTCGTAGCTGCCTTCTGAAAAGCTATTCGGGAAAAGTAAAATACTACAAAAATCCGCAATTTTTTTCTCTATAATATAAATTTTATTTTACATTTTTATCACATTTTTAAAAAAAGATACAAAAATAAAAGTGATTTTTGGTTTCGGGACCAAAAAGGGGAGCACATGATTTTTGAGTGGAAAAATTTTTCTCACAAAAATCTTCCAAAAATATGTCTTTAGGGTTATTTGGGCCGCTGATCACGAATACGTGATCAGATTTTACTTTTGACATCGTCAAGACCTCAGAATCCCTGTGTGATTGGGGATTCTGAGGCATCATTTTGAGGGGGCGGGGGGGGCAGGTTCGAATCCGGACGGTGTACATTAATTTTCTACACATTTATTTTCTGTTTTTCAATTTTTATTCATTTAAAATATTTTTAATTTTATTAATAATAAATAAAAATTTTTAATTTGAATTAAATTATTTTTTGGTGAAAATTTTATTAAAAATAATTTTTTAAATTTTGAATAAAAAATTAAAGAATATCATGTTTCAATTTACATTGAATTTGTAAAAAATAAAATTTAAACTGATGTACCTCTTCTAATCACTTTTGTACCTCTTCTAATTACCCTTCTACCTCTGTTCTCAAAAAATTAAAAGACGGGCGCGAAGCGCCCGTCCTGAAGCCGCGAAGCGGCCGATCCCCGAAAAATTAAAAAACGGGCGCGAACGCCCGTCCTGAGGCCGCGAAGCGCCCGTCTGGCCCCACAAAGTCTAAAAACGGGCGCGAAGCGCCCGTCCTGAGGCTGCGAAGCGGCCAAATGCCCCCAAAAAATTAAAAAACGGGCGCGAACGCCCGTCCTGAGGCCGCGAAGCGGCCAAATGCCCCCAAAAAAATTAAAAAACGGGCGCGAACGCCCGTCCTGAGGCCGCGAAGCGACCGATCCCCCGAAAAATTAAAAAACGGGCGCGAACGCCCGTCCTGAGGCCGCGAAGCGCCCGTCTGGCCCCACAAAGTCTAAAAACGGGCGCGAAGCGCCCGTCCTGAGGCTGCGAAGCGGCCAAATGCCCCCCAAAAAATTAAAAAACGGGCGCGAACGCCCGTCCGGAGGCCGCGAAGCGGCCAAATGCCCCCAAAAAATTAAAAAACGGGCGCGAAGCGCCCGTCCTGAGGCCGCGAAGCGGCCGAATTTTCCCCACAAGAATTAAAAGACGGGCGCGAAGCGCCCGTTCTAAGGCCGTGAATCGGCCGAATGTCCCCAAAAAAATTACAAAACGGGCGCGAAGCGCCCGTTTGACCCCAACAAAATTTAAATCGGGTGCGAAGCGCCCGTCCAAGCCCAACAAAATTAAGAAACGGACGCAAAAGCGCTCGTCTGAGGCCGCGAAGCGGCCGAATGTTCCCCACAAAATTAAAAAACGGGCGCGAAGCGCCCGTTTGACCCCAACAAAATTTAAATCGGGTGCGAAGCGCCCGTCCAAGGCCAACAAAATTAAGAAACGGGCGCGAAGCGCCCGTCTGGCCCCACAAGTCTAAAAACGGGCGCGAAGCGCCCGTCCTAAGGCCACGAAGCTGCCGAAAATTCCCAAAAAATTAAAAAAACGGGCGCGAAGCGCCCGTTTGACCCCAACAAAATTTAAATCGGGTGCGAAGCGCCCGTCCAAGCCCAACAAAATTTTAAGAAACGGATGCAAAAGCGCCCGTCTGAGGCCGCGAAGCTGCAAATGTCGCCTTTAAAATTTTGAAAAAAACATAAGCCTATTAAAATTTTGAATTTTGAAGCCGAGCATGCACTAGCAACGAAGTCCTTTGCGCGAAGCGCTCATGTGTTGTACCTCTTCTAATCACAGTTTGTACCTTTTTTAATCACTGTTGTACCTCTTCTGATCACTGTTTCACCTCTTCTAATCACAGTTGTACCTCTTCTGATCACTGTTGTACCTCTTCTGATCACTGTTGTACCTCTTTTAATCACTGTTGTACCTCTTCTAATCACAGTTTGTACCTTTTTTAATCACTGTTGTACCTCTTCTAATCACTGTTGTACCTCTTCTAATCACAGTTGTACCTCTTCTAATCTCTGTAAGGCCAACAAATTTAAAAAACGGGCGCGAAGCGCCCGTCTTGAGCCTCGATGTGGACTAAAAACCCATAATAATTTTTTTAAAATTCAAAAAAATCTCTCCAACCAATTCGATCAATTTGAATCGCTTCACAGCCTAGGTAGCGAAGCTCAAGAAGCGCGAAGCGCTTTATCCCTGTGCCAGATCCAACGGTTCACGCACCCGCTAGTTTATATACTACTAAAGAAACAAGGCAACTCATTGCTAAAACTAAAATCTCGGGAACGGCTGGCGGGAGGGGCTCGGGAATGTGGCATTGCTTAAGCAACTTTTTGAGGCGCATCCAGGAAAACTATAGGCATTTTGGTCCGAGGGCCAACTGAGCGCCAGCGGCGCTGAAATGGCTTTTTGGGGGAAAATGCATGCAGTTTTTGGGCCATAACTTTTTTCTGGGAACCCGGAGCCAAAAATGTCTGCTGAAAGGGCCCTAAGTTGGAATGTTTGGGAAATTTTTTTCTTCTTGGTCGAGACCCTAGGATCAAAGCCCGAGCCTGCAAAAATTCGCAAAAATTTTTTTCCATTTTTTCGGTTTTTCAGTTTTTTGGGAATAACTCGCTGGGCATTGCGCTGAGCGTGTCGGCGCCAGCGAACTTTTTAAACAGTTTTTCAAGCTGCATCTAATGGTTTTTTTAAATTTCTGAAATTTTCAGAAATTTTCGAGCTAGGCCCCCTCGTCACTTTTGAGGTTTTTGAATTTTAGTATTTTTTACAGATTTTTCCTGGAAAAACGAAGACCACTTTCAAGCAACCGTTTTTCACGCTCTATCGATTGGTGTAATTGTCAGAAAAATTTTTCAAAATTTTTTTGGAAATAGAAAATTTTTGGCTGGTGAGCATAAATTTCAGTTATGTGACCATAACTTGGCAGGGGTTGATTTTAACAAAAAATCATCTTAGAGCTTTTTTGTAGAGAATTTTAAACCCTATCTATTATGCTTTGTCTTATCTTTTTATCTTAAATATGCAAAAAGTTATAAAATTAATTGTGATTTTGAAACTCAAAACCAAAGGGGGGACCCCATGGTTTTGCATTTCATGAAATTTTTTTTTGCTTCTAAATTAGCCAAAATGCATTTTTATGGCATAATTTGAGGTGCTGAATACGTATATACGCTTTATTTTGCGTTTCAGATTTTTTGAAAGGTGTTTAAAATTTTTTGAAAAATCGTCAAAATTTGAGCCCCGGAAAATCCAGTGAAATTTCGAAAATTCATAACTCTCTTCATTTTTGGTCAAATTTAGTGGAATAAAGCTGTAAAAATAGAGAAAAATTGGGAGAATTTTATGGGATTTATTTGGTACTTCTATCTTCCAAAATAAAAAAGTTATTCCAGAATTTCTGGAAAAATTCGATTTTTCAGAAAAAAATTCCTAACTCCCTTCTGAAAAAGTATTTTATAAAAATAATATACTCAAAAAATCCGCAATTTTTTGCTCTATTTTATAAATTTTATTTGGCATTTTTATCACTTTTTTGAAAAAAGTTATAGAAATAAAAGTCATTTTGTAATTTGGGACCACAGGGGTGTGACCATGATTTTTGAGTGGAAAATTTTTTTCACCAAAAATCTTCCAAAAATATGATTTTAGGGGATATTTGGGCCGCTGATCACGAATATGCAATCATATTTTACTTTAGACATGGTTAAGAGCTCAGAATCCCTGTGTGATTGGGGATTCTGAGGGGTGGGGCGGCATGTTCGGACCCAGGCCGTGTTTATTATTTTTAATTTATTAAAAAACGGGCGCGAAGCGCCCGTCCTGAGGCCGCGAAGCGGCCGAATGTTCCCCACCAAAATTAAAAGACGGGCGCGAAGCGCCCTCCTGAGGCCGCGAAGCGGCGAATTTCCCCCTAAAAATTAAAAGACGGGCGCGAAGCGCCCGTCTTCGTCTTGAGGCCGCGAAGCGGCCGAATTTCCCCCAAAAATTAAAAACCGGGCGCGAAGCGCCCGTTTGGCCCCACAAAATTAAAAAACGGGCGCGAAGCGCCCGTCTTGAGGCCGCGAAGTGGCCGAATGTTCCCCCAAAAAATTAAAAAACGGACGCGAAGCGCCCGTCCTGAGGCCGCGAAGCGGCCGAATTCCCCCCAAAAAATTAAAAAACGGACGCGAAGGGCCCGTCCTGAGGCCGCGAAGCGGGCGAATTCCCCGCAAAAAATTAAAAAACGGGCGCGAAGCGCCCGTCTTGAGGCCGCGAAGCGGCCGAATGTACCCAAAAAATTAAAAAACGGGCGCGAAGCGCCCGTCTGGCCCCACAAAATTAAAAAACGGGCGCGAAGCGCCCGTCTTGAGGCCGCGAAGCGGCCGAATGTACCCCAAAAAATTAAAAAACGGACGCGAAGCGCCCGTCTTGAGGCCGCGAAGCGGCCGAATTCCCCCCAAAAATTAAAAGACGGGCGCGAAGCGCCCTCCTGAGGCCGCGAAGCGGCCGAATTCCCCCAAAAAATTAAAAGACGGGCGCGAAGCGCCCGTCCTGAGGCCGCGAAGCGGCCGAATGTCCCCCAAAAACTAAAAAACGGGCGCGAAGCGACCGTCCTGAGGCCGCGAAGCGGCCGAATTCCCCCCAAAAAATTAAAAAACGGACGCGAAGCGCCCGTCCTGAGGCCGCGAAGCGGGCGAATTCCCCCCAAAAAATTAAAAAACGGGCGCGAAGCGCCCGTCTTGAGGCCGCGAAGCGGCCGAATGCACCCAAAAAATTAAAAAACGGGCGCGAAGCGGCCGAATGTCCCTCAAAAAATTAAAAAATGGGCGCGAAGCGCCCGTCTTGAGGCTGCGAAGCGGCCGAATGTCCCTCAAAAAATTAAAAAACGGGCGCGACACGCCCGTCTGAGGCCGCGAAGCAGCCGAATGCTTCCCACAAAATTAAAAACGGGCGCAAAGCGCCCGTCCTGAGGCTGCGCTCAATTGCTAAATTACATCACTTTCTAGTGACGCGGCGAAGCCGCGTCCCTGAGCGCGAAGCGCTTTCCCCTCAAATGAGGGCCATATATTACCAAGCCACGCATGCACACCATAGCCAACTGGGCACCCTAGTTTATATATAACTAAAGAAACAGTGAGTTTCATTGCTAAAACTAAAATCTCGGGAACCGCTGGCGGAAGGGGCTCGGGAGTGTGGCATTGCTTAAGCAACTTTTTGAGGCGCATCCAGGAAAACTATAGGCATTCCGTTCCGGAGGCCAACTGAGCGCCAGCGGCGCTGAAATGGCTTTTTGGGGAAAAATGCATGCAGTTTTTGGGCCAAAACTTTTTTCAGGGAAGCCGGAGCCAAAAACGTCTGCTGGGAGGCGACTAAGTTGGAATGTTTGGGAAATTTTTTTCTTCTTGGGCGAGGCCCTAGGATCAAAGCCCTGGCCTGCAAAAATTCGCAAAAATTTTTTTCCATTTTTTCGGTTTTTCGGTTTTTTGGGAATAACTCGCTGGGCATTGTGCTGAGCGTGTTGGCGCCGCTGAACTTTTTGTACAGCTCGGCGAGCTCTATCTTGTCAATTTTTTAAATTTCTGAAATTTTCAGAAATTTTCGAGCTAGGCCCCCTCATCACTTTTGAGGTTTTTGAATTTTAGTATTTTTTGCAGATTTTTCTCGGCAAAAACAAGACCACTTTCAAGCAACCGTTTTTCACGCTCTATCGATTGGTGGCATTTTCAGAAAAATTTTTCAAAATTTTTTTGGAAATAGAAAATTTTCCGGAAATGAGGGCTTATTTCAGTTTGGGGTCTATAAGTTGTCAGGAGTTGATTTTAGCAAAAAATCTTCTTTGACAATTTTTGTAGGGAATTTTAAGCCCTATATAATGTGCTTTATATCATCTCATTATCACGAGTTTAAAAAAAGTTATAAAATTAATTGTGATTTTTAAATTCAAAACCATAGGGGGGACCCCATGGTTTTGCATTTCATGAAAAATTTTTTTGCTCCTAAATTAGCCAAAATGCATTTTTATGGCCTAATTTAAGGTGCTGAACTCGAATATATACTTTATTTTTGGTTTCAGACTTTTTGGTAGGTGTTTAAAATTTTTTGAAAAATCGTCAAAATTTGAGCCCCGGAAAATCCAGTGAAATTTTGAAAATTCATAACTCTCTTCGTTTTTGGTCAAATTTAGTGGAATAAAGTTTGAAAAATAGCAAAAAATTAGGAGAATTTTATGAGATTTATTTGGAATTTCTATCTTCCAAAATAAAAAAGTTATTCCAGAATTTCTGGAAAAATTCGATTTTTCAGAAAAAAATTCCTAACTCCCTTCTGAAAAAGTATTTTATAAAAATAATATACTCAAAAAATCCGCAATTTTTTGCTCTATTTCATAAATTTTATTTTAGCTTTTTATCACTTTTTTGAAAAAAGTTATAGAAATAAAAGTGATTTTGGAATTTGGGACCACAGGGGTGTGACCATGATTTTTGAGAGGAAAAATTTTTTCACCAAAAATCTTCCAAAAACATGTCTTTAGGGGTTATTTGGGCCGCTGATCACGAATACGTGATCAGATTTTACTTTTGACATCGTTAAGACCTCAGAATCCCTGTGTGATTGGGGATTCTGAGGGGTGGGGCGGCATGTTCGGACCCAGGCCGTGATTATTATTTTTTAATTTATTAAAAAACGGGCGCGAAGCGCCCGTCCTGAGGCCGCGAAGCGGCCGAATGTCCCCAAAAAAATTAAAAGACGGGCGCGAAGCGCCCGTCCTGAGGCCGCGAAGCGGCCGAATTTCCCCAAAAAAATTAAAAAAGGGCGCGAAGCGCCCGTCCTGAGGCCGCGAAGCGGCCGAATGTCCCCCAAAAAATTAAAAACGGGCGCGAAGCGCCCGTCCTGAGGCCGCGAAGCGGCCGAATGTCCCCCAAAAAATTAAAAAACTGGCGCGAAGTGCCCGTCCTGAGGCCGCGAAGCGGCCGAATGTTCCCAACAAAATTAAAAAACGGGCGCGAAGCGCCCGTCCTGAGGCCGCTAAGCGGCCGAATGTCACCCAAAAAATTAAAAAAACGGGCGCGAAGCGCCCGTCCTGAGGCCGCGAAGCGGCCGAATGTCCCCCAAAAAATTAAAAAACTGGCGCGAAGTGCCCGTCCTGAGGCCGCGAAGCGGCCGAATGTTCCCAACAAAATTAAAAAACGGGCGCGAAGCGCCCGTCCTGAGGCCGCTAAGCGGCCGAATGTCACCCAAAAAATTAAAAAACGGGCGCGAAGCGCCCGTCCTGAGGCCGCGAAGCGGCCGAATGTCTCCCAAAAAATTAAAAAACGGGCGCGAAGCGCCCGTCCTGAGGCCGCGAAGCGGCCGAATGTCCCCCAAAAAATTAAAAACGGGCGCGAAGTGCCCGTCCTGAGGCCGCGAAGCGGCCGAATGTCCCCCAAAAAATTAAAAAACTGGCGCGAAGCGCCCGTCCTGAGGCCGCGAAGCGGCCGAATGTTCCCAACAAAATTAAAAAACGGGCGCGAAGCGCCCGTCCTGAGGCCGCTAAGCGGCCGAATGTCCCCCAAAAAATTAAAAAACGGGCGCGAAGCGCCCGTCCTGAGGCCGCGAAGCGGCCGAATGTCCCCCAAAAAATTAAAAAACGGGCGCGAAGCGCCCGTCCTGAGGCCGCGAAGCGGCCGAATGTCCCGCAAAAAATTAAAAAACGGGCGCGAAGCGCCCGTCCTGAGGCCGCGAAGCGGCCGAATGTTCCCCACAAAATTAAAAAACGGGCGCGAAGCGCCCGTCCTGAGCCTGCGATCAATTGCTAAATTACATCACTTTCTAGCGACGCGGCGAAGCCGCGTCCCTGAGCGCGAAGCGCTTTCCCCACAGCAACAGAACTCAACTGAATACAACAAAGCCAACTGTGCACCCTAGTTTTATACTATAAAATCAAATCGTGTTTCGTTGCTAAAACAAAAATCTCCGGAACCGCTAATCGGGGGGAGCTGAAATTTGGCATGCAGGGGTAACTTTTGACGGCGCATTCAGGAAAACTATAGGCATTCCGGTCCGGCGGCCAACTGAGCGCCAGCGGCGCTGAAATGGCTTTTTGCTTTTTTCAAGAGCCTGTAAAACTATGGGTTTTGGTCTGATCGAAAAATGTCCGCTGGGAGGGCACTCCGCACAAATGTCCTCTACAAAATTGGTGTTGATCATTTTTTGCTACGACTAACCGTATTCCGTGTACAAGTGAGCAAAAATTGCCAACTCGAAAACCGGAATTTCGTTTTTCGGGAATAACTCTGCGGGATTTGCTTATATCCAGTGCACATAGAAAATGATTATGTGTAATTTTTTGAGCTCTATCCAACCGTGTTTTTGGATTTTTAAAATTTTCAGAAATTTTCGAGCTAGGCCTAAAAAACGGTTTTTTGGTTTTTTAATTTTCTGATTTTTTAACGAATTTTCCAGGAAAAACGGAGACCACTTCCAAAACATAGTTTTTCGAGCTCTATCGATTGGTGACATTTTCAGAAAAATTTTGGTTTTTTTCCGGAAATAGAAAAATTTTTTGCTCTGACCGGGACATTTCAGTCCCGGGCCTATAACTCGTCGGGAGTTGATTTTAGCCAAAAATCTTGCAAGAGCATTTTTGTAGAGAATTTTAAGCTCTATCCATCATGTTTTATCGCATGTTTTTAGCATGAGTATAAAAAAAGTTATAAAATAAAAACGGATTTTTAAATGCAAAACCAAAGGGGGGACCCCATGGTTTCGAAATTCATGGAAAATTTTTTTGCTTCTAAAATTGCCAAAAAATACTTTTCTGGGGTAATTTGAGGTGCAGGGCACGAATATACACTTTATATTGAGTTTCGGATATTTTGGAGAGTGGTAAAAAATTTTAGAAAAATCATCAAAAATTGGGCCACGAAAAATCCAGTGAAGATTTGAAAATTCATAACTCTCCTCAAAAGGGTCAAAATTTTTGTTTGCTCGTAAATTAGCCAAAATGCTTTTTATGGCATAATTTAATGTGCTGAACATGAATATACGCTTTATTTTGCGTTTCAGACTTTTTGGAAGGTGGTTAAAAATTTTTGAAAAATCCTCACAATTTGGGCCTCCAAAAATCAAGCGGAATTTCGAAAATTCATAATTCACTTCACTTTAGGTCAATTGTCTCCGAAAAATTAAAAAACAGACGCGAAGCGCCCGTCCTGAGGCCGCGAAGCGGCCGAACGTTCCTCACAAAATTAAAAAACGGGCGCGAAGCGCCCGTCCTGAGGTCGCGAAGCGGCCGAATGTTCCCATCAAAATTAAAAAACGGGCGCGAAGCGCCCGTCCTGAGGCCGCGAAGCGGCCGAATGTCCCCCAAAAAATTAAAAAACGGGCGCGAAGCGCCCGTCCTGAGGCCGCGAAGCGGCCGAACGTCTCCCAAAAAAAATTAAGAAACGGGCGCGAAGCGCCCGTCCTGAGGCCGCGAAGCGGCCGAACGTCTCCGAAAAAATTAAAAACAGACGCGAAGCGCCCGTCCTGAGGCCACGAAGCGGCCGAATGTTCCCCACAAAATTAAAAGACGGGCGCGAAGCGCCCGTCCTGAGGCCGCGAAGCGGCCGAACGTTCCTCACAAAATTAAAAAACGGGCGCGAAGCGCCCGTCCTGAGGTCGCGAAGCGGCCGAATGTTCCCATCAAAATTAAAAAACGGGCGCGAAGCGCCCGTCCTGAGGCCGCGAAGCGGCCGAATGTCCCCCAAAAAATTAAAAAACGGGCGCGAAGCGCCCGTCCTGAGGCCGCGAAGCGGCCGAACGTCTCCCAAAAAAAATTAAGAAACGGGCGCGAAGCGCCCGTCCTGAGGCCGCGAAGCGGCCGAACGTCTCCGAAAAAATTAAAAAACAGACGCGAAGCGCCCGTCCTGAGGCCGCGAAGCGGCCGAACGTTCCTCACAAAATTAAAAAACGGGCGCGAAGCGCCCGTCCTGAGGTCGCGAAGCGGCCGAATGTTCCCATCAAAATTAAAAAACGGGCGCGAAGCGCCCGTCCTGAGGCCGCGAAGCGGCCGAATGTCCCCCAAAAAATTAAAAAACGGGCGCGAAGCGCCCGTCCTGAGGCCGCGAAGCGGCCGAACGTCTCCCAAAAAAAATTAAGAAACGGGCGCGAAGCGCCCGTCCTGAGGCTGCGAAGCGGCCGAACGTTCCTCACAAAATTAAAAAAAAAACGGGCGCGAAGCGCCCGTCCTGAGGTCGCGAAGCGGCCGAATGTTCCCATCAAAATTAAAAAACGGGCGCGAAGCGCCCGTCCTGAGGCCGCGAAGCGGCCGAATGTCCCCCAAAAAATTAAAAAACGGCGCGAAGCGCCCGTCCTGAGGCCGCGAAGCGGCCGAACGTCTCCCAAAAAAAATTAAGAAACGGGCGCGAAGCGCCCGTCCTGAGGCCGCGAAGCGGCCGAACGTCTCCGAAAAAATTAAAAGACGGGCGCGAAGCGCCCGTCCTGAGGCCGCGAAGCGGCCGAACGTCTCCGAAAAAATTAAAAAACAGACGCGAAGCGCCCGTCCTGAGGCCGCGAAGCGGCCGAATGCTCCCCACAAAATTAAAAGACGGGCGCGAAGCGCCCGTCCTGAGGCCGAGAAGCGGCCGAACGTTCCTCACAAAATTAAAAAACGGGCGCGAAGCGCACGTCCTGAGGCTGCGAAGCGGCCGAATGTTCCCATCAAAATTAAAAAACGGGCGCGAAGCGCCCGTCCTGAGGCCGCGAAGCGGCCGAACGTTCCTCACAAAATTAAAAAACGGGCGCGAAGCGCCCGTCCTGAGGCCGCGAAGCGGCCGAACGTTCCTCACAAAATTAAAAAACGGGCGCGAAGCGCCCGTCCTGAGGCCGCGAAGCGGCCGAATATCCCCAAAAAAATTAAAAGACGGGCGCGAAGCGCCCGTCCTGAGGCCGCGAAGCGGCCGAACGTCCACCAAAAAATTAAAAAACGGGCGCGAAGCACCCGTCCTGAGGCCGCGAAGCGGCCGAATATCCCCAAAAAAATTAAAAGACGGGCGCGAAGCGCCCGTCCTGAGGCCGCGAAGCGGCCGAATGTTCCCCACAAAATTAAAAAACGGGCGCGAAGCGCCCGTCCTGAGGCCGCGAAGCGGCCGAATGTTCTCAACAAAATTAAAAAACTGGCGCGAAGCGCCCGTCCTGAGGCCGCGAAGCGGCCGAATGTTCCCAACAAAATTAAAAAACGGGCGCGAAGCGCCCGTCCTGAGGCCGCTAAGCGGCCGAATGTCCCCCAAAAAATTAAAAAACGGGCGCGAAGCGCCCGTCCTGAGGCCGCGAAGCGGCCGAATATCCCCCAAAAAATTAAAAACGGGCGCGAAGCGCCCGTCCTGAGGCTGCGATGAATTGCTAAATTACATCAATTTCTAGCGACGCGGCGAAGCCGCGTCCCATAGCGCGATAGCGCTTTAAAACATCACACTAATGCAATTAATGTTTTGTATGTTTTAAAATAACAAATGAGGGCCATATATTACCAAGCCACGCATGCACACCATAGCCAACTGTGCACCCTAGTTTCTACTATATATAGAGAAAAGGTGCAACTCGTCTTAAAAAATTATAAGTCCTTACGGTTTGCCCGGAGGGGCCTGAAACCGTGACATCACTTAAGCAACTTTTTGAGGCGCATCTGGGAAAAATAAGGATTTTTCTGTCCGGCGGCCAGTTGAGCGCCAGCGGCGCTGAAACGGCCAAATAAAAAAAATCGTCGCGGTTTTCGGGCTGTAACTTTTCTCAGGGAACCGGGAGCGGAAAAAGTCCGCTGAGAGGGCACACCCCAGACATGTTGGCTACAACT
Source organism: Heterodera glycines (assembly GCA_004148225.2). Taxonomy (NCBI): domain Eukaryota; kingdom Metazoa; phylum Nematoda; class Chromadorea; order Rhabditida; family Heteroderidae; genus Heterodera; species Heterodera glycines. The sequence goes on from CP049709.1 coordinate 487,434, forward strand.
TTGTCACTGATCACTTTTTGATCAGATCAAATGCCGAGCCTGCAGAAATTGGCGACTGAACGGCGCTCAAAATGCCGGTTTTGGCTTTTCGTGAATAACTCGCTGGGGGTTAAGCGGAGCGGGTTGGCGCCGCTTGAGCATTTGTGTAGTTTTTAAAGCTGCATCCGATGGCGTTTTCAGATTTTGAAAATTTTCAAAATTTTTCGAGCTAGGCCCCCTCGAAAATTTTTCGTTTTTGAATTTTATTATTTTTTGCCGATTTTTCCCAGGAAAACGGAGACCACTTTCAAGCAACCGTTTTTCGAGCTCTATCGATTGGTGGCATTTTTGAAAAAATTTCAAAATTTTCCGGAAATAGAAAAATTTTCCGGAATTGAGCTCCCCATTTCCGTTTGAGGCTTATAACTCGTCAGGCGTTGATCTTAGCGGAAATTTGTCTAAGAGCATTTTTGTAGAGAATTTTAAGCTCTATCTAATGTGCTTTATCTCATGTTTTTACCATGAGTTTAAAAAAAGTTATAAAATTAATTGTGATTTTGAAACTCAAAACCATAGGGGGGACCCCATGGTTTTGCATTTCATGAAAAATTTTTTTGCTCCTAAATTAGCCAAAATGCATTTTTATGGCATAATTTGAGGTGCTGAATACGTATATACGCTTTATTTTGTGTTTCAGACTTTTTGGAAGGTGATTAAAATTTTTTGAAAAATCGTCAAAATTTGAGCCCCGGAAAATCCTATGAAATTTCGAAAATTCATAAATCTCTTCGTTTTTGGTCAAATTTAGTGGAATAAAGCTTTAAAAATAGAGAAAAATTGGGAGAATTTTATGAGATTTATTTGGAATTTCTATCTTCCAAAATAAAAAAGTTATTCCAGAATTTCTGGAAAAATTCGATTTTTCAGAAAAAAATTCAGAACTCCCTTCTGAAAAAGTATTTTATAAAAATAATATACTCAAAAAATCCGCAATTTTTTGCTCTATTTTATAAATTTTAATTTAGCTTATTATCACTTTTTTGAAAAAAGTTATAGAAATAAAAGTGATTTTGGCATTCGGGACCAAAGGGGTGTTGTGTGACCATGATTTCTGAGTGAAAAAATTTTTTCGACAAAAATCTTCCAAAAACATGTATTTATGGGTTATTTGGGCCGCTGATCACGAATACGTAATCAGATTTTACTTTTGACATCGTTAAGACCTCAGAATTCCTGTGTGTATGTAATCAGATTTTACTTTAGACATGGTTAAGACCTCAGAATTCCTGTGTGATTGGGGATTCTGAGGGGTGGGAGCGCCTGTCCTGAGGCCGCGAAGCGGCCGAATGCTCTCAACAAAATTAAAATACGGGCGCGAAGCGCCTGTCATGAGGCCGCGAAGCGGCCGAATGTTCTTAATAAAATTAAAAACGGGCGTGAAGCGCCCGTTATGAGGCCGCGAAGCGGCCGAATGTTCTTAATAAAATTAAAAACGGGCGCGAAGCGCCCGTCCTGAGGCCGCGAAGCGGCCGAGTGTCCCCAAAAAATTAAAAAACGGGCGCGAAGCGCCCGTCTTGAGGCCGCGAAGCGGCCGAATGTTCTTAACAAAATTAAAAACTGGCGCGAAGCGCCCGTTATGAGCCCGCGAAGCGGCCGAATGTTCTTAATAAAATTAAAAACGGGCGCGATGCGCCCGTTATGAGGCCGCGAAGCGGCCGAATGTTCTTAAAAACGGGCGCAAAGCGCCCGTCATGAGGCCGCGAAGCGGCCGAATGTCCCCAAAAAAATTAAAAAAACGGGCGCGAAGCGCCCGTCCTGAGGCTTAACAGCCGGCCGCGAAGCGGCCGAATGATCCCATAAAATTAAGAAAGGGCGCGAAGCGCTCGTCCTGAGGCCGCGAAGCGGCCGAATGTCCCCCAAAAATTTAAAAAAAACGGGCGCGAAGCGCCCGTCCTGAGGCCGCGAAGCGGCCGAATGTCCCCCAAAAATTTAAAAAAACGGGCGCGAAGCGCCCGTCCTGAGGCCGCGAAGCGGCCGAATGTCCCCCAAAAATTTAAAAAAACGGGCGCGAAGCGCCCGTCCTGAGGCCGCGAAGCGGCCGAATGTCCCCCAAAAATTTTAAAAAACGGGCGCGAAGCGCCCGTCCTGAGGCCGCGAAGCGGCCGAATGCACTTGCTCATCACTTAACAAACGCGCATGCACTAGCAACGAAGTCCTGGGGCCCGGGTTCGAATCCCGCGGTGTGCGGATGATTTTTTATGACGTGTAACGATGTTCTAAGGGGCTGGAAATATTTTCTAAAATTTTTCTATATTTTTTTCAATTTTTTAAATTTTTTATTTGACCAAATTTGGGTGTGTTTGAATTTTTCATTTTTCGCCCAGTGAAAATTTGGGGAATGTTCAAAAATTAATAACTCCCTTTGAAATGGGTTAATTTTAATGCTTTTAAGCTTTAAAAATGCAGAAAAATCGGGAGAATTTTATGGTTTTTATTGTGCATTTCTATTATTAAAATGAAAAAATGTTATTCCTGAAAAAGATAAAAATTCGATTTTTCACATAAAAATTCATAACTTATTCCAAACAATGTGCTAAGGTATACAAAAAAATTGATAAAATCCGCAATTTTTTTCTTACAAACAGAAATTTATTTTATAATTTTTATCGCTTTTTAAAAAAGAGTTATAAAATTAAAACTGATTTTGGAGCCAAAATCCAAAGGGATACCCTTTGGAAATTTCATGGACACATTTTTTTGCTCTAAAATTTTAAAAAACATATTTTCTTACGTAATTTGGGTCGCTGATCACGAATATGGACTTTATTTTGAGTTATAGACATTTTGGAATTTTTTAAAAATTTTTGAAATTTTAGAATTTTCTGGCCCTTGAAAATTTAAGCTACATTTTGAAAATTCATAACTCCCATCAAAAAGGTCCAATTCAGTCCATTTAAAGTTTAAAAAATAGAGAAAAATAGGGAGTATTTTATAAGATTTATTTGGGATTTCTATCTTGCAAACAATAAAAGTTATTCCAGAAATTCTGGAAATTTTCGATTTTTCATAATAAAATTCATAACTCACTCCAAACAAAGTGCTAAGGTATAAAAAAATATTGATAAAATCCGCAATTTTTTGCTCTATTATATAAATTTTATTTGGCATTTCTAGGTAGCGAAGCTCAAGAAGCGCGCAGCGCTTTCCCAAGCGCCACCCTCGCATGCACACACCCGCTAGTTATATATATGTTAGAATGGTTAGGGGTTTCGTTTGCAAAAACAAAATCTCGGGAACGGCTAAGCGTACAGGGCTGAAATTTTGCACCGAGGGGTAGCTCGAGACGGCGCATCTGGGAAAACTATAGGTTTTTTGATCCGAGGGACAACTGAGTCCCAGGGACTTTTTTCCCATTTTTGCGTGCGTTTGAACGCCCATAACTTTTTTTCTAAAACCTGAACCAAAAAATGTCTGCTGGTAGGAACCTAAGTTGAAGTGTTTTCTAAAAAACAAAAAAAAATCCAGGCCTCTACCTATAATAGGAAAGCTTGTAGACTTGGCTAGAAATTCAGTACCAACTTTGTCCACTTCAGTACCGGGCGAATAACTCATTAGCGTTTGAACTGAGCGGGGGGTGGCCAGCGGACTTATTGTAGAGTTTTGTAAGCCCGATTTTTCAAATTTAAAAAATTCGAAAATTTTCAAAATTTCCCGAGCTAGGCCCCCTAAGAGGTTTTGGGGTTTTTGAATTTTATGATTTTTTGCCGATTTTTCCGGGGAAAACGGAGACCACTTTCAAGCAACCGTTTTTCGAGCTCTATCGATTGGTGATATTTTTGAAAAAATTTCGATTTTTTCCCGGAAATAGAAAATTTTTTTGGCCTAAGCGGGACATTTGAGTCCCGGGCCCATAACTCGTCAGGGATCGGTTTTAGCAAAAAATTGCCTTAGAGCAAAATTGTAGAGCTTTTTAAGCTCTATTGAATGGTATATTACATGTTCGAAAATTTTCAAAATTTTTCAAGCTAGGCCCCCTAGAAATTTTCGTAAATTTTTTTTGGGGCGAGAAAGTGGGTGAAAAAATTTTTTCTGGGGTATTTTGAGGTGCTGAATACGAATATAATGTTTATTTTAAGTTTTGGAAATTTTAGAATTTTTTAAAAATTCGAAAATATTTTTCAATTTTTTGACCCTTGGGATTTTAGGTTAAAATTTGAAAATTCATAACTCAATGAAGGACTGCTCAATTTAAGTGAATTAAAGCTTTAAAAATAGCAAAAAATCGGGAGAATTTTATGGGATTTAATTGAAATTTATATCTTGAAATGAAAAAAAGTTATTCAAGAATTTCTGGAAAAATCCGAATTTTCAGAAAAAAATTCAGAACTCGGTTCTGAAAAGTCATTCTGTAAAAGTAAAATACTACAAAAATCCGCAATTTTTTGCTCTATTAAATAAAATTTATTTTACATTTTTATCACCTTTTTAAAATAAGATACAAAAATAAAAGTGATTTTGGGGTTCGGGTGGAAAAATTTTTCTCACAAAAATCTTCCAAAAATATGTCTTTAGGGGTTATTTGGGCCGCTGATCACGAATACATGATCAGATTTTACTTCTGACATCGTTAAGACCTCAGAATCCCTGTTGGTGATTGGGGATTCTGAGTCATCTTCTGGGGGGGGGGCGCAGGTTCGAATCCGGGCGGTGTACATTATTTTTCTATGCATTTTTGGGTTATTTTTCAGTGCGTTTAATTTATATTTAAAGATTTGTTATTTTTTCAAAATATACTACTCTATGAAATGAAAAAAAATTTTCTCAAAAATTTACTTTCTTGGAAAAATTTTTAATTTTAAAAATTTTTTTATGTAACTATTTTGGGTTTTTGGTCTTAAAAATCCCAGTCCTACTCATTTTGCAACTGCAATCAGTGAATAAAAATTATTTTTGCTCAATTTTTGGCTGAAAATTATGTCACTATTCGTCACTATTTTGGACTTTTTTTCACTATTTTGTCACTATTTTGGCACTTTTTCGTCACTATTTTAGTTAACTATTTCGGGATTTTTTCGTCACTAAAAGTTGCTGCCCTAATAATAATTATCTTTTAATATAGAATTTCATATTTTTTTTAAATTGAAATTTAATAAAATTAATTTCATATTAATTTAAATATCAAATTCTTGTACATTTCAAATTTCTCTTTTTAATTAATAAAAGGAATAATTAATTTTATTTTTTAAAATTTATAATAAATTGCATTCAATTTTTGTACCTCTTCTAATCACCGTCGTACCTTTTATAATCATTTTAGTACCTCTTCTAATCATTTTTGTAACTCTTCTAATCACTTTTGACCTCTTCTAATCACTGTTGTACCTCTTTTAATCACTGTTGTACCTCTTTTTAATCACTGTTGTACCTCTTCTATTCACAGTTGTACCTCTTCTAATCACAGTTGTACCTCTTCTAATCACTGTTCTTCCTCTTTTAATCAGGCGCGAAGCGCATTTGTACCTCTTCTAATCACTTTTCTACCTCTTTTATCACTTTTCTACCTCTTCTAATCACTTTGCTACTACCTCTTCTAATCACTTTTCTACCTCTTTTATCACTTTTGTACCTCTTCATCAAATTTGTACCTCTTCTAATCTCTGTTGTACCTCTTTTATCACTTTTGTACCTTTCTAATCACTTTTGTACCTCTTTCATCACTTTTGTACCTCTTTAAATCACTTTTGTACCTCTTTTATCACTTTTGTACCTCTTCTAATCAAAAAAACGGGCGCGAAGCGCCCGTCCAAGGCCAACAAAAATTGAAAAACCGGGCGAAGCGCCCGACTGAGGCCGCGAAGCGGCCTAACAAGCTAAAAAACAGGCGCGAAGCGCCCGTATGAGTTCAACGGATTTAAAAAACGGGCGCGAAGCGCCCGTTCAAGGCCAAAAAAAATTGAAAAACCGGCGCGAAGCGCCCGACTGAGGCCGCGAAGCTGCGTAACAAGCTAAAAACGGGCGCGAAGCGGCCTTAATAGCCCAACAAATTTAGAAACGGGCGCGAAGCGCCCGTTTGAGGTCTCGAAGCTGCCTTAATAGCCCAACAAATTTAGAAACGGGCGCGAAGCGCCCGTATAAGCCCAACAAAATTTAAAAAACGGGCGCGAAGCGCCCGTTCGAGGCCGCGAAGCGGCCTAAAAGTCCCAGATAATTTTTTAAAAATTCAAAATCTCACAACCAGAGCTAATCTAGGTAGCGAAGCTCCGAAAGCGCGAAGCGCTTTTTCCCAGCTAAATAGCCGACGGTTCACGCACCCGCTAGTTTATATATAACTAAAGAAACAGTGAGTTTCATTGCTAAAACTAAAATCTCGGGAACCGCTGGCGGAAGGGGCTCGGGAGTGTGGCATTGCTTAAGCAACTTTTTGAGGCGCATCCAGGAAAACTATAGGCATTCCGTTCCGGAGGCCAACTGAGCGCCAGCGGCGCTGAAATGGCTTTTTGGGGAAAAATGCATGCAGTTTTTGGGCCAAAACTTTTTTCAGGGAAGCCGGAGCCAAAAACCTCTGCTGGGAGGCGACTAAGTTGGAATGTTTGGGAAATTTTTTTCTTCTTGGGCGAGGCCCTAGGATCAAAGCCCTGGCCTGCAAAAATTCGCAAAAATTTTTTTCCATTTTTCCGGTTTTTCGGTTTTTCGGGAATAACTCGCTGGGTGTTGCGCTCAGCGTGTTGGCGCCGCTGAACTTTTTGTACAGCTCGCCGAGCTCTATCTTG
>CP049709.1:495182-514663 GCA_004148225.2 Heterodera glycines
CCGGCCGAAGGCCGGGAGCGCCCTGAAAGTAGTGGAAGGGTCTTACAACTTTTTGAGGCGCATCTGGGAAAAATACGGGTTTTTCTCTCCGGTGGCCAACTGAGTCCCGGCGGCTAATTTCTCACTTTTGCTTGCGTTTGATGGCCCGTAACTTTTTTTCTAAAACTCGAATCAAAAAATGCCCGCTGCGAGGGCACCCCGCCAAAGTGTCCTCTACATGCTGGTATTTTTTATTTTTTTAATAGAGCCACCCCTGGCCTGCAGAAAATGGCAACTGAAGCGTGCTCAAAAAGTACACTTCAGTACCAGGCGAATACCGCGTCGGCGTTTGATCTGAGGGAAAGGTGCCCAGCAGACTTATTGTAGAGTTTTGGAAGCTCGATTTTCTGAAATTTAAAAATTTCGAAAATTTTCAAAATTTTTCGAGCTAGGCCTAAAAAACGGTTTTCGGGTTTTTGAATTTTAAGAATTTTTAACGAATTTTCCTGGCAAAACGGAGACCACTTCCAAAACATAGTTTTTCGAGCTCTATCGACTGGTATTTTTTTCGGAAAAATTTCGATTTTTTCCCGGAAATAGAAAAAATTTTTGGCCTCAGCGGGACATTTGAGTCCCGGGCCCATAACTCGTCAGGGATTGGTTTTAGCCAAAAATCGTCTTAGAACATTTTTGTAGAGAATTTTAAGCTCTATCGAATGGTGTACTACATGTTTGGAAAATTTCAAAAATTTTCGAGCTAGGCCCCCTAGAAATTTTCGGAATTTTTTTTTGGGTTGAAAATGTGGGTGTAAAATTTTTTTCTGGGGTATTTTGGGGTGCTGAGCACGAATATGATGTTTGTTTTCAGTTCCAGAAATTTTGGAATTTTTTAAAAATTCTTTATTTTTTGGCAATTTTTTGGCCCTCGGGATTTTGGCCTAATATTTGAAAATTCATAACAAATCGAAGGGTTGATCAATTTTACAGGAATAAAGCCTTAAAAATAGAGAAAAATAAGGAGAATTTTATGGGATTTATTTGAGTTTTTTATCACAAAAAAGAAAAAAGTTATTCCAGAATTTCTGGAAATTTTCGATTTTTCAGAAAAAAATTCGTAGCTGCCTTCTGAAAAGCTATTCGGGAAAAGTAAAATACTACAAAAATCCGCAATTTTTTTCTCTATAATATAAATTTTATTTTACATTTTTATCACATTTTAAAAAAAAGATATAAAAATAAAAGTGATTTTGGGGTTCGGGACCAAAGGGGGGTGACAGGATTTTTGATTGAAAAATTTTTTTCACCAAAAATCTTCCAAAAACATGTCATTAGGGCTATTTTATGACGCTGATCACGAATACGTGATCAGATTTTACTTTTGACATCGTTAAGCCCTCTGAATCCCTGTGTGATTGGGGATTCTGAGTCATCTTCTGTGGGGGGGGGGGCGGTAGGTTCGAATCCGGCCGGTGTAAATTATTTTTCTATGATTTTGTACGTTATTTTCAATGTTTTTAACTAATCTGAAGATTTGTTGTAGATTATTTAAAAAAATTTTTACATTAAAGAATTTAATTATTTATTTTTTGAATTTGTAAATTTCATCTTAAATTTATTAAATATTCAATTGTTAATTTTCAACGTTATTTTCAATTAATAAATGGAGGATTTAAAAATACTACAAAAATCCGCAATTAAAACCGATTTTGGGATTCGGGACCAAAGCGGCCTAACAAGCTAAAAAACGGGCGCGAAGCGCCGTCTGAGGCCGCGAATTTAAAAAACGGGCGCGAAGCGCCCGTCCAAGGCCAACAAAAATTGAAAAACCGGCGCGAAGCGCCCGACTGAGGCCGCGAAGCGGCCTAACAAGCTAAAAAACGGGCGCGAAGCGCCCGTATGAGTTCAACGAAATTAAAAGACGGGCGCGAAGCGCCCATCCTGAGGACGCGAAGCGGCCCAATGTCCTCAACAAAATTAAAAACGGGCGCGAAGCGCCCATCCTGAGGCCGCGAAGCGGCCGAATGTTTCCACAAAATTAAAAAACGGGCGCGAAGCGCCCGTCCTGAGGCCGCGAAGCGGTTCTATGTCCTCAACAAAATTAAAAAACGGGCGCGAAGCGCCCGTCCTGAGGCCGCGAAGCGTCCCAATGTCCTCAACAAAATTAAAAACGGGCGCGAAGCGCCCGTCCTGAGGCCGCGAAGCGGCCGAATGTTTCCACAAAATTAAAAAACGGGCGCGAAGCGCCCGTCCTGAGGCCGCGAAGCGGCCCAATGTCCTCAACAAAATTAAAAAACGGGCGCGAAGCGCCCGTCTTGAGGCCGCGAAGCGTCCCAATGTCCTCAACAAAATTAAAAAACGGGCGCGAAGCGCCCGTCTTGAGGCCGCGAAGCGTCCCAATGTCCTCAACAAAATTAAAAACGGGCGCGAAGCGGCCGAATGTCCTCAACAAAATTAAAAAACGGGCGCGAAGCGCCCGTCTTGAGGCCGCGAAGCGTCCCAATGTCCTCAACAAAATTAAAAACGGGCGCGAAGCGGCCGAATGTTCTCAACAAAATTAAAAAACGGGCGCGAAGCGCCCGTCCTGAGGCCTGCTTTAAATATTTATTATTTTATTATTTTTTAAATTTAAATTTAATTACTTTTTGGTAAATAAATTTTATAATTTAATATTAATTATTTATTTTTCATGTTTTACTTCTTTAATCACTCAACGCGCATGCACTAGCAACGAAGTCCTTTGCGCGAAGCGCTCATGTCAGCGCCCGCCCATATATAGCAAAAGTATACTGTCTACACCGAGCAATTACTGTGCAAAGCATACTGTCTACACCGAGCAACTACTGCGCCACACGCTAGTTTATACTACTATAGAGAAACGTTGCAGTTCGTTTCAAAAACAAAATCTCCCGGCCGAAGGCCGGGAGCGCCCCGAAAGTAGTGGAAGGGTCTTACAACTTTTTGAGGCGCATCTGGGAAAAATAAGGGTTTTCCGCTCCGGTGGCCAACTGAGTCCTGGCGGCTAATTTCTCACTTTTGCTTGCGTTTGAAGGCCCATAACTTTTTTTCTAAAACTCTGATCAAAAAATGCTTGCTGGTAGGATTTTAAGTTGAAGTGTTTTCTAATTTTCAAAAAAAAATTCCAGGCCTCTACCTATACTTGGAAGGGCTGCAGAAATTGGCAACTTTTCAGTACCAACTTTGCCCAGTTCAGTCCCCGTTGAATAACTCATTAGGCTTTGACCTGAGCGCAGGGTGGCCAGCGGACTTATTGTAGAGCTCGGTGAGCTCGATTTTTCCAGATTTAAAAATTTCGAAAATTTTCAAAATTTTTCGAGCTAGGCCTAAAAAACGGTTTTCGGGTTTTTGAATTTTAGGATTTTTTAACGAATTTTCCCAGAAAAACGAAGACCACTTCCAAAACATAGTTTTTCGAGCTCTATCGACTGGTATTTTTTTCGGAAAAATTTCGATTTTTTCCCGGAAATAGAAAAAAATTTTGGCCTGAGCGGGACATTTGAGTCCCGGGCCCATAACTCGTCAGGAGTTGGTTTTAGCGAAAAATGGCCTTAGAGCAAAATTGTAGAGCTTTTTAAGCTCTATCGAATGGTGTACTTCATGTTCGGAAATTTTCAAAAATTTTCGAGCTAGGCCCCCTAGAAATTTTCGAAATTTTTTTTTGGGTTGAAAAAGTGGGTGAAAAAATATTTTGTGGGGTATTTTGAGGTGCTGAGCACGAATATGGTGTTTATTTTAAGTTTCGGAAATTATAGAATTTTTTAAAAATTCTTTATTTTTTGGCAATTTTTTGGCCCTCGGGATTTTGTCCTAATATTTGAAAATTCATAACTCGGTGATGGTTGCATCGATTTAACTATAATAAAGCTTTAAATATAGAGAAAAATAAGGAGAATTTTATGGGGTTTATTTAGGTTTTCTAACATCAATATGAAAAAAGTTATTCCAGAAATTCTGGAAATTTTCGATTTTTCAGAAAAAAATTCGTAGCTGCCTTCTGAAAAGCTATTCGGGAAAAGTAAAATACTACAAAAATCCGCAATTTTTTTCTCTATAATATAAATTTTATTTGGCAATTTTATCTCTTTTTTGAGAGATGTTACAAAAATAAAAGTGATTTTGAGATTCGGGACCACAGGGGGGTGACCAGGATTTTTGAGTGGGAAAATTTTTCCATCAAAAATCTTCCAAAAATATGTCTTTAGGGGTTATTTGGGCCGCTGATCACGAATACGTGATCAGATTTTACTTTTGACATCGTCAAGACCTCAGAATCCCTGTGTGATTGGGGATTCTGGGACATATTCTGAGGGGGGGGGGGCAGGTTCGAATCCGGACGGTGTAAATTATTTTCGTTATATTTATGGTTATTATTAATGTTTTTAAGAACTATTTTTAATTGTTAAACACCAAACTAGCAATTGCTTTTAATTGCTTTAAATATTATTTTATTATTTTTAAAATTTAAATTAATTACTTTTTGGTGAATAAATTTTATAATTTAAAATTAATTATTTAGCGCCCGTCCTGAGGCCGCGAAGCGGCCGAATACCCCCCAAAAAAATTAAAAAACGGGCGCGAAGCGCCCGTCCTGAGGCCGCGAAGCGGCCGAATGTCCCCAAAAAAATTAAAAAACGGGCGCGAAGCGCCCGTCCTGAGGCTTAACAGCCGGCCGCGAAGCGGCCGAATGATCCCATAAAATTATGAAATGGGCGCGAAGCGCCCGTCTTTAGGCCGCGAAGCGGCCGAATGTCCTCCACAAAAAATACGGGCGCGAAGCGCCCGTCCTGAGGCCGCGAAGCGGCCGAATGCCCCCCAAAAAATTAAAAAACGGGCGCGAAGCGCCCGTCCTGAGGCCGCGAAGCGGCCGAATGTCCCCAAAAAAATTAAAAAACGGGCGCGAAGCGCCCGTCCTGAGGCCGCGAAGCGGCAGAATGTTCTTAACAAAATTAAAAACGGGCGCGAAGCGCCCGTTATGAGTCCGCGAAGCGGCCGAATGTTCTTAATAAAATTAAAAACGGGCGCGAAGCGCCCGTTATGAGGCCGCGAAGCGGCCGAATGTTCTTAAAAAACGGGCGCGAAGCGCCCGTCATGAGGCCGCGAAGCGGCCGAATGTCCCAAAAAAAATTAAAAAACGGGCGCGAAGCGACCGTCCTGAGGCTTAACAGCCGGCCGCGAAGCGGCCGAATGATCCCTTAAAATTATGAAATGGGCGCGAAGCGCTCGTCCTGAGGCTGCGAAGCGGCCGAATGATCCCATAAAATTATGAAAATGGCGCGAAGCGCCCGTCCTGAGGCCGCGAAGCGGCCGAATGTCCTCCACAAAATTATGAATGCGTCAGGCGCGGAGCGCCCTTTGAAGCCGCGAAGCGGCCGAATTAAACCTTAAATATAAAAAGGGCGCGGAGCGCCCTTTGAGTCCGCGAAGCGGCCGAAGGTCCTCCACAAAATTATGAATGCGTCCTCGCGATGCCTGTAGACTGAAAATCCCTTATCACATCCATAAGTTCATTTCAAAATCGCGCATGCACTAGCCACGAAGTCCTTTGCGCGAAGCGCTCATGTCAGCGCCCGCCCATATATACCAAAAGTATACTGTCTACACCGAGCAATTACTGTGCAAAGCATACTGTCTACACCGAGCAATTACTGCGCCACAACACGCTAGTTTATATATATATAGAGAAAAGTTGCAACTCGTCTTAAAAAACAAAATCTCCCGGCCGAAGGCCGGGAGCGCCCTGAAAGTAGTGGAAGGGTCTTACAACTTTTTGAGGCGCATCTGGGAAAAATACGGGTTTTTCTCTCCGGTGGCCAACTGAGTCCCGGCGGCTAATTTCTCACTTTTGCTTGCGTTTGATGGCCCGTAACTTTTTTTCTAAAACTCGAATCAAAAAATGCCCGCTGCGAGGGCACCCCGCCAAAGTGTCCTCTACATGCTGGTATTTTTTATTTTTTTAATAGAGCCACCCCCTGGCCTGCAGAAAATGGCAACTGAAGCGTGCTCAAAAAGTACACTTCAGTACCAGGCGAATACCGCGTCGGCGTTTGATCTGAGGGAAAGGTGCCCAGCAGACTTATTGTAGAGTTTTGGAAGCTCGATTTTCTGAAATTTAAAAATTTCGAAAATTTTCAAAATTTTTCGAGCTAGGCCTAAAAAACGGTTTTCGGGTTTTTGAATTTTAAGAATTTTTAACGAATTTTCCTGGCAAAACGGAGACCACTTCCAAAACATAGTTTTTCGAGCTCTATCGACTGGTATTTTTTTCGGAAAAATTTCGATTTTTTCCCGGAAATAGAAAAAATTTTTGGCCTCAGCGGGACATTTGAGTCCCGGGCCCATAACTCGTCAGGGATTGGTTTTAGCCAAAAATCGTCTTAGAACATTTTTGTAGAGAATTTTAAGCTCTATCGAATGGTGTACTACATGTTTGGAAAATTTCAAAAATTTTCGAGCTAGGCCCCCTAGAAATTTTCGGAATTTTTTTTTGGGTTGAAAATGTGGGTGTAAAATTTTTTTCTGGGGTATTTTGGGGTGCTGAGCACGAATATGATGTTTGTTTTCAGTTCCAGAAATTTTGGAATTTTTTAAAAATTCTTTATTTTTTGGCAATTTTTTGGCCCTCGGGATTTTGGGTGAATATTGGAAAATTCATAACTCGGTGATGGTTTCATCGATTTAACTATAATAAAGCTTTAAAAATAGAGAAAAATAAGGAGAATTTTATGGGATTTATTTGAGTTTTTTATCACAAAAAAGAAAAAAGTTATTCCAGAATTTCTGGAAAAATTCGAATTTTCAGAAAAAAATTCATAACTCGGTTCATAAAAGATATTCTGGAAAATTAAAATACTACAAAAATCCGCATAAAAAAACGGGCGCGAAGCGCCCGTTTGGCCCCAACAAAAATTTAAATGGGTGCGAAGCGCCCGTCTAAGCCAAACAAAATTTAGAAACGGGCGCTAAGCGCACGTACTAAGGCCGCGAAGCGCCGAACGATTACTAAAATTAAAAAACGGGCGCGAAGCGCCCGTTTGCCCCAACAAAATTTAAATGGGCGCGAACGCCCGTCCCCACAAAGTCTAAAAACGGTCGCGAAGCGCCCGTCTGAGGCCGCGAAACGGCGAATATCCCCACAAAATTTAAAAACGGGCGCGAAGCGCCCGTCCTGAGGCCGCGAAGCGGCCGAATTAAACAAATTAAAAAAGGGCGCGAAGGGCCCGTTTGAGGCCGCGAAGCGGCCGAAAGTCCTCCAGAAAATTATGAATGCCTCCTCGCGATGCCTGTAGACCAAAAATCTCTTTCCGCGCATGCACTAGCAACGAAGTCCTTTGCGCGAAGCGCTCATGTCAGCGCCCGCCCATATATACCAAAAGTATACTGTCTACACCGAGCAATTACTGCGCGACACGCTAGTTTATACTACTATAGAGAAACGTTGCAGTTCGTTTCAAAAAACAAAATCTCCCGGCCGAAGGCCGGGAGCGCCCCGAAAGTAGTGGAAGGGTCTTACAACTTTTTGAGGCGCATCTGGGAAAAATAAGGGTTTTCCGCTCCGGTGGCCAACTGAGTCCTGGCGGCCAATTTCTCACTTTTGCTTGCGTTTGATGGCCCATAACTTTTTTTCTAATACTCTGATCAAAAAATGCTTGCTGGTAGGAAACTAAGTTGAAGTGTTTTCTAATTTTCAAAAAAAATTCCAGGCCTCTACCTATACTTGGAAGGGCTGCAGAAATTGGCAACTTTTCAGTACCAACTTTGCCCAGTTCAGTCCCCGTTGAATAACTCATTAGGCTTTGACCTGAGCGCAGGGTGGCCAGCAGACTTATTGTAGAGCTCGGTGAGCTCGATTTTTCCAGATTTTAAAATTTCGAAAATTTTGAAAATTTTTCGAGCTAGGCCTAAAAAACGGTTTTTGGGTTTTTGAATTTTAGGATTTTTTAACGATTTTTCCGGGGAAAACGGAGACCACTTCCAAGCAACAGTTTTTCGAGCTCTATCGACTGGTATTTTTTTCGGAAAAATTTCGATTTTTCCGGAAATAGAAAAAAATTTTGGCCTGAGCGGGACATTTGAGTCCCGGGCCCATAACTCGTCAGGAGTTGGTTTTAGCCAAAAATGACCTTAGAGCAAAATTGTAGAGCTTTTTAAACTCTATCGAACTGTGTACTTCATGTTCGGAAATTTTCAAAAATTTTCGAGCTAGGCCCCCTAGAAATTTTCGAAAATTTTTTTTGGGTTGAAAATGGGGGTCAAAAATATTTTTCTGGGGTAAAATAAGGTGCTGAGTACGAATATGATGTCTATTTTAAGTTTCATAATTTTTGGAATTTTTTAAAAATTCTTTATTTTTTGGCAATTTTTTGGCCCTCGGGATTTTGGGCTAATATTTGAAAATTCATAACAAATCGAAGGGTTGATCAATTTTAAAGGAATAAAGCCTTAAAAATAGAGAAAAATCATGAGAATTTTATGCGATTTATTTGGTTTTATAATGTTATTCCAGAATTTCTGGAAATTTTCGATTTTTCAGAAAAAAATTCGTATCTGCCTTCTGAAAAGATATTCAGGAAAAGTAAAATGCTACAAAAATCCGCAATTTTTAGCTCTATTTTATAAATTTTATTTTACATTTTTATCACATTTTTAAAAAAAGATACAAAAATAAAAGTGATTTTGGGGTTCGGGACCAAAGGGGGTGGACAGGATTTTTGATTGAAAAATTTTTTCACAAAAATCTTCCAAAAACATGTCATTAGGGGTAATTTGGGCCGCTGATCATGAATACATAATCAGTTTTTACTTTTGACATCGTTAAGCCCTCAGAATCCCTGTGTGATTGGGGATTCTGAGGCATCATTTTGAGGGGGGGGGGCGAAGTTCGGATCCGATCGGTGTACATTATTTTTCTGTGCATTTTTTGATTACTTTTACATGTTTTATTAATTTCAAATATTTTTTATAAAATATTTAAATTTATTTATTTTTTTTAATTAAAGAAGACGAGCGCGAAGCGCCCGTCCTGAGGCCGCGAAGCGGCCGAATGTCCCTCAAAAAATTTAAAAACGGGCGCGAAGCGCCCGTTTGGCCCCAACAAAATTTAAATGGGTGCGAAGCGCCCGTCTAAGCCCAACAAAATTTAGAAACGGGCGCGAAGCGCCCGTCTGGCCCCAAAAAGTCTAAAAACGGGCGCGAAGCGCCCGTTCTTCGGCCGCGAAGCGGCCGAATGTTCCCCACAAAATTAAAAAACGGGCGCGAAGCGCCCGTCCCAAGGCCACGAAGCTGCCGAAAATTCCCAACAAATTAAAAAACGGGTGTGAAGCGCCCGTCTAAGCCCAACAAAATTTAGAAACGGGCGCGAAGCGCCCGTCTGGCCCCACAAAGTCTAAAAACGGGCGCGAAGCGCCCGTCTGGCCCCACAAAGTCTAAAAACGGGTGCGAAGCGCCCGTTCTTCGGCCGCGAGCGGCCGAATGTTCCCCACAAAATTAAAAAACGGGCGCGAAGCGCCCGTCCCAAGGCCGCAAAGCGGCCGAATTTCCCCCAAAAAATTAAAAGACGGGCGCGAAGCGCCCGTCTTGAGGCCGCGAAGCGGCCGAATTCCCCCCAAAAATTAAAAAACGTGCGCGACGCGCCCGTCCTGAGGCCGCGAAGCGGCCGAATGTCCCCCAAAAAATTAAAAACGGGCGCGACGCGCCAGTCTTGAGGCCGCGAAGCGGCCGAATGTCCCCCGCAAAATTTAAAAACGGGCGCAAGGCCCGTCTGAGGCCGCAAAGCGGCCGAATGCACTTGCTCATCACTTATCAAACGCGCAAGCGCGCTTCTGAGGCCGCGAAGCGGCCGAATGTGCAACAAAAAATTAAAAAACGGGCGCGAAGCGCCCGTCCTGAGGCCGCGAAGCGGCCGAATGTCCCCCAAAAAATTAAAAACGGGCGCGAACCACTTCCAAAACATAGTTTTTCGAGCTCTATCGATTGGTGATATTTTTGAAAAAATTTCAATTTTTTTCCGGAAATAGAAAAAATTTTTGGCCTCAGCGGGACATTTGAGTCCCGGGCCCATAACTCGTTAGGGGTTGGTTTTATCGAAAAAACGCATTAGGGCAAAATTGTAGAGTTTTTTAAGCTCTATCGAATGGTGTGCCATATGGCCGGAAATTTTCAAAAATTTTCGAGCTAGGCCCCCTAGAAATTTTCGAAAATTTTTTTTGGGTTGAAAATGGGGGTCAAAAATATTTTTCTGGGGTATTTTGATGTGCTGAGCACGAATATGATGTTTATTTTTCGTTTCAAAATTTTTGGAATTTTTTAAAAATTCGAAAATATTTTCCAATTTTTTGGCCCACGGGATTTTGGGCGATATTTAAAAATTCATATCTAGCCTAAGGGTTGACCAATTTTGAGCAAATAAAGCTTTAAAAATAGAGAAAAATAAGGAGAATTTTATGGAATTTATTTGAAATTTCTAACATCAATATGAAAAAAGTTATTCCAGAAATTCTGGAAATTTTAGATTTTTCAGAAAAAAATTCAGAACTCCCTTCTGAAAAGTCATTCTGTAAAAGTAATATACTAAAAAAAATCCGCAATTTTTTTCTCTATAATATATATTTTATTTTACATTTTTATCTCTTTTTTGCGAATTGTTATAAAAATAAAAGTGATTTTTGGTTTCGGGACCATAGGGGGGTGACCAGGATTTTTGGGTGGAAAAATTTTTTCACCGAAAATATTCCAAAAACATGTCTTTAGGGGTATTTTATGACGCTGATCACGAATACGTGATCAGATTTTACTTTTGACATCGTTCAGACCTCAGAATCCCTGTGTGATTGGGGATTCTGAGGCATCATTTTGAGGGGGGGGGAAGTTCGAATCCGGGCGGTGTACATTATTTTTGCTATGCATTTTTGGTTATTTTTAATGTTTTTAATTCATTTCAAGATTTTTATAAATTATTTAATTAATTTTTTAATTTAAATTAAATTATTTTTTTGTGAAAAATTTTTTAAAATTAATTTTTTGTTTGATTAAAGAATTTCATATAGGCGAAGTTCGGACCCGGGCGGTGTACATTATTTTTCTTTGTATTTTTGGGTTATTTTTAATGTTTTAATTAATTTCAAGATTTTTATAAATTATTTAATTAATTTATTTAATTTAATTATTTATTTTTTGAATTTATAAAAATGAATTTCATTTCAAAATAAATATTCAATTATTAATTTTCAAAATTATATTTAATGAATAAAAAGAGTATTTTATTATAAAAAAATTTTAAATTAAAATGCAATCGATTTTTATAAAAACTTTTCATTATTTATTTAATTTTAAACCATGTTGTACCTCTTCTAATCACTTTTGTACCTCTTTTAATCACTGTTGTACCTCTTCTAATCACTGTTGTACCTCTTCTGATCACTGTTGAACCTCTTCTAATCCTTTTGTACCACTTCTAATCACTGTTGAACCTGTTCTAATCACTGTTGTACCTTTTTTAATTCACTTTTGTACCTTTTTAATCACTTTTGACGTCTTTTAATCACTGTTGTACTTCTTTTAATCACTTTTTACCTCTTTTAATCACTTTTGTACCTCTACTAATCACTGGTGTATCTCTTCTAATCACTGTTGTACCTCTTCTGATCATTTTTGTACCTCTTTTAATCACAGTTGTACCTCTTTTTAATCACTGTTGCACCTCTTCTAATCACTGTTGTACCTCTTCTGATCATTTTTGTACCTCTTCTAATCCTTTTGTACCTCTTCTAATCACTGCTGTACCTCTTCTCATCATTGTTGTACCTCTTCTAATCATTGTTGTACCTCTTCTGATCATTTTTGTACCTCTTCTAATCCTTTTGTACCACTTCTAATCACTGTTGTACCTTTTTTAATTCACTTTTGTACCTCTTTTAATCACTTTTGAGTCTTTTAATCACTTTTGTACGTCTTTTAATCACTGGTGTACCTCTTCTAATCTCTGTAAGGCCAAAAAAATTTGAATAACGGGCACGAAGCGCCCGTCCGAGCACAACAAAATAAAAAAACCGGCGCGAAGCGCCCGTCCGTGCTCAAAAAATTAAAAAACGGGCGCGAAGCGCCCGTCTGAACCAACAAAATTTAAATAACGGGCGCGAGGCGCCCGTCCAAGGCCAACAAAATTTGAAAAACGGGCGCGAAGCGCCCGTATGAGTTCATCAAATTAAAAAAACGGGCGCGAAGCGCCCGTATAAGCCCAACAAAATTTAAAAAACGGGCGCGAAGCGTCCGTATAAGCCCAACAAAATTTAAAAAACGGGCGCGAAGCGCACGTATTAGCCCAACAAAATTTAAAAAACGGGTGCGAAGCGCCCGTTCGAGGCCGCGAAGCGGCCTAAAAGTCCCAGATAATTTTCCTGAGGCCGCGAAGCGGCCGAACGTTCCCCACAAAATTAAAAAACGGGCGCGAAGCGCCCGTCATGAGGCCGCGAAGCGGTCAAATGTCTCTCGCAAAATTAAAAAGGGGCGCGAAGCGCCCGTCCTGAGGCTGCGATGAATTTCTAAATTACATCACTTTCTAGCGACGCGGCGAAGCCGCGTCCCATAGCGCGATAGCGCTTTAAAACATCACACTAATGCAATTAATGTTTTAAAATAACAAATGAGGGCCATATCGCGAAGCGGCCGAATGTTCTTAACAAAATTAAAAACGGGCGCGAAGCGCCCGTTATGAGGCCGCGAAGCGGCCGAATGTTCTTAAAAAAATTAAAAAACGGGCGCGAAGCGCCCGTCCTGAGGCTTAACAGCCGGCCGCGAAGCGGCCGAATGATCCCATAAAATTATGAAATGGGCGCGAAGCGCTCGTCCTGAGGCCGCGAAGCGGCCGAATGATCCCATAAAATTATGAAAATGGCGCGAAGCGCCCGTCCTGAGGCCGCGAAGCGGCCGAATGTCCCCAAAAAAATTAAAAAACGGGCGCGAAGCGCCCGTCCTGAGGCCGCGAAGCGGCCGAATGTTCCTAACAAAATTAAAAACGGGCGCGAAGCGCCCGTTATGAGGCCGCGAAGCGGCCGAATGTTCTTAAAAAACGGGCGCGAAGCGCCTGTCCTGAGGCCGCGAAGCGGCCGAATATCCCACACAAAATTTAAAAACGGACGTGAAGCGCCCGTCCTGAGGCCGCGAAGCGGCCGAATGTTGCCCACAAAATTAAAAAACGGGCGCAAAGCGCCCGTCCTAAGGCCACGAAGCTACCGAAAATTCCCAACAAATTAAAAAACGGGCGCAAAAGTGCCTGTCTGAGGCCGCGAAGCGGCCGAATATCACACACAAAATTTAAAAACGGGCGTGAAGTGCCCGTCCTGAGGCCGCGAAGCGGCCGAATGATTACCACAAAATTAAAAAACGGGCGCGAAGCGCCCGTCCTAAGGCCACGAAGCTACCGAAAATTCCCAACAAATTAAAAAACGGGCGCGAAGGGCCCGTTTGACCCCAACAAAATTTAAATCGGGTGCGAAGCGCCCGTCCAAGCCCAACACGCGCATGCACTAGCAACGAAGTCCTTTGCGCGAAGCGCTTATGTCAGCGCCCGTCCATACATACAAAAAGCATACTGTCTACACCGAGCAATTACTGTGCAAAGCATACTGTCTACACCGAGCAATTACTGCGCCGCCACACGCTAGTTTATACTACTATAGAGAAACGTTGCAGTTCGTCTTCAAAAACAAAATCTCCCGGCCGAAGGCCGGGAGCGCCCTGAAAGTAGTGGATGGGTCTTACAACTTTTTGAGGCGCATCTGGGAAAAATAAGGGTTTTCCGCTCCGGTGGCCAACTGAGTCCCGGCGGCTGATTTCTCACTTTTGCTTGCGTTTGATGGCCCATAACTTTTTTTCTAAAACTCTGATCAAAAAATGCTTGCTGGTAGGAAACTAAGTTGAAGTGTTTTCTAATTTTCAAAAAAAATTCCAGGCCTCTACCTATACTTGGAAGGGCTGCAGAAATTGGCAACTTTTCAGTACCAACTTTGCCCAGTTCAGTCCCCGTTGAATAACTCATTAGGCTTTGACCTGAGCGCAGGGTGGCCAGCGGACTTATTGTAGAGCTCGGTGAGCTCGATTTTTCCAGATTTTAAAATTTCGAAAATTTTCAAAATTTTTCGAGCTAGGCCTAAAAAACGGTTTTCGGGTTTTTGAATTTTAGGATTTTTTAACGAATTTTCCCAGAAAAACGAAGACCACTTCCAAAACATAGTTTTTCGAGCTCTATCGATTGGTAATTTTTTTGGAAAATTTTCGATTTTTTTCCAGAAATAGAAAAAATTTTTGGCCTCAGCGGGACATTTGAGTCCTGGGCTCATAACTCGTCAGGGATTGGTTTTAGCGAAAAATTGTCTTAGGACATTTTTGTAGAGCATTTTAAATGCTATCGAATGGTGTACTACATGATGTAAAATTTTCAAAAATTTTCGAGCTAGGCCCCCTAGAAATTTTCAAAAATTTTTTTGGGGTCGAAAAAGGGTGTGAAAAATATTTTTCTGGGCTATTTTGAGGTGCTGAGCACGAATATGATGTTTATTTTTCGTTTCAAAATTTTTGGAATTTTTTAAAAATTCTTTATTTTTTGGCAATTTTTTGGCCCTCGGGATTTTGGCCTAATATTTGAAAATTCATAACAAATCGAAGGGTTGATCAATTTTACAGGAATAAAGCCTTAAAAATAGAGAAAAATCAGGAGAATTTTATGGACTTTATTTGGAATTTCTATCTAAAAAAGAAAAAAAAGTTATTCCAGAATTTCTGGAAAAATTCGAATTTTCAGAAAAAAAATCATAACTCGCTTCTGAAAAGATATTCTGGAAAAATAAAATACTACAAAAATCCGCAATTTTTTTCTTTATAATATAAATTTTATTTTAAATTTTTATCTCTTTTTTGCGAATTGTTATAAAAATAAAAGTGATTTTTGGTTTCGGGACCAAAGGGGGGTGACCAGGATTTTTGAGTGAAAAAAATTTTTCGTCAAAAATCTTCCAAAAACATGTCTTTAATCGTTATTTGGGCCGCTGATCACGAATACGTGATCAGATTTCACTTCTGACATCGTTAAGCCCTCAGAATCCCTGTGTGATTGGGGATTCTGAGGCATCATTTTGAGGGGGGGGGGGCGAAGTTCGGATCCGATCGGTGTACATTATTTTTCTGTGCATTTTTACGTTATTTTCAATGATTTTAATTAATTTAAAATATTTTGCTGAGTTAATAAATAAAAATTATATTTAAATTAATTTTTTTTGATGAATAAATTTTATAAGTTAAAATTAATTATTTTTTTGATTGATAGAATTTCATGTATTTTTTAATTAAATTTGTTAAAAAATATTTTCATTTTAATTTAATGAATTTACTAATCACTGTTGTACCTCTTTTAATCACTGTTGTACCTCTTTTAATCACTTTTGTACTACTTTTTTTATGAATTAAACTGCTGTATTTATTTTTTTAATATTAAAAATACCATTCATTTTATAAATTCATGTAACAAATAATAAGATAAACATCTTTTCATATTTGCTTGAAACTGCTTCTGGTCAAAATTAAAGTTTATAAAATATCGAATATTTTGCTTGCTATTATGTCTATATTTATTATCTTAAATATTCAATGTTTTTAGGTTTTCTTTTCAATTAATTATTAACAATTCGCAGTTGACTTGCAAATTCGGCGATTTACTGGCGGTGTTCGATTTGCTTACATCCTTTGGAGCTGGCCTGGATTTCTGAACATGCGCCGACTTGATGGTTGATGTACACTTCAAAACGTGGTTTTTTGGTAGGTTCGATGAATGTATCGGGGAAAACATTTTTGGCCCTTCGGCATTTGACGAAAAGTGAACAGATTTGTTGCTTTTTCGTACCATTTGAATAGGCTCGACGAGCTGAGTAAAATATTACCTCATTCGCATGGTTTTGTCCACTTTTCGACAAATAACGAAAGTGTCAAAAATTTTTTGAAAAAATCAGTTGTCATTGAAATTGGCACTTTCGGTATTTGCCGAAAAGTGGACAAAACTGTTCGAAACAGGCACTATTTTACTCAGCTCGTCGAGCCGAGTCTATTGGTACCGAATACGCACGGTTCTGTCCATTTCCGACAAATGCCGTAGGTGTCAATATTTTCTTTTGGAAATCTGTAACCCTTGAAATTGACAATGGGCGCCATGCGCCCGTCCTGAGGCCGCGAAGCGGCCGAATATCCCACACAAAATTTAAAAACGGACGTGAAGCGCCCGTCCTGAGGCCGCGAAGCGGCCGAATGTTGCCCACAAAATTAAAAAACGGGCGCAAAGCGCCCGTCCTAAGGCCACGAAGCTACCGAAAATTCCCAACAAATTAAAAAACGGGCGCAAAAGTGCCTGTCTGAGGCCGCGAAGCGGCCGAATATCACACAAAAAATTTAAAAACGGGCGTGAAGTGCCCGTCCTGAGGCCGCGAAGCGGCCGAATGATTACCACAAAATTAAAAAACGGGCGCGAAGCGCCCGTCCTAAGGCCACGAAGCTACCGAAAATTCCCAACAAATTAAAAACGGGCGCGAAGGGCCCGTTTGACCCCAACAAAATTTAAATCGGGTGCGAAGCGCCCGTCCAAGCCCAACATGCGCATGCACTAGCAACGAAGTCCTTTGCGCGAAGCGCTTATGTCAGCGCCCGTCCATACATACAAAAAGCATACTGTCTACACCGAGCAATTACTGTGCAAAGCATACTGTCTACACCGAGCAATTACTGCGCCACACGCTAGTTTATATATACATAGAGAAAAAGGGGGTTTCGTCTTCAAAAACAAAATCTCCCGGCCGAAGGCCGGGAGCGCCCTGAAAGTAGTGGAAGGGTCTTACAACTTTTTGAGGCGCATCTGGGAAAAATAAGGGTTTTCCGCTCCGGTGGCCAACTGAGTCCTGGCGGCCAATTTCTCACTTTTGCTTGCGTTTGATGGCCCATAACTTTTTTTCTAAAACTCTGATCAAAAAATGCTTGCTGGTAGGAAACTAAGTTGAAGTGTTTTCTAATTTTCAAAAAAAATTCCAGGCCTCTACCTATACTTGGAAGGGCTGCAGAAATTGGCAACTTTTCAGTACCAACTTTGCCCAGTTCAGTCCCCGTTGAATAACTCATTAGGCTTTGACCTGAGCGCAGTGTGGCCAGCAGACTTATTGTAGAGCTCGGTGAGCTCGATTTTTCCAGATTTTAAAATTTCGAAAATTTTCAAAATTTTTCGAGCTAGGCCTAAAAAACGGTTTTCGGGTTTTTGAATTTTAGGATTTTTTAACGAATTTTCCCAGAAAAACGAAGACCACTTCCAAAACATAGTTTTTCGAGCTCTATCGATTGGTAATTTTTTTGGAAAATTTTCGATTTTTTTCCAGAAATAGAAAAAATTTTTGGCCTCAGCGGGACATTTGAGTCCTGCGCTCATAACTCGTCAGGGATTGGTTTTAGCGAAAAATTGTCTTAGAACATTTTTGTAGAGCATTTTAAATGCTATCGAATGGTGTACTACATGATGTAAAATTTTCAAAAATTTTCGAGCTAGGCCCCCTAGAAATTTTCAAAAATTTTTTTTGGGTTGAAAATGGGGGTCAAAAATATTTTTCTGGGGTATTTTGATGTGCTGAGCACGAATATGATGTTTATTTTTCGTTTCAAAATTTTTGGAATTTTTTAAAAATTCTTTATTTTTTGGCAATTTTTTGGCCCTCGGGATTTTGGCCTAATATTTGAAAATTCATAACAAATCGAAGGGTTGATCAATTTTACAGGAATAAAGCCTTAAAAATAGAGAAAAATCAGGAGAATTTTATGGGGTTTATTTGGGATTTCTATCCTCAAAAGAAAAAAAGTTATTCCAGAATTTCTTTAGGGGTTATTTGGGCCGCTGATCACGAATACGTAATCAGATTTTACTTTTGACATCGTTAAGACCTCAGAATCCCTGTGTGATTGGGGATTCTGAGGCATCATTTTGAGGGGGGAGGGGGCAGGTTCGGATCCGGACGGTGTACATTAATTTTCTACCATTTATTTTCTGTTTTTCAATTTTTGTTCATTTAAAATATTTTTAATTTTACACTATTTTACCTCTTCTACCATTTATTGTACCTCTTATAATCCCTATAAGGTCAAGAAATTTTGAAAAACGGGCGCGAAGCGCCCGACTGAGGCCGCGAAGCGGCCGAATGCCGCGTCAATATTTAAAAACGGGCGCGAAGCGGCCGTTTGAGGTAAACAAAGTTTAAATAACGGGCGCTAAGCTCCCGTACAAGGCCAACAAAAATTGAAAAACGGGCGCGAAGCGCCCGACTAAGGCTGCGAGGCAGCCTAACAAGCTAAAAAACGGGCGCGAAGCGCCCGTTTGAGGTAAACAAAGTTTAAATAACGGGCGCTAAGCGCCCGTACAAGGCCAACAAAAATTGAAAAAACAGGCGCGAAGCGCCCGACTGAGGCCGCGAAGCGGCCTAACAAGCTAAAAAACGGGCGCGAAGCCCCGTATGAGTTCAACGAATTTAAAAAACGGGCGCGAAGCGCCCGTCCAAGGCCAACAAAAATTGAAAAAACCGGCGCGAAGCGCCCGACTGAGGCCGCGAAGTTGCCTAACAAGCTAAAAAACGGGCGCGAAGCGCCCGTCTGAGGCCGCGAATCGGCCTTAATAGCCCAACAAATTTAGAAACGGGCGCGAAGCGCACGTCCTGAGGCCGCGAAGCGGCCGAACGATTACTACAAAATTAAAAAACGGGCGCGAAGCGCCCGTTTGGCCCCAACAAAATTTAAATGGGCGCGAAACGCCCGTTTTGGCCCCACAAAGTCTAAAAACGGGCGCGAAGCGCCCGTTCTGAGGCCGCGAAGCGGCCGAATGATTACTACAAAATTAAAAACGGGCGCGAAGCGCCCGTTTGGCCCCAACAAAATTTAAATGGGCGCGAAACGCCCGTTTGGCCCACAAAGTCTAAAAACGGTCGCGAAGCGCCCGTTCTGAGGCCGCGAAGCGGCAGAATGTTCCCCACAAAATTAAAAAACGGGCGCGAAGCGCCCGTCCTAAGGCCACGAAGCTGCCGAAAATTCCCAAAAATTAAAAAACGGGCGCAAAAGCGCCCGTCCTGAGGCCGCGAAGCGGCCGAATGCCACCCGAAAAATTAAAAAACGGGCGCGAAGCGCCCGTCCTGAGGCCGCGAAGCGGCGAATGTTCTCAACAAAATTAAAAAACGGGCGCGAAGCGCCCGTCCTGAGGCTGCGATGAATTTCTAAATAACATCACTTTCTAGCGACGCGGCGAAGCCGCGTCCCATAGCGCGATAGCGCTTTAAAACAGCACACTAATGCAATTAATGTTTTGTATGTTTTAAAATAACAAATGAGCATGTCCATTTTCTCTTCATTTACAGGGAGGCGTTCGAAATTTCGACCTTGGTGGTAACTTTTGACGGCGCATTCAGGAAAACTATAGATTTTCCGAT
>CP049709.1:515663-538940 GCA_004148225.2 Heterodera glycines
TTTCACCCAAAATCATCCAAAAACATGTCATTAGGGGTTATTTGGGCCGCTGATCACGAATACGTGATCAGATTTTACTTTCGACATCGTTAAGCCTCAGAATCCCTGTGTGATTGGGATTCTGAGGCATCATTTTGGGGGGGGGAAGTTCGAATCCGATCGGTGTACATTATTTTTCTGTGCATTTTTTGATTACTTTTACATGTTTTATTAATTCCAAATATTTTTTATAAATTATTTAAATTTATTTATTTTTTAATTAAAGAATTTCATTATTTATTTTTTGAATTTGTAAAAAAATTAATTTAATTTTAAATTAAATGAATATTCAATTCATAATTTCCAACGTTGTTTTTGATTAATAACTACCAAATTATTAACACATTCAATTTTAATTATATTTTTTTATAAAACCATTTCCTTATTTATTTAATTTTGAAACTATGATTTTACCATTTTTTTTTGTAAATTATTTGAATTTATCGCCCGTCCTGAGGCCGCGAAGCGGCCGAATGTTCTTAACAAAATTAAAAACGGGCGCGAAGCGCCCGTTATGAGGCCGCGAAGCGCCGAATGTTCTTAACAAAATTAAAAAACGGGCGCGAAGCGCCCGTCCTGAGGCTTAACAGCCGGCCGCGAAGCGGCCGAATGATCCCATAAAATTATGAAATGGGCGCGAAGCGCTCGTCCTGAGGCCGCGAAGCGGCCGAATGATCCCATAAAATTATGAAAATGGCGCGAAGCGCCCGTCCTGAGGCCGCGAAGCGGCCGAATGTCCCCAAAAAAATTAAAAAACGGGCGCGAAGCGCCCGTCCTGAGGCCGCGAGCGGCCGAATGTTCCTAACAAAATTAAAAACGGGCGCGAAGCGCCCGTTATGAGGCCGCGAAGCGGCCGAATGTTCTTAAAAAACGGGCGCGAAGCGCCCGTCCTGAGGCCGCGAAGCGGCCGAATGTTCCCCACAAAGTTTAAAAATGGGCGCCATGCGCCCGTCCTGAGGCCGCGAAGCGGCCGAATATCCCACACAAAATTTAAAAACGGACGTGAAGCGCCCGTCCTGAGGCCGCGAAGCGGCCGAATTTTGCCCACAAAATTAAAAAACGGGCGCAAAGCGCCCGTCCTAAGGCCACGAAGCTACCGAAAATTCCCAACAAATTAAAAAACGGGCGCGAAGGGCCCGTTTGACCCCAACAAAATTTAAATCGGGTGCGAAGCGCCCGTCCAAGCCCAACACGCGCATGCACTAGCAACGAAGTCCTTTGCGCGAAGCGCTTATGTCAGCGCCCGTCCATACATACAAAAAGCATACTGTCTACACCGAGCAATTACTGTGCAAAACCAACTGTCTACACCGAGCAACTACTGCGCCACACGCTAGTTTATACATATATAGAGAAAAAGGGGGTTTCGTCTTAAAAACTAATTTGAGTCGAACGGCTGTCGGGAGGGGTCTGAAAGTGGTGGAAGGGTCTTACAACTTTTTGAGGCGCATTCAGGAAAACTATCGGCATTCCGATCCGGTGGCCAACTGAGTCCCGGCGGCTAATTTCTCACTTTTGCTTGCGTTTGAAGGCCCATAACTTTTTTTCTAAAACTCTGATCAAAAAATGCTTGCTGGTAGGAAACTAAGTTGAAGTGTTTTCTAATTTTCAAAAAAAATTCCAGGCCTCTACCTATACTTGGAAGGGCTGCAGAAATTGGCAACTTTTCAGTACCAACTTTTTCCAGTTCAGTCCCCGTTGAATAACTCATTAGGCTTTGACCTGAGCGCAGGGTGGCCAGCAGACTTATTGTAGAGCTCGGTGAGCTCGATTTTTCCAGATTTTAAAATTTCGAAAATTTTCAAAATTTTTCGAGCTAGGCCTAAAAAACGGTTTTCGGGTTTTTGAATTTTAGGATTTTTTAACGAATTTTCCCAGAAAAACGAAGACCACTTCCAAAACATAGTTTTTCGTGCTCTATCGATTGGTATTTTTTTCGGAAAAATTTCGATTTTTTCCCGGAAATAGAAAAAATTTTTGGCCTGAGCGGGACATTTGAGTCCTGGGCCCATAACTCGTCAGGGGTTGATTTTAGCCAAAAATCGTTTTAGAACATTTTTGTAGAGAATTTTAAATGCTATCGAATGGTGTGCTTCATGAATGGAAAATTTCAAAAATTTTCGAGCTAGGCCCCCTCGAAAATTTCCGGAATTCTTTTTGGGTCAAAAATGGGGGTGAAAAATATTTTTCTGGGCTATTTTGAGGTGCTGAACACGAATATGATGTTTGTTTTTCGTTTCATGATTTTTGGTTTTTTAAAAAATTCTTTATTTTTTTGGGAAATTTTTGGCCCATGGATTTTGGGAGAATATTTGAAAATTCATAACTTAATGAAGACTGGTCAATTTAAGTGAATTAAAGCTTTAAAAATAGCAAAAAATCAGGAGAATTTTATGAGATTTATTTGGTTTTATAATGTTCAAAAGAAAAAAAGTTATTCCAGAATTTCTGGAAATTTTCGATTTTTCAGAAAAAAATTCATAACTCGGTTCTGAAAAGTCATACTGTAAAAGTAAAATACTAAAAAAATCCGCAATTTTTTGCTCTATTATATAAATTTTATTTGGCATTTTTATCACTTTTTTGAGAGATGTTACAAAAATAAAAGTGATTTTGGGATTCGGGACCAAA
This sequence comes from Heterodera glycines, assembly GCA_004148225.2. NCBI lineage: Eukaryota > Metazoa > Nematoda > Chromadorea > Rhabditida > Heteroderidae > Heterodera > Heterodera glycines. The sequence continues at coordinate 518,334 of CP049709.1, forward strand.
GGGGGGTGACAGGATTTTTGATTGAAAAATTTTTTTCACCAAAAATCTTCCAAAAACATGTTATTAGGGCTATTTTATGACGCTGATCACGAATACGTGATCAGATTTTACTTTTGACATCGTCAAGACCTCAGAATCCCTGTGTGATTGGGGATTCTGAGGCATCATTTTGAGGGGGGAGGGGGCAGGTTCGGACCCGGACGGTGTAACATTATTTTTCTGTGCATTTTTACGTTATTTTCAATGATTTTAATTAATTTAAAATATTTTGTTGAGTTAATAAATAAAAATTATATTTAATTTTTTTTTGATAAATAAATTTTATAAGTTTAAATTAATTATTTTTTTAATTGATAGAATTTCATGTATTTTTTTAATTAAATTTGTTAAAAAATATTTTCATTTTAATTTAATGAATTTACTAATCACTGTTGCACCTCTTCTAATCACTGTTGTACCCCTAAAAAACGGGCGCGAAGCGCCCGTCTGGCCCAAACAAATTTAAAAAACGATCGCGAAGCGTCCGTCCGAGCCCAACAAAATTTGAAAAACGGGCGCGAAGCGCCCGTCTGGCCCCAACAAATTTAAAAAACGGGCGCGAAGCGCCCGTCTGGCCCAAACAAATTTAAAAAACGGGCGCGAAGCGCCCGTCTGGCCCAAACAAATTTAAAAAACGGTCACGAAGCGCCCGCCCAAGCCCAACAAAATTTGAAAAACGGGCGTGAAGCGCCCGTCTGGCCCTAACTAAATTTAAAAAACGGGTGCGAAGCGCCCGCCCAAGCCCAATAAAATTTAAAAACGGTCGCGAAGCCGCCCGTCCAAGGCCAAAAATTGAAAAACGGGCGCGAAGCGCCCGTCTAGACCCAACTAAATTTAAAAAACGGGCGCGAAGCGCCCGTCCGAGCCCAACAAAATTTGAAAAACGGGCGCGAAGCGCCTGTCTGCGCCCGTCTTGAGGCCGCGAAGCGTCCCAATGTCCTCAACAAATTTATATGTCCGGAAAATTTCAAAAATTTTCGAGCTAGGCCCCCTAGAAATTTTCGAAAATTTTTTTTGGGTTGAAAATGGGGGTCAAAAATATTTTTCTGGTGTATTTTGATGTGCTGAGCACGAATATGATGTCTATTTTAAGTTTCATGATTTTTGGAATTTTTTAAAAATTCGAAAATATTTTTAATTTTTTTGGTCCTTGGAAATTTGGGCTAATATTGGAAAATTCATAACAAATCGAAGGGTTGATCAATTTTAAAGGAATAAAGCCTTAAAAATAGAGAAAAATCATGAGAATTTTATGAGATTTAATTGGTTTTATAATATTCAAAAGAAAAAAGTTATTCCAGAAATTCTGGAAATTTTCGATTTTCCAGAAAAAAATTCAGAACTCGGTTCTGTAAAGGTGTTTTTGAAATTTTAAATAATGAAAAAATCCGCAATTTTTTTCTCTATTATATAAATTTTATTTGGCATTTTTATCACTTTTTTAAGAATTTTTATAAAAATAAAAGTGATTTTGAGATTCGGGACCAAAGGGGTGAGCATAGGATTTTTGAGTGGAAAAATTTTTTCGACAAAAATCTTCCAAAAACATGTCATTAGGGCTATTTTATGACGCTGATCACGAATACGTGATCAGATTTTACTTTTAACATCGATAAGACCTCAGAATCCCTGTGTGATTGGGGATTCTGAGGCATCATTTGAGGGGGAGGGGGGGGGGAAGTTCGAATCCGGGCGGTGTACTTTATTTTTCTATTTATTTTACTGTTATTTTCAATTTTTATTCATTTAAAATATTTTTATTTTATTAATAATAAATAAAAAATTTTCATTTGAATTAAATTATTTTTTGGTGAAAATTTTATTTAAAAATAATAATTTTTTTAAATTAAAGAATTTAATGTTTTTTTAATTAGAAATTGTCAAAAAAATTATTTTCAATACAATAATACTCAATCATTGTAAATTCAAAGTTTATTTTTAATTAATAAAAGAAAGCATTTTTTAATAATTTTTTAAAAATTATTAATACATTTTTTAATTCTATTTTTCATAAACCATTTAATTATTTGTTTAATTTTAAAATCATTATTTTACCCTTTTAACCATTGTTGTACCATTTCACAATTTTTGTGCTTTTTCTAATCACTATTGTACATCTTCTGATCACTGTTGTGCCTCTTCTAATCACGGTTGTACCTCTTCTAATCACTTTGTACCTCCCGTGGTTGTAACTATCCAGCATTCGATTTTTAACCTTATTTTTTAATAAATACATTTCCTTATTTTATTTAATTTTGAATAATGTTGTCCTGTTTCAATAATGTTGTACCTCTTCCCCCGTTGTTGTACCTCTTCCCCGTTGTTGTACCTCTTCCCCCGTTGTTGTACCTCTTCCCCCGTGGTTGTACCTCTTCCCCCGTGGTTGTACCTCTTCGAATCACTTTTGTACCTTTTTTAATCACAGTTGTACCTCTTCTGATCACTGTTGTACCTCTTCTAATCACTATTTTACCTCTTCTACCATTTATTGTACCTCTTATAATCCCTGTAGGTCAACAAATTTTGAAAAACGGGCGCGAAGCGCCCGACTGAGGCCGCGAACGGCCTAACAAGCTAAAAAACGGGCGCGAAGCGCCCGACTGAGGCCGCGAACGGCCTAACAAGCTAAAAAACGGGCGCGAAGCGCCGTTTGAGGTAAACAAAGTTTAAATAACGGGCGCTAAGCGCCCGTTCAAGGCTTAAAAAAATTAAAAAACGGGCGCGAAGCGCCCTTCCTGAGGCCGCGAAGCGGCCGAATGCCCCCGAAAAATTAAAAAACGGGCGCGAAGCGCCCGTCCTGAGGCCGCGAAGCGGCCGAATGTTCCCCACAAAATTTAAAAACGGGCGCGAAGCGCCCGTCCTGAGGCCGCGAAGCGGCCGAATATCCCCCACAAAATTTAAAAACGGGCGCGAAGCGCCCGTCCTGAGGCCGCGAAGCGGCCGAATATCCCCCATAAAATTTAAAAACGGGCGCGAAGCGCCCGTCCTGAGGCCGCGAAGCGGCCGAATATCCCCCATAAAATTTAAAAACGGGCGCGATGCGCCCGTCCTGAGGCCGCGAAGCGGCCGAATTAAACCTTAAATATAAAAAATGCGCGGAGCGCCCTTTGAGTCCGCGAAGCGGCCGAATTAAACCATAAATATAAAAACGGTGCGGAGCGCCCGTCCTGAGGCCGCGAAGCGGCCGAATATCCCCCACAAAATTTAAAAACGGGCGCGAAGCGCCCGTCCTGAGGCCGCGAAGCGGCCGAATATCCCCCATAAAATTTAAAAACGGGCGCGATGCGCCCGTCCTGAGGCCGCGAAGCGGCCGAATATCCATCACAAAATTTAAAAAACGGGCGCGAAGCGCCCGTCCTGAGGCCGCGAAGAGGCCGAATATCCACCACAAAATTTAAAAACGGACGCAAAGCGCCCGTCCTGAGGCCGCGAAGCGGCCGAATGTTGCCTTCAAAATTAATAAACGGACGCAAAGCGCCCGTCTGAGGCCGCGAAGCTGCCGAAAATTCCCAACAATCCACAATATTTAGAAGCGCAAAGCGCCCGTCTGAGGCCGCGAAGCGGCCGAATGTCCCCCAAAAAATTAAAAAACGGGCGCGAAGCGCCCGTCCTGAGGCCGTGAAGCGGCCGAATTAAACCTTAAATATAAAAAGGGTGCGGAGCGCCCTTTGAGGCCGCGAAGCGGCCGAAAGTCCTCCACAAAATTATGAATGCGTCCTCGCGATGCCTGTAGACCAAAATCCCTTATCACATCCATAAATTCTTTTCAAAATCGCGCATGCACTAGCAACGAAGTCCTTTGCGCGAAGCGCTCATGTCAGCGCCCGCCCATATATAGCAAAAGTATACTGTCTACACCGAGCAATTACTGTGCAAAGCATACTGTCTACACCGAGCAATTACTGCGCGACCCGCTAGTTTATATACTTTAGAATAACAGTGCAACTCATTTCCAAAAACAAAATCTCCTTACGGTTTGCCGGGAGGGGTTCGAAATTTCGACCTTGGGGACAACTTTTGACGGCGCATCTGGGAAAACTATAGATTTTCCGATCCGAGGGCCAACTGAGCGCCAGGCGCCGAAAAGTCACTTTAAAAAAATTTTTTTGTTGTTTTTTGGATTCAAAAATTTTTTAAAGGCCTAAATGAAAAATCGGCCTCGTAAAGGCACTCAGTTGGAATGTTTTGCACATTTTTTGGTTCTTCACCGAACCCCTAGGGCCTACCAGTTTTTCTGGAAAACTGTGGAAAAATTGTATACTTTTTTGGGCCATTTCAGCGCCGGCCGAATAACTCGCCGGGGTTTGACCGGAGGAGGTCGGTGTAAGCGGCTTTTTTGTACAGCTCGAAGAGCTCTATCCAACCATCTTTTTGGATTTCTGAAATTTTCAGAAATTTTCGAGCTAGGCCCCCTCGAAAATTTTCCGTTTTTGAATTTTATGATTTTTTACAGATTTTTCCGGGGAAAACGGAGACCACTTTCAAGCAACCGTTTTTCATGCTCTATCGATTGGTGTCATTTTCAGAAAAATTTTTTAAAAATTTTTTGGAAATAGAAAATTTTTGGTTGCTAGGCCTCAATTTCAGTTCTGGCGCAATAACTCGTCAGGAGTTGAATTTATCAAAAAATCGTCTAAGAGCTTTTTTGTAGAGAATTTTAAGCCCAATCTAATGTGCTTTATCTCATGTTTTTATTATGAATTTAAAAAAAGTTATAAAATTAATTGTGATTTTGAAACTCAAAACCATAGGGGGGACCCCATGGTTTTGCATTTCATGAAAAATTTTTTTACTCCTAAATTAGCTAAAATGCATTTTTATGGCATAATTTGAGGTGCTGAATACGTATATACGCTTTATTTTGCGTTTCAGATTTTTTGGAAGGTGTTTAAAATTTTTTGAAAAATCGTCAAAATTTGAGCCCCGGAAAATCCAGTGAAATTTCGAAAATTCATAACTCTCTTCGTTTTTGGTCAAATTTAGTGGAATAAAGTTTGAAAAAATAGCAAAAAATAAGGAGAATTTTATGAGATTTGTTTGGAATTTCTATCTTCCAAAATAAAAAAGTTATTCCATAATTTCTTAAAAAATTAAATTTTTCAAAAAAAATTCCTAACTCCATTCTGAAAAAGTATTTTATAAAAATAATATACTCAAAAAATCCGCAATTTTTTTGCTCTATTTTACAAATTTTAATTTAGCTTTTTATCACTTTTTTAAAAAAAGTTATAGAAAATAAAAGTGATTTTGGCATCCGGGACCACAGGGGTGTGACCATGATTTTTGAGTGGAAAATTTTTTTCACCAAAAATCTTCCAAAAATATGATTTTAGGGGTTATTTGGGCCGCTGATCACGAATATGCAATCAGATTTTTACTTTAGAGATGGTTAAGACCTCAGAATCCCTGTGCGATTAAAATTAAAAACGGGCGCGAAGCGCCCGTCCTGAGGCCGCGAAGCGGCCGAATGTTCTCAACAAAATTAAAAGACGGGCGCGAAGCGCCCGTCCTGAGGCCGCGAAGCGGCCGAATGTTCCCTGAAAAATTAAAAAACGGGCGCGAAGCGCCCGTCCTGAGGCCGCGAAGCGGCCGAATGTCCCCCGCAAAATTAAAAAACGGGCGCGAAGCGCCCGTCCTGAGGCCGCGAAGCGGCCGAATGCCACCGAAAATTAAAAAAACGGGCGCGAAGCGCCCGTCCTGAGGCCGCGAAGCGCCGAATGCCACCCGAAAAATTAAAAAACGGGCGCGAAGCGCCCGTCCTGAGGCCGCGAAGCGGCGAATGTTCTAAACAAAATTAAAACGGGCGCGAAGCGCCCGTCCTGAGGCTGCGATGAATTTCTAAATAACATCACTTTCTAGCGACGCGGCGAAGCCGCGTCCCATAGCGCGATAGCGCTTTAAAACAGCACACTAATGCAATTAATGTTTTGTATGTTTTAAAATAACAAATGAGCATGTCCATTTTCTCTTCATCCAAAAGCCAATTGCCTACGCCGCCCCCGTCAATTCCAACACGCTAGTTTATATTACTATAGAGAAACGTTGCAGTTCGTCTTCAAAAACAAAATCTCCCGGCCGAAGGCCGGGAGCGCCCCGAAAGTAGTGGAAGGGTCTTACAACTTTTTGAGGCGCATTTGGGAAAAATACGGGTTTTTCTCTCCGGTGGCCAACTGAGTACCAGGGACCGATTCTCACTTTTGCTTGCGTTTGATGGCCCATAACTTTTTTTCTAAAACTCTGATCAAAAAATGCTTGCTGGTAGTTTATACTACTATAGAGAAACGTTGCAGTTCGTTTCAAAAAACAAAATCTCCCGGCCGAAGGCCGGGAGCGCCCCGAAAGTAGTGGAAGGGTCTTACAACTTTTTGAGGCGCATCTGGGAAAAATAAGGGTTTTCCGCTCCGGTGGCCAACTGAGTCCTGGCGGCCAATTTCTCACTTTTGCTTGCGTTTGATGGCCCATAACTTTTTTTCTAAAACTCTGATCAAAAAATGCTTGCTGGTAGGAAACTAAGTTGAAGTGTTTTCTAATTTTCAAAAAAAATTCCAGGCCTCTACCTATACTTGGAAGGGCTGCAGAAATTGGCAACTTTTCAGTACCAACTTTTTCCAGTTCAGTCCCCGTTGAATAACTCATTAGGCTTTGACCTGAGCGCAGGGTGGCCAGCAGACTTATTGTAGAGCTCGGTGAGCTCGATTTTTCCAGATTTTAAAATTTCGAAAATTTTGAAAATTTTTCGAGCTAGGCCTAAAAAACGGTTTTTTGGTTTTTGAATTTTAAGAATTTTTAACGAATTTTCCCAGAAAAACGGAGACCACTTCCAAAACATAGTTTTTCGAGCTCTATCGACTGGTATTTTTTTCGGAAAAATTTCGATTTTTTCCCGGAAATAGAAAAAAATTTTGGCCTGAGCGGGACATTTGAGTCCTGGGACCATAACTCGTCAGGGGTTGATTTTAGCGAAAAATTGTCTTAGAACATTTTTGTAGAGAATTTTAAATGCTATCGAATGGTGTACTACATGATGTAAAATTTTCAAAAATTTTCGAGCTAGGCCCCCTAGAAATTTTCAAAAATTTTTTTGGGGTCGAAAAAGGGTGTGAAAAATATTTTTCTGTGCTACTTTGAGGTGCTGAATACGAATATAATGTTTATTTTAAGTTTTGGAAATTTTAGAATTTTTTAAAAATTCGAAAATATTTTTCAATTTTTTGACCCTTGGGATTTTGGGCTAATATTTGAAAATTCATATCTAGCCTAAGGGTTGACCAATTTTGAGTAAATAAAGCTTTAAAAATAGAGAAAAATCAGGAGAATTTTATGGGATTTATTTATGTTTTCTAACATCAATATGAAAAAAGTTATTCCAGAAATTCTGGAAAAATTCGAATTTTCAGAAAAAAATTCATAACTCGGTTCTGAAAAGATATTCTGGAAAAATAAAATACTACAAAAATCCGCAGTTTTTTGCTCTATTATATAAATTTTATTTGGCATTTTTATCACTTTTTTAAGAATTTTTATAAAAATCTGACATCAGATTTCAGTTATTACATCGTTAAGCCCTCAGAATCCCTGTGTGATTGGGGATTCTGAGGCATCATTTTGAGGGGGGGGGGAAGTTCGAATCCGGACGGTGTAGCATTATTCTATCTATTTATTTTTTGGGTAATTTTCACTGCAATAAATTATTTTTTGATGAATAAAAGTTTAATTTAAAAATTAATTACTATTTTTTAAATAAAGAATTTCGTGTATTTATATAAATTATTTTTTGATGAATAAATTTTTAATGCAATTAATTAATTTATTTATTTTTAAATTAAAGAATTCATTTTTTATTTAATTTGAATTTTCAACAAAAAATCCTTGAAAAATAAACCATAAAAAACCAGTCACTTTCACTGTTGTACCTCTTCTATCACTGTTCTTCCTCTTCTATCACTTTTGAACCTCTTCTAATCACTTTTCTAATCATATTTGTACCTCTTTTAATCACTGTTGTACCTCTTCTAATCACTTTTGCACCTCTTTTAATCATTTTTGTAACTCTTCTAATCTCTGTGGTATCTCTTCTAATCGCTGTTGTACCTCTTCTATTTACTGTTGTACCTCTTCTAATCACAGTTGTACCTCTTCTATCATCGGAGCGCCCTTTGAGGCCGCGAAGCGGCCGACTGTCTCCCAATAAATTAAAAAAACGGGCGCGAAGCGCCCGTCTTGAGGCCGCGAAGCGGCCGAATGTCCCTCAAAAAATTAAAAAACGGGCGTGAAGCGGCCGAATGTTATCAATAAAATTAAAAAACGGGCGCGAAGCGCCCGTCCTGAGGCCGCGAAGCGGCCGAATATCCCCAAAAAATTAAAAGACGGGCGCAAAAGCGCCCGTCTTGAGGCCGCGAAGCGGCCGAATTCCCCCCAAAAAATTAAAAAACGGACGCAAGGCGCCGTCTGAGGCCGCAAAGTGGCCGAATGTACAAAAGGGCGCGGAGCGCCCTTTGAGTCCGCGAAGCGGCCGAATTAAACCTTAAATATAAAAAGGGTGCGTAGCGCCCTTTGAGGCCGCGAAGCGGCCGAATGTACAAAAGGGCGCGGAGCACCCTTTGAGGCCGCGAAGCGGCCGAAAGTCCTCCACAAAATTATGAATGCGTCCTCGCGATGCCTGTAGACCAAAATCCCTTATCATATCCATAAATTCATTTCAAAATCGCGCATGCACTAGCAACGAAGTCCTTTGCGCGAAGCGCTCATGTCAGCGCCCGCCCATATATACCAAAAGTATACTGTCTACACCGTGCAATCACTGCGCGTGCAAGTCAACTGCCTGCACCGCGCCCCCGTCAATTCCCACACGCTAGTTTATACTACTATATAGACAAGTTGCAGTTTCGTCTGCAAAAACAAAATCTCCCGGCCGAAGGCCGGGAGCGCCCTGAAAGTAGTGGAATGGGTCTTAAACTTTTTGAGGCGCATCTGGGAAAAATATAGAGTTTCTCGGTGGCCAACTGAGTCCCGGCGGCGATTTCTCACTTTTCTTGCAGTTTGAGGGCCCGTAACTTTTTTTCTAAAACTCTGATCAAAAAATGCTTGCTGGTAGGAAACTAAGTTGAAGTGTTTTCTAATTTTCAAAAAAAATTCCAGGCCTCTACTATACTTGGAAGGGCTTGCAGAAATTGGCAACTTTTCAGTACCAACTTTGCCCAGTTCAGTCCCCGTTGAATAACTCATTAGCTTTGACCTGAGCGCAGGGTGGCAGCGGACTTATTGTAGAGCTCGGTGAGCTCGATTTTTCCAAATTTAAAAATTTCGAAAATTTTCAAAATTTTTCGAGCTAGGCCTAAAAAAACGGTTTTCGGGTTTTTGAATTTTAGGATTTTTTAACGAATTTTCCCAGAAAAAACGAAGACCACTTCCAAACATAGTTTTTCGAGCTCTATCGACTGGTATTTTTTTCGGAAAAATTTCGATTTTTCCCGGAAATAGAAAAAAAATTTTGGCCTCAGCGGGACATTGAGTCCCGGGTCCATAGCTGGTCAGGGGTTGGTTTTAGCCAAAAAGTGCCTTAGACCAAAATTGTAGAGCTTTTTAAGCTCTATTGAATGGTGTACTACATGTTTGGAAATTTTCAAAAATTTTCGAGCTAGGCCCCCTAGAAATTTTCGAAAATTTTTTTTGGGTCGAAAAAGGGTGTGAAAAATATTTTTCTGGGCTATTTTGAGGTGCTGAATACGAATATTGATGTCTATTTATGTTTCATAATTTTTGGAATTTTTTTAAAATTCTTTATTTTTTGGCAATTTTTTGGCCCTCGTGATTTTGGCCTAATATTTGAAAATTCATAACTCGGTGATGGTTTCATCGATTTAACTATAATAAAGCTTTAAAAATAGAGAAAAATAAGGAGAATTTATGGGATTTATTTGAAATTTATACCACAAAAACAAAAAAAGTTATTCCAGAAGTTCTGGAAATTTTCGATTTTTCAGAAAAAAATTTATACCTCGGTTCTGAAAAGTCATTAGGGAAGAGTATAATGCTACAAAAATCCGCAATTTTTTGCTCTATTATATAAATTTTATTTGGCATTTTTTATCACATTTTTAAAAAAAGATACAAAAATAAAAGTGTTTTTGGGGTTCGGGACCAAAGGGGGTGGACAGGATTTTTGATTGAAAAAAATTTTTTCACAAAAATCTTCCAAAAACATGTCATTAGGGGTTATTTGGGCCGCTGATCACGAATACGTGATCAGATTTTACTTTTGACATCGATAAGACATCAGAATCCCTGTGTGATTGGGGTTTCTGAGGCATCATTTTTTTGGGGGGGTGGAGTTAGGATCCGGGCGGTAACACATTATTTTTATATTTATTTTTTGGGTTAATTTTCATTACTTTTAATAAATTTAAATGTTTGGTTTTATTAATAATAAATTTTTTTAGTTTAATTAAATTATTTTTTGATGAATAATGATTTTCATTTAAATTATTTATTATATTTAATTAAAGAATTTCAGCTATTATTTTAAAATTTAATTGTAAAATTTTTTTCATTTCAATTTAAATAACTATTCAATTATTATACATTTCATAATTTGTTTTTCATTAATAAAAAGTGTATTATATTTTAAAAAATGAAAAATATAACACATCGATTTTTTTTATCTATTTTGATTAAAAACAATTCCTTAATTACCATAAATGCTCTATTTGAATGCCCACTTTCTAATCACTGTTGTACCTCTTCTAATCACTGTTGTACCTCTTCTAATCTCTGTTGTACCTCTTCTAATCTCCGTTGTACCTCTTCTACGCGAAGCGTCCCAATGTCCTCAACAAAATTAAAAAAACGGGCGCGAAGCGCCCGTCCTAAGGCCACGAAGCTGCCGAAAATTCCCAACAATCCACAATATTTAGAAGCGCAAAGCGCCCGTCTGAGGCCGCGAAGCGGCCAAATGAGTCCACAATATTTAGAAGCGCAAAGCGCCCGTCTGAGGCCGCGAAGCGGCCGAATGCACTTGCCTATAACTTATCAAACGCGCATGCACTAGCAACGAAGTCCTTTGCGCGAAGCGCTCATGTCAGCGCCCGCCCATATATACCAAAAGTATACTGTCTACACCGAGCAATTACTGTGCAAAGCATACTGTCTACACCGAGCAATTACTGCGCGACACGCTAGTTTATATATATTATAGAGAAAAAGGGGACTCGTCTTAAAAAACAAAATCTCCCGGCCGAAGGCCGGGAGCGCCCCGAAAGTAGTGGAAGGGTCTTACAACTTTTTGAGGCGCATCTGGGAAAAATACGGGTTTTTCTCTCCGGTGGCCAACTGAGTCCCGGCGGCTAATTTCTCACTTTTGCTTGCGTTTGATGGCCCGTAACTTTTTTCTAAACTCGAATCAAAAAATGCCCGCTGCGAGGGCACCCGCCAAAGTGTCCTCTACATGCTGGTATTTTTTATTTTTTTAATAGAGCCACCCCTGGCCTGCAGAAAATGGCAACTGAAGCGTGCTCAAAAAGTACACTTCAGTACCAGGCGAATCCGCGTCGGCGTTTGATCTGAGGGAAAGGTGCCCAGCAGACTTATTGTAGAGTTTTGGAAGCTCGATTTTCTGAAATTTAAAAATTTCGAAAATTTTCAAAATTTTTCGAGCTAGGCCTAAAAAACGGTTTTTGGGTTTTTGAATTTTAAGAATTTTTAACGAATTTTCCCAGAAAAACGAAGACCACTTCCAAAAAATAGTTTTTCGAGCTCTATCGACTGGTATTTTTTCGGAAATTTTCGATTTTTTCCAAATAGAAAAAAAATTTTTGGCCTCAGCGGGACATTTGAGTCCTGGGACCATAACTCGTCAGGGGTGATTTTAGCTAAAATCGTCTTAGAACATTTTTGTAGAGAATTTTAAGCTCTATCGAAAGGTGTGCTATATGCCCGGAAAATTTCAAAAATTTTCGAGCTAGGCCCCTAGAAATTTTCAAAAATTTTTTTTGGGGTCGAAAAAGGGTGTGAAAATATTTTTCTGGGGTATTTTGAGGTGCTGAGCTCGAATTTGACCTTTGTTTTTTCGTTTTCATGATTTTTGGAATTTTTTAAAAATTCTTTATTTTTTGGCAATTTTTTGGCCCTCGGGATTTTGGCCTAATATTTGAAAATTCATAACTCGGTGAGGTTTCATCGATTTAACTATAATAAAGCTTTAAAAATAGAGAAAAATAAGGAGAATTTTATGGGATTTATTTGAGTTTTTTATCACAAAAAAGAAAAAAGTTATTCCAGAATTTCTGGAAAAATTCGAATTTTCAGAAAAAAAATTCATACTCGAAAAGATATACTGGAAAAGTAAAAACTACAAAAATCCGCAATTTTTTTCTCTATAATATAAATTTTATTTGGCAATTTTATCTCTTTTTTGAGAGATGTTACAAAAATAAAAGTGATTTTGAGATTCGGGACCAAAGGGGTGAGCATAGGATTTTTGAGTGAAAAAATTTTTTCACCAAAAATCTTCCAAAAACGTGTCATTAGGGCTATTTTATGACGCTGATCACGAATACGTGATCAGATTTTACTTTTAACATCGATAAGACCTCAGAATCCCTGTGTGATTGGGGATTCTGAGGCATCATTTTGAGGGGGAGGGGGCAGGTTCGGATCCGGACGGTTAACATTATTTTCTGTGCATTTTTACGTTATTTTCAATGATTTTAATTAATTTAAAATATTTTGTTGAGTTAATAAATAAAAAATTATATTTAATTTTTTTTTGATAAATAAATTTTATAAGTTTAAATTAATTATTTTTTTAATTGATAGAATTTCATGTATTTTTTTAATTAAATTTGTTAAAAAATATTTTCATTTTAATTTAATGAATCACTGTTGCACCTCTTCTAATCACTGTTGTACCCCTAAAAAAACGGGCGCGAAGCGCCCGTCTGGCCCAAACAAATTTAAAAAAACGGTCGCGAAGCGCCCGCCAAGCCCAACAAAATTTGAAAAACGGGCGTGAAGCGCCCGTCTGGCCCCAACTAAACGCGAAGCGCCCGCCCAAGCCCAATAAAATTTAAAAACGGTCGCGAAGCCGCCCGTCCAAGGCCAAAAATTGAAAAACGGGCGCGAAGCGCCCGTCTAGACCCAACTAAATTTAAAAAACGGGTGCGAAGCGCCCGTCCGAGCCCAACAAAATTTGAAAAACGGGCGCGAAGCGCCCGTCTGGCCCCAACTAAATTTAAAAAACGGGCGCGAAGCGCCCGTCTGGCCCAAACAAATTTAAAAAACGGGCGCGAAGCGCCCGTCTGGCCCAAACAAATTTAAAAAACGGGCGCGAAGCGCCCGCCCAAGCCCAACAAAATTTGAAAAACGGACCTCTTCTGATCACTGTTGTACCTCTTCTATTTCCTGTTGTACCTCTTTTAATCACTTTTGTACCTCTTCTAATCTCTGTTGTACCTCTTTTAATCACTGTTGTACCTCTTCTATCAGCGGAGCGCCCTTTGAGGCCGCGAAGCGGCCGAAAGTCCTCCACAAAATTATGAATGCGTCCTCGCGATGCCTGTAGACCAAATAGAAGCGCAAAGCACCCGTCTGAGGCCGCGAAGCGGCCAAATGAGTCCACAATATTTAGAAGCGCAAAGCGCCCGTCTGAGGCCGCGAAGCGGCCAAATGAGTCCACAATATTTAGAAGCGCAAAGCGCCCGTCTGAGGCCGCGAAGCGGCCGAATGAGTCCACAATATTCAGAAGCGCAAAGCGCCCGTCTGAGGCCGCGAAGCGGCCGAATGCACTTGCTCATCACTTAACAAACGCGCATGCACTAGCAACGAAGTCCTTTGCGCGAAGCGCTCATGTCAGCGCCCGCCCATATATACCAAAAGTAAACTGTCTACACCGAGCAATTACTGTGCAAAGCATACTGTTTACACCGAGCAATTACTGTGCAAAGCATACTGTCTACACCGAGCAATTACTGCGCCACACGCTAGTTTATATATATATAGAGAAACGTTGCAGTTCGTCTTAAAAACTAATTTGAGTCGAACGGCTGTCGGGAGGGGTCTGAAAGTGGTGGAAGGGTCTTACAACTTTTTGAGGCGCATTCAGGAAAACTATAGGTTTTCCGCTCCGGTGGCCAGTTGAGCGCCGGCGGCGCTGAAACGGCGTGAAATTTTTTTTGTCCGTCTTTGGTGGCCTGTAACTTTGCGGGAAGAAGCGGGAGCGGAAAATGCTTGGAGGTAGGATTTTAAGTTGGAATGTTTGGGAAAACTTGGCGCTTATTTGGCGGGGCTATCTGTAAATGCCAATGCTGCAGAAAATGGCAAAATTTGGCACCCAATTTCGGCATTTTCCGTTTTTCGGGAATAACTCGCTGGGGGTTAAGCGGAGCGGGTTGGCGCCGCTTGAGCATTTGTGTAGTTTTTAAAGCTGCATCCGATGGCGTTTTCAGATTTTGAAAATTTTCAGAAATTTTCGAGCTAGGCCCCCTCGAAAATTTTTCGTTTTTGAATTTTATTATTTTTTGCCGATTTTTCCCAGGAAAACGGAGACCACTTTCAAGCAACCGTTTTTTGAGCTCTATCGATTGGTGGCATTTTTGAAAAAATTTCAAAATTTTCCGGAAATAGAAATTTTTTTTGGCTTGAGCGGGACATTTCAGTCCCGGGCTCATAACTCGTCAGGGGTTGATTTTAGCGAAAAATTGTCTTAGAGCATTTTTGTAGAGAATTTTAAGCTCTATCTAATGTGCTTTATCCGGTATTTTTATCTTTAATATAAAAAAAGATATAAAATAAAAATTAATATTGAAATGGAAAACCAAAGGGGGGACCCCATGGATTTGCATTTTATGAAAAATAATTTTGCTCCTAAAATTGCCAAAAAATACTTTTCTGGGGTAGTTTGAGGTGCTGAACACGAATATGCACTTTATATTGCGTTTTGGATTTTTTGGAGGGTGGTAAAAAAATTTTGAAAAATCGTCAATTTTTTGGATTTGGGAATTTAAGTGATTCTTTGAAAATTCATAACTCGCCTCAAAATGGTCCAATTCAGCTCATTTAAAGCATAAAAAATAGCAAAAAATCGGGAGAATTTTATGAGATTTATTTGAAATTTATTCCACAAAAACAAAAAAAGTTATTCCAGAAATTCTGGAAATTTTCGATTTTTCAGAAAAAAATTCATAACTCGGTTCTGAAAAGTCATTCTGTAAAAGTAAAATACTACAAAAATCCGCAATTTTTTGCTCTATTATATAAATTTTATTTTGCATTTTTATCACATTTTTAAAAAAAGATACAAAAATAAAAGTGATTTTTAAATTCGGGACCAAAGGGGGTGGACAGGATTTTTGAGTGAAAAATTTTTTTCAACAAAAATCTTCCAAAAACATGTATTTATGGGTTATTTGGGCCGCTGATCACGAATACGTAATCAGATTTTACTTTTGACATCGTTAAGACCTCAGAATCCCTGTGTGATTGGGGATTCTGAGTCATCTTCTGGGGGGGGGGGGGGAGTTCGGATCCGGTCGGTGTACATTATTTTTCTGTTCATTTTTTGGGTAATTTTCACTGCATTTAATAAATTAAAATAGTTTGGTTGTAAATTATTTAAATTAATTTTTTTTAATTAAAAATTTTCATAATTTATTTTTTGAATTTGCAAAAAAATTAATTTCATTTCAAATTAAACAAATATTCAATTATTAATTTTCGACGTTGTTTTTAATTAATAAAACGAGTATTTAATTATAAAAAATTTAAATTAAAATGCATGTGATTTTTAATCTTTAATTAAAAAATTTTCCTTAGTTATTTAATATTAGTTTTTTAGGGGGTTATTTATGATGTTGATCACGAATCTGAAAACAGATTTCAGTTAATACATCGTTAAAGCCTTAGAATCCCTGTGTGATTGGGGATTTTGAGGTTAAATTTTTAAATTAATTATTAATTTTCAACGTTGTTTTTAATTAATAAAACGAGTATTTTATTATAAAAAAAAATTAAACTAAAATGCATTCGATTTTTAACGCGAAGCGCCCGTCCGGAGGCCGCGAAGCGGCCGAATATCCCCAATAAAATTTAAAAACGGGCGCGAAGCGCCCGTTCTGAGGCCGCGAAGCGGCCGAATTAAACCTTAGAATAAAAAAGGGCGCGGAGCACCCTTTGAGGCCGCGAAGCGGCCGAATTAAACCTTAAATATAAAAATGCGCCCGTCCTGAGGCCGCGAAGCGGCCGAATTAAAACCTTAGAATACAAAAGGGCGCGGAGCACCTTTGAGGCCGCGAAGCGGCCGAACGTCTCCCAAAAAAATTACAAAACGGGCGCGAAGCGCTCGTCCTGAGGCCGCAAAGCGGCCGAATGTCCCCCAAAAAAATTAATAACGGGCGCGATGCGCCCGTCCTGAGGCCGCGAAGCGGCCGAATGAGTCCACAATATTTAGAAGCAAAAAGCGCCCGTCTGAGGCCGCGAAGCGGCCGAATATCCACAACAAAATTTAAAAACGGGCGCGAAGCGCCCGTCCTGAGGCCGCAAAGCGGCCGAATATCCCCATAAAATTTAAAAACGGGCGTGATGCGCCCGTCCTGAGGCCGCGAAGCGGCCGAATTAAACCTTAGAATACAAAAGGGCGCGGAGCACCCTTTGAGGCCGCGAAGCGGTCGAATTAAACCTTAAATATAAAAAATGCGCGGAGCGCCCTTTTCCTGAGGCCGCGAAGCGGCCGAATAAGTCCACAATATTTAGAAGCAAAAAGCGCCCGTCTGAGGCCGCGAAGCGGCCAAATGAGTCCACAATATTTAGAAGCGCAAAGCGCCCGTCTGAGGCCGCGAAGCGGCCGAATGAGTCCACAATACTTAGAAGCGCAAAGCGCCCGTCTGAGGCCGCGAAGCGGCCGAATGCACTTGCTCATCACTTAACAAACGCGCATGCACTAGCAACGAAGTCCTTTGCGCGAAGCGCTCATGTCAGCGCCCGCCCATATATACCAAAAGTATACTGTCTGCACCGAGCAATTACTGTGCAAAGCCAACTGCCTACACCGAGCAATTACTGCGCCACAACACGCTAGTTATATATATGTTATATCGGTAAGGGGTTTCGTTGCTAAAACCAATTTCTCGGGATCGAGAATAGGTAGGGAGTTGAAATTTTGCATACGTATGCATCTCGGGACGGGGCATCTGGAAACTATAGGTTTTTTTGTCCGACGTCCAACTGAGTACCAGGGGCGCAAAAACTGACTTTGCTGACAGTCTCCAGTGTTACGAAAATTTTTTGCTTTTGCTCTTAGGGCTTAGTGAACCCCAAAAGGCACACCCCCCAACTGTGGCCTACAACTTTGCCAGCAAAAATTTTTTGATCAGATCAAAGGCCTGACCTGTAGGTTAGGCAACGTAAGAATCACTTTTTTTGGACACTTCAGTACCAGGCGAATAGCACGCCCGGGTTTGATCTGAGCCAGGGGCGCCAGCGGACTTTTTTGTAGAGCTCAATGAGCTCGATTTTTGCAAATTTTTAAAAATTTCGAAAATTTTCAAAAATTTTCGAGTTAGGCCTAAAAAACGTTTTTTTTTGGTTTTTTGAATTTATGATTTTTTAACGATTTTTCCCAGAGAAACGGAGACAACTTTCAAGCAACCGTTTTTGATGCTCTATCGATTGGTAATATTTTTTGAAAAAATTTCAATTTTTTTCCCGGAAATAGAAAAAATTTTTGACCTGAGCGGGACATTTCAGTCCCAGGCCCATAACTCGTCAGAGGTTGATTTTAGCGAAAAAACGCCTTAGGGCAAAATTGTAGAACTTTTTAAGCTCTATCGAATGGTGTTCTATAAGTCTGGAAAATTTCAAAATTTTTCGAGCTAGGCCCCCTAGAAATTTTCGGAATTTTTTTTTTGGGTTGAAAAGGGGGTGTAAAATATTTTTCTGGGGTATTTTGAGGTGCTGAGCACGAATATGACCTTTGTTTTTCGTTTCAGATTTTTTGGAATTTTTTAAAAATTTTTGAAAATTCGTCAATTTTTTGGCCTTCGGGATTTTGGGTTAATTTTCGAAAATTCATAACAAATCGAAGGCTGGATAAATTTTCATGCAATTATATTATAAAAATAGAGAAAAATCAGGAGAATTTTATGGGATTTATTTGGGATTTCTATCTTAAAAAGAAAAAAAAGTTATTCCAGAATTTCTGAAAATTTTCGATTTTTCAGAAAAAAATTCATAACCCCCTTCTGAAAAGAAATTTTTGAAAATTAAAATACTACAAAAAAATCCGCAATTTTTTCTTTATAATATAAATTTTATTTAACATTTTTATCACTTTCTTACGAATTGTTACAAAAATAAAACCGATTTTGGGATTCGGGACCAAAGGGGTGAGCATAGGATTTTTGAGTTGAAAAATTTTTTCACCAAAAATCTTCAAAAAATATGTCTTTATGGGTTATTTGGGTCCCTGATCACGAATACGTAATCAGATTTTACTTTTGACATAGTTAAGACCTCAGAATCCCTGTGTGATTGGGGATTCTGAGGCATCATTTTGAGGGGGGGGGGAAGTTCGAATCCGGGCGGTGTACATTATTTTTCTATGCATTTTTGGGTTATTTTCACTGTTTTTAATTAATTTGAAGATTTGTTTTAAATTATTTAAATTTATTTTTTTTAAATTAAAGAAATTATTTTTTGTTTTATTATTAATAACAAAATAATTTTAATTAAATTTAATTTTTCTTTTGATGAATAGATTTATTTTTAAGCAAAATTAGATTTAAAAATTTGGATGCATAATAATTCATTTCAAAATAAAGTAAAATAAATTATTCCGTTTATTAATTAAAAAATAAACTTTTACATTTTTTATTATTTAGTTTTTTTTTAATTTTTAAATAAACCTAATTCTATAAAATTATATTTAAAATTATGAAATTATTTTTGTACATCTCATAACAAGTTAGACTTTTGTACCTCTTCTAATCACTATTGTACCTCTTTTAATCACTTTTGTACCTCTTCTCATCACTGCTGTACCTCTTCTCATCACTGTTTTCCTCTTTTAATCACTGTTGTACCTCTCCTAATCACTGTTGTACCTCTTCTGATCACTGTTGTACCTCTTCTGATCACTGTTGTACCTCTCCTAATCACTGTTGTACCTCTTCTGATCACTGTTGTACCTCTCCTAATCACTGTTGTACCTCTTCTGATCACTGTTGTACCTCTCCTAATCACTGTTGTACCTCTCCTAATCACTGTTGTACCTCTTCTGATCACTGTTGTACCTCTTCTGATCACTGTTGTACCTCTCCTAATCACTGTTGTACCTCTTCTGATCACTGTTGTACCTCTCCTAATCACTGTTGTACCTCTTCTGATCACTGTTGTACCTCTCCTAATCACTGTTGTACCTCTTCTGATCACTGTTGTACCTCTTCTGATCACTGTTTGTACCTCTCCTAATCACTGTTGTACCTCTTCTGATCACTGTTGTACCTCTCCTAATCACTGTTGTACCTCTTCCAGCACATCTTCCAACAATTTTTGTACCTCGTATGAGCTCAACAACATTTAAATACGGGCGCGAAGCGCCCGTCCAAGTTCAACAAAATTTAGAAACGGGCGCGAAGCGCCCGTCCAAGGCCAGCAAAATTTGAAAAACGAGCGCGAAGCGCCCGTCTTGAGCCTCGATGTGGACTAAAAACCCCTAATAATTTTTTAAAAATTCAAAAAAACCTCCCCAACCAATTCGATCAATTTGAATCGCTTCAGGGCCTAGGTAGCGAAGCTCAAGAAGCGCGAAAGCGCTTTTTCCCAGCTAAATAGCCGACGGTTCACGCACCGCTAGTTTATATATATATAGAGAAACGTTGCAGTTCGTCTTAAAAACTAATTTGAGTCGAACGGCTGTCGGGAGGGGTCTGAAAGTGGTGGAAGGGTCTTACAACTTTTGAGGCGCATTCAGGAAAAACTATAGGTTTTCCGCTCCGGTGGACGGTTCAGCGCCGGCGGCGCTGAAACGGCGTGAAATTTTTTTTGTCCGTCTTTGGTGGCCTGTAACTTTGCGGGAAGAAGCGGGAGCGGAAAATGCTTGGTGGGAGGATTTTAAGTTTTGAATGTTTGGGAAAACTTGGCGCTTATTTGGCGGGGCTATCTGTAAATGCCAATGCTGCAGAAAATGGCAAAATTTGGCACCCAATTTCGGCATTTTCCGTTTTTCGGGAATAACTCGCTGGGGTTAAGCGGAGCGGGTTGGCGCCGCTTTGAGCATTTGTGCAGTTTTTAAAGCTGCATCCGATGGCGTTTTCGGATTTTGAAAATTTTCAAAAATTTTTTCGAGCTAGGCCCCCTCGAAAATTTTTTCGTTTTTGAATTTTATTATTTTTTTGCCGATTTTTCCCAGGAAAACGGAGACCACTTTCAAGCAACCGTTTTTGAGCTCTATCGATTGGTGGCATTTTTGAAAAAATTTCAAAAATTTTCCGGAAATAGAAAAATTTTTTGGCCTGAGCGGGACATTTCAGTCCCGGGCTCATAACTCGTCAGGGGTTGATTTTAGCGTAAATTTGTCTT
>CP049709.1:539040-554214 GCA_004148225.2 Heterodera glycines
TCAGCGAATGGCACTTTAATTCAGCGAATGGCACTTCATTTCCGTCAATGGCATTTTAATTCATCAAACAGTACTTCATTTGCGTCAATGGCACTTTATTTCAGCGAATGGCACTTCATTTCCGTCAATGGCACTTCAACTCAGCGAATGGCACTTCATTTCATCAAATGGCATTTTAATTCATCAAACAGTACTTCATTTGCGTCAATGGCACTTTGATTCAGCGAATGGCACTTCATTTCCTCAAATGGAACTTCTTTTCAGGGAATGGCACTTAATTTAGCGAAAGGCAGTTCTTTTTAGCGAATGGTACTTCATTTCCTCCAATGGCACTTTATTTCCGTCAATGGCACTTTAATTCAGTGAATGGCACTTCATTGCACTCAATGGCACTTTATTTCAGCGAATGGCACTTTATCTCCGTCAATGGCACTTCAACTCAGCGAATGGCACTTTAATTCAGCGAATGGCACTTCATTTCAGCGAATGGTACTTCATTTCCTCCAATGGCACTTTATCTCCGTCAATGGCACTTCAACTCAGCGAATGGCACTTCATTTGCGTCAATGCCACTTCAACTCAGCGAATGGCACTTTACTTCACTCAATGGCACTTCATTTCCGTCAATGGCACTTTAACTCAGCGAATGGCACTTTAATTCAGCGAATGGCACTTCATTTCCGTCAATGGCATTTTAATTCATCAAACAGTACTTCATTTGCGTCAATGGCACTTTATTTCAGCGAATGGCACTTCATTTCCGTCAATGGCACTTCAACTCAGCGAATGGCACTTCATTTCATCAAATGGCATTTTAATTCATCAAACAGTACTTCATTTGCGTCAATGGCACTTTGATTCAGCGAATGGCACTTCATTTCCTCAAATGGAACTTCTTTTCAGGGAATGGCACTTAATTTAGCGAAAGGCAGTTCTTTTTAGCGAATGGTACTTCATTTCCTCCAATGGCACTTTATTTCCGTCAATGGCACTTTAATTCAGTGAATGGCACTTCATTGCACTCAATGGCACTTTATTTCAGCGAATGGCACTTTATCTCCGTCAATGGCACTTCAACTCAGCGAATGGCACTTTAATTCAGCGAATGGCACTTCATTTCAGCGAATGGTACTTCATTTCCTCCAATGGCACTTTATCTCCGTCAATGGCACTTCAACTCAGCGAATGGCACTTCATTTGCGTCAATGCCACTTCAACTCAGCGAATGGCACTTTACTTCACTCAATGGCACTTCATTTCCGTCAATGGCACTTTAACTCAGCGAATGGCACTTCATTTTCGTCATTGGCACTTCATTTGCGTCAATGGCACTTCAACGCAGCGAATGGCACTTAACTTCACTCAATGGCACTTCATTTCCGTCAATGGCATTTTAATTCATCAAACAGTACTTCATTTCATCGAATGGCACTTCATTTCAGCGAATGGCACATCATTTCCGTCAATGGCACATTTCACTCAGCGAATGGCACTTCATTTCCGTCAATAGCACATCATTTCAGCGAATGGCACATCATTTCAGCAAATGGCACATCATTCCATCGGATGGCACTTCATCTCTGCAAATGGCACTTCATTTCAGTGAATAGCACATCGTTTCAGCGAATGGCACTTCATCTCAGCGAATGGCACTTCATTGTAAGCGAATGGCACTTCATTTCAGCGAATGTCACAGCTTTTCAGCGAATGGCACATCATTTCAGCAAATGGCACATCAATTCATCGAATGACGCTTCAGTTCAGCGAATGGCACATCATTTCAGCAAATGGCACATCAATTCATCGAATGACGCTTCGTTCAGCGAATGGCACTTCTTCTCAGCGAATGGCACTTCAGTTCAGCGAATGGCACTTTATTTCTGCATATGGCACATCCTTTCAGCGAATGGCACATCATTTCAGCGAATGGCACTTCATCTCAGCGAATGGCACTTCATTTTCAGCGAATGGCACTTCATTTCAGCAAATGGCACATCATTTCATTGGATGGCACTTCATCTCAGCAAATGGCATTTCATCTTAGCGAATGGCACTTTATTTCAGCGAATGGCACTTCATCTCTTCGAATGGCACTTCATTCCAGCGAATGGCACTTCATCTCAGCAAATGGTACTTCATTTCATCGAATGGCACTTCATTTCAGCGAATGGCACATCATTTCAACGAATGGCACTTGATCTCAGCGAATGGCACTTCATTTCAGCGAATGGCACATCATTTAACGAATGGCACTTCATCTTAGCGAATGGCACTTCTTCACCGAGCACACTTCATTTTCATTCAATAACTTCAAAAATTAACACTTATGCCATTTATTTTACGAACCACATCCCTTTGTAAAAAAGGGTTCGCAATCCGTGCCAATGGCACAGGGATTCCCAGCACACACCGCGAGGAGGTTTGTGGTGGAAAATGGACGAAAACCATGTGCACCAAAAAAAAATCGGGCATGACCCCTCTCCTAGCCGATGGTTTGGGCCATTTTTGGAGGGCCAAAAACGCGCTAGGCAGCCGCCTTTACACGTTTTCTACCCGCCGACCCAAGGCCAACGGATGGAGGGCATGCCCGCCACCTGTGACCATCATAGCAAGCGATTATGGAACCGCTCATGGAACTCAAAGTGTGTGGCACTACCATCCCAAAGTGCAAGGTTTGGTGTAGGCCTCCCTATGTTGGGTAATTACTCCCTTCATAAGGCACTTGCGCCAACGCCCACAGCACATATGAGTTCCGTCAACGCGGATTTTAATCCGGGGTGTTAAGTTTGAGCAGCTGCGCGTTCGACACTGCTCAGTGACTCACGGTCCTCCGGGCCAGCCAGTCCCGGTTATTCTCTCGCTGTACCAATGCAGCCCGAAGGCAGGACACATTAGGGCTAGGAACCGCCACCCCCGCTGCTAGGTGCAAGCTCACCTTCACCCCCAAGCGTAGGGAAGAAGGGCCACCGTCCACACCAGACCGACTATCTGGCTGGTCCTTCAGATCGCTGTGACACCCGGCGGGTTCAGGAAGAAACTTGGTTCCATCCGTCCAGACCGCAGCCCTGGATACCAGCGCAAAAGGACCAGTGGAAAGCGAACGCCCACGCCCACCCAACTGGGAAGAAAACCCAGTGCCAGGCAGGACTCCACGGTTTTCATGGATGGCCCCCAGGATATTCGAAAAAGCGTATCAAATATCCTATAGGGGTTTACTACCGCGTCAACCAAATATGCAAATGTTTCGGCCCTTCAAAGCCGTAGACACGGTTTGAATTTCTAAAAAAATACGAGCGGGCCTCGTCAGTACGGCACTCGTATTTTATTTTATTTTGTTGTTGCTAAGCTCACCAGTCAGCCTTTGGCGTCACCCCGGATTGTTGCTTTCTAATGATTGAAAAGGCAAAATTTTGAGTTTTAAAAAATTTGTTCATTAAAAAGAAAAGAAAAAACAATTTTAGGAAGGGATAACATTTGTTGTTTGGAAAGGAAATGGAAAAACACAAGGAAAGGAAGGGAAAACATTTTTTGTTTGGAAAGGAAATGGAAAAACACAAGGAAAGGAAGGGAAAAATTCATTGAAAAGAAATTGAAAAAAATGTTTTTAGGTCAAAACATTTTTATGTTTTGAAATGAAATTAAAAAAGAAATGTTTGGGGCGTAAAATTATTTTATGTTTGGAAATGAAATGAAAAAGAAATGTTTGGGGGACAAAAATATTTGTTGCAAATGAATAATATGTGTGAAAACATTTGATTATATAGGCAAATAAAGGGGAAAAACGGCCTACGCAATGTCTGAACATTTATTTTGTAAAGAACAAAATTGAAAAGCACAAAATACGCATGTTTAAACATTGTTTCTGCAAAGAAACAAATGGAAAAACACAAAATGCGCAAGTTTTTACTTTGTTTCTGCAAAGAAACAAATGGAAAAACACAAAATGCGCAAGTTTTTACATTGTTTCTGTAAAGAAACAAATGGAAAAACACAAAATGCGCATGTTTAAACATTGTTTCTGCAAAGAAACAAATGGAAAAACACAAAATGCGCAAGTTTTTACATTGTTTCTGCAAAGAAACAAATGGAAAAACACAAAATGCGCAAGTTTTTACATTGTTTCTGTAAAGAAACAAATGGAAAAACACAAAATGCGCATGTTTAAACATTGTTTCTGCAAAGAAACAAATGGAAAAACACAAAAATGCGCAAGTTTTTACATTGTTTCTGTAAAGAAACAAATGGAAAAACACAAAATGCGCATGTTTAAACATTGTTTCTGCAAAGAAACAAATGGAAAAACACAAAATGCGCAAGTTTTTACATTGTTTCTGTAAAGAAACAAATGGAAAAACACAAAATGCGCATGTTTAAACATTGTTTCTGCAAAGAAACAAATGGAAAAGCCAAAATGCGCATGTGTTTCTTTTAATTTTGAAAATTTTGTAATTGTGAAAATGTGTTTTTTCATTTATTTTTACTTAAATAAACGCTAAACAATGGAAAAGTAATTGTTCATGTTCATACTGTAAACATATTCAAAAACAATTGTTGTTTACTTTTTTGTGGTAAAAACATACTTTTTAATTTAATTGAAAAAAAAACAATTCCATTTTTCCATTTTATGTTTTTATATTTAATAATAAAAATAAAATTAATTTTATGTAATTTTCAGAATCTGAATTCGCCAACCTCAGGTTCCCCACAACAGATACGCAGGATTCTGTGTCTTCAACAATGTTTTATAAATAATTTTCTGACTTTTTAAAAGAAATCAAAATCGATTAAATTTTAAAAAAAAACATTGATTTTAATTTTTAAAAGCTGCTTTATTTTATTGAAAAAAGCAGAACACTCTTGAAATAATCTATATTTGATATTAAATATATTTTCTTTGTTAACTGATAGAAAATTCAATTTTTAATTGTTATATTTTAATTTTAATTATTTTTAATGATTATAAATTATGCATAAATCTATTTATAATTTTTAATTTTTTTAATATGTTGGTTTTTTGCTCAGGAATATGTTGATGCGCCGATTCTTGTTATTTTTTGATATTTTAGGCAAGGAATTACGATTGCGATTTTTTCGCAGTTGAAATACCGATTGTCAATTATCATAAATGTTTGGGCGGATTTTGCTAATTGATCAATATAAAATTTTTGCTTTAAAATTATTTTTATGTCATTGATTGTTTTTATAATTAATAAATTGTGTTTGATAATAATGCGTATAGATTTTTTTTTAATTGATTAAGAAAGTACCCTTTTTATAGCAAAAAAATTTTTTGTTAAATACCAAAAGTCAATATGGTTTGGATCAGGAATGTGTAGAAAGTCTATTTTTAATTGCCGTTTTTGGTTGTTATATTCATAAAAGCTGCTTCCAAAACAAAATTGTATTTTGATCAATAATGAAGAAAACATAATTTTTGTATATTTTTGTGCATAAAGACAATTGAATTTTCCAATTTTAACATTTATTTTTGCAATTATTTTGCGTAATGTTCTTTTTTAGCACCTATTTTGCACTGTTTTTGCAACTATTTTGCAACTATTTTAGTATCTATTTTCGTATATACCTAAAAATACTTTTCTATTCATACAAATTTTTCTGGCAGCGACTCGCTAAAGTTTTGTTCTTAAAAAAAGTTTCAGAATAAATTTTAAAAAAATAATAAACTGTTTCTTGTTTAACTTATTAAACGATCATCTCATAGCTATTTTTTATTTTAATTTTAATTGATTGACGATTGGTTGATTGCCTTTTTCCAAAATTTTGGGCTCTGAATTTTGTATAAAATAATTTATGTGCGTCAAAATCCGAATGTAAATAACGAATTTTTTTGTGCCGTCAGAGTTTCAATTACCTAATTTTTTGGTGAAAAAACGGTTATTTATCAGCAACTTTATTAGGGGCATATCTCCAATTGACAATAATTTTATATATTTTCATTACATTTTGTTTAATAATAGTAGCATTTGTTTTTGTAATTCATTTAATTTTTAAATGATAAAAATTTGCAATTATGACATTTGTTAAAATTTTTTTTGCTTTTATAAACCTGCCTATCAGAATCCAGAAAAGCAAGGATTCAGAATCTTTTACGTTACTTGAATTTAATTTTATTTTAAATTTGTCTTATTAACAGGGAACGAATTTTTAGGTTTTCACTTATTTTTTTTTTGCAGATAGCATATGCTGAGATAAGCGCAAAAAACATATTGTCTTCCATTAATTTTCCATTTAGAGCGACTTTTTAGCAACTATTTTCAACTATTTTCGCTTATGAAATTTTTTAACAACTATTTTGGCTTGTGAAATTTAAAAAAACTATTTTTCAACATTTCTGCTTTTCAACAAAAAATTATTATGAAAAAAGCAATAAAAAAACAAAAATGCACCCCCTAAGAATCGACTTTTCAAAAAAAAAATTCAAAAATACACCCCCAGTAATCGACTTTTCAAAAAGCAAAAATCCTGACCATGATTTGGTGGACAATGAAGAAATTTTACGCATGAAAGTCTTAAATATGTTTAATTTATAATTATTAAACCGAAATAGATAAAGAATGAGTCAATTTTTGTAAAATTCACACATTTATAGACATGTTTTTCCAATTTTTGGCAACTTTTTTAGCAACTATTTTTGACATTTTTGAGTTTTTAGCAACTATTTTGGCATTTGAATAATCAAATTTTTTTATGGCATTTAATAAGTTCAATAAAAAAATGAGTTTAAATAATCAAAAGCATTTTTATTTATTCAAACAATAGAAAGTAATAAAAAAAATTTGGTTTTTAATTTTATAACCCAATGATTTTTTCTGCTGACTCAAACAATATTATAATTTTTTTATTTTTTTTTTGACTTATGTTTTTTGCAAAACCTTTTTAATGCCTTTTTTATTTTTTTGAATTTTTGATTAGTGAAGAAATGTTAAAAAATCAAATGATTTTTTTGTAAAAAGTTGTGCCACCAATTTAAAAATTTCATTTGGAAATTTCAATACAAATGATTGTTAAAGTGTGCGCTTTTTCCTAAAATTTTGGGTCTGTCTGTACATTTTCTAAATTTGTGTAATTTGTAAAAACAAAACAACTTTTACGGGAACTACCGAAAATTATAAATCTTACAAAAAAGGGCATTTTTAAATTTCTAAGATTTTAATCTTCCAAAACGTAACATTTATTTAAAAATAAGACCCGGTCCTTGGTTTTAAATTAAAATTGTATATTTTTCGAAAAGCGATCAAAAAAAGTATTTTTTAAAAAGAAAAAATATTATCGAAAATTCCATTTTAATTTTAATTCACTACTTTGTCCGTATTTAAAGTTGATTTGTATTTTATATAATTCTTCCATTATTTTTGTTGTACAATGGATTATTTTGTAGCTTTTTTCTACAGTATATGTAAATTTGTAAATGATAAATTTTCATTCGAAATATTCTAACTTTTAAGGGCCTGCGCGTACGCATGGCCCCGTTCCAAAAATTAAGTAAACGCTACGACAACTCAAGGTAAAATGTCTTACCTTATGTCGTTGTCGTAGCTGGTGATTTTGTAATTAATTTATTTTTTTGTAGTGAGTTTACCTTATGAGATATAAAGATTCTAAGGAAAAGTGAAAGTTGTTATACACTATTTTTTTTGTCTCACTTCTTTTTTTTTTGTAATCCATGTGCTATTTCTCACTTTTTTTCTCACTACATACTTTTTACTTAATTAATTTAAATTATAATTAAACAAAATTGATTATTTTAAATAATTAATTATATTTAATTATCAATTTAAATAATCTAAAGCTTAGTCAACAAATTTTTTAATTGATGGCTATAAATTAGGATTTTATTTTTTTATTTAAAAACATTTTTATTGATTTTTTGATGATGAGTTAGTTTCCAAAATATTAATTTTTGACCCCAAATGTTGATTTTTTTGATGTTAAGTAATTTATTATTGATTTATGACCCAAAGTGTTGATTTTATTATAACAAAAATTTTCATTTCTATTTGGTATAAAAAATACAGTTGACAAAAAATATTTAAATTTAAAAATAATTATCCCTTAGCAAAAAGTGGTAGACGCAAAAAAAAGTAAACAGCAATCATTGTCTGTCGCTTTTCCTATAAACAAAATTATTGCGTTTTTTATTTAATAGAAATTTTAATTAGTATAAATATAATGTGTTCGTTTTTATGATTAAAATTAAAAAAGGTAGTTTTCTGGGTCAATAAAATTGTTGAAAAACAGTTTTTAACGTGCGCAACAATTTCAACCATGTCCCATAGTGAAATAGATGCCACCTTTGTCGGAAAAGATAATGCATAAACCTTTTTGGTTGCATACTGAATTATGTCAAATTAAAAAATTAGTTATTTGTACTGTTGCTCGTCCTAGGCAATACGGCGTATGTTTAGAATATTTTTATTAGCTTTAGTTCAAACGTTTTGAATGAGATGGAGTTTAATTTTAAATTACGAATTGGTAAATGAAATAGAGAAAATTTATCATAAAAACTAACATTTTTGAATTTTAATATTATTTTTTAAAAATTTTGATAGTGTCGAATTTACTCAATTTCGAAATAAAGATTTTTAATCGTCTCGTTTTTTGTGCATATGGAGATTTACAGGTTCAAAGAGGAGGTTTATTTAATGGTAAATCCTAATCTTTCATAGAAAATCAATTTAAATTTTGTAAGTGATCAGAAAAACGATTAAAATAAGGGTTTTGTTTTACCATTTAAATGAATTTTTTTTTAAAAATTAAAAAAAATGTTTATATGAGGGATGTGTCAGAATAGCGATTTTCTAATGTGTAAGTATTTCAGAAGTATGTTTTTAATTATTTTTGATACCAACAATCAGTTGAATTTTTTCACCTTTTACAGTTCTTAGTTTATTTTAATTTATTAAATTGGTTTTTTTAAATTAAAATTTATTTTGAAAATTAATAGCAATAATGTAATTTTTTTTATTTCATTAATTCAACGAAAATAAGTTAATTTATAATTAAATAATGTACAACAATTAAAAACATGTATAAAAAGCGCTTTGCGCCCGTTGTTTAATTTTACTGGCTACAGTCGGGCGCTATGAGTAATTTATTAATTATTAAAAAAACTAAAGGAAATTTAAATTAATTAATAACATCGAAAAAACTATTAAATAAATTAAATAAGTAATAAACACGGCCCGGATCCGAACCTGCCGCCCCACCCCTCAGAATCCCCAATCACACAGGGATTCTGAGGTCTTAACGATGTCTGAAGTAAAATCTGATTGCATATTCGTGATCAGCGGCCCAAATAACCCGTAAAATCATATTTTTGGAAGATTTTTGGTGAAAAAAATTTTCCACTAAAAAATCATGGTCACACCCCTTTGGTCACGGTTCCCAAAATCACTTTTATTTCTATAACTTTTTTTAAAAAAGTGATAATAAGCTAAATTAAAATTTATAAAATAGAGCAAAAAATTGCGGATTTTTTGAGTTTATTATTTTTATAAAGTACTTTTTCAGAACCGAGTTCTGAATTTTATTCTGAAAAATCGAAAATTTCCAGAATTTCTGGAATAACTTTTATTGTTTGCAAGATAGAAATCCCAAATAAATCTCATAAAATTCTCCCGATTTTTTGCTATTTTTCAAACTTTATTCCACTAAATTTGATCAAAAACGAAGAGAGTTATGAATTTTCGAAATTTCACTGGATTTTCCAGGGCTCTAATTTTGACGATTTTTCAAAAATTTGTAACCACCTTCCAAAAAGTCTGAAACGCAAAATAAAGCATATATTCATGTTCAGCACCTTTAATTATGCCATAAAAATGCATTTTGGCAAACATATGAGCAAAAAAATTTTTCATGAAATGCAAAACCATGGGGTCCCCCCTTTGGTTTTGAGTTTCAAAATCACAATTAATTTTATAACTTTTTTTATATTAAAGATAAAAAGATCAAATAAAGCACATAAGATAGAGCTTAAAATTCTCTACAAAAAAGCTCTTAGACGATTCTTTGATAAAATCAACTCCTGACGAGTTATTGCGCCAGAACTGAAATTGAGGCCTAGCAACCAAAAATTTTCTATTTCCAAAAAATTTTTGAAAAATTTTTCTGAAAATGACACCAATCGATAGAGCATGAAAAACGGTTGCTTGAAAGTGGTCTCCGTTTTCCCCGGAAAAATCTGTAAAAAATCATAAAATTCAAAAACGGAAAATTTTTGAGGGGGCCTAGCTCGAAAATTTCTGAAAATTTCAGAAATCTAAAAACATGGTTGGATAGAGCTCGTCAAGCTGTACAAAAAAGCCGCTTACACCGACCTCCTCCAATCAAACCCCGGGGAGTTATTCCGCCGGCGCTGAAATGGCCCAAAAAAGTAGGCCATTTTTAGCCAGTTTTTCAGAAAAACTGGTAGGCCCTACAAGGTCGGTGAAGAAGCAAAAAATGTGCTAAAAGGTCCAACGGAGTGCCTTTACGAGGCCGATTTTTCAATTAGGCCTTTAAAAAATTTTTGAATCCCAAAAACGGCAAAAAAAATTTTTAAAAAGTGACTTTTCGGCGCCTGGCGCTCAGTTGGCCCTCGGATCGGAAAATCTATAGTTTTCCTGAATGCGCCGTCAAAAGTTGCCCCCAAGGTCGAAATTTCGAACCCCTCCCGGCAAACCGTAAGGAGATTTTGTTTTTGGAAATGAGTTGCCTTGTTATTCTAAAGTATATAAACTAGGGTGACCAGTTGGCTATGGTGTGCATGCGTGGCTTGGTAATATATGGCCCTCATTTGTTATTTTAAAACATACAAACATTATCAATTGAGTTCTGTGTGTGGAAAGCGCTTCGCGCTATGGGACGCGGCTTCGCCGCGTCGCTAGAAAGTGATGTAATTTAGCAATTCATCGCAGCCTCAGGACGGGCGCTTCGCGCCCGTTTTTAATTTTTGGGACATTCGGCCGCTTCGCGGCCCAGGACGGCGCTTCGCGCCCTTTTTAAATTTTTTGGGGGATATTCGGCCGCTTCGCGGCCTCAGGACGGGCGCTTCGCGCCCGTTTTTTAATTTTTTGGGCATTCGGCCGCTTCGCGGCCTCAGGACGGGCGCTTCGCGCCCGTTTTTTAATTTTTTGGGGGACATTCGGCCGCTTCGCGGCCTCAGGACGGGCGCTTCGCGCCCGTTTTTTAATTTTTTGGACATTCGGCCGCTTCGCGGCCTCAGGACGGGCGCTTCGCGCCCGTTTTTTAATTTTTGGGACATTCGGCCGCTTCGCGGCCTCAGGACGGGTGCTTAGCGCCCGTTTTTTAATTTTGTTGGAACATTCGGCCGCTTCGCGGCCTCAGGGACGGGCGCTTCGCGCCCGTTTTTTAATTTTTTGGGAGATTCGGCCGCTTCGCGGCCTCAGGACGGGCGATTTGCGCCCGTTTTTTAATTTTGTGAACATTCGCCGCTTCGCGGCCTCAGGCGGGCGCTTCGCGCCCGTTTTTAATTTTGTAGAGAACATTCGGCCGCTTCGCGCGTTTTTTAATTTTGTTGAGACATTCGGCCGCTTCGCGGCCTCAGGACGGGCGCTTCGCGCCCGTTTTTAATTTTTTGTGGGAAATTCGGCCGCTTCGCGCCTCAGGACGGGCGCTTCGCGCCCTTTTTTAATTTGTTGGAATTCGGCCGCTTCGCGGCCTCAGGCGGGCGCTTCGCGCCCGTTTTTTAATTTTTGTTGCGGACATTGGCCGCTTCGCGGCCTCAGGACGGGCGCTTCGCGTCCTTTTTTTTTTGTTGAAACATTCGGCCGCTTCGGCCTCAGGCGGGCGCTTCGCGCCCGTTTTTTAATTTTGTTGAGAACATTCGGCCGCTTCGCGGCCTCAGGACGGGCGCTTCGCCCGTTTTTTAATTTTGTGGGAACATTCGGCCGCTTCGCTGCCTCAGGACGGGCGCTTCGCGCCCGTTTTTTAATTTTGTGGGGAACATTCGGCCGCCGCTCCCACCCCTCAGAATCCCCAATAACACGGGGATTCTGAGGTCTTAACCATGTCTAAAGTAAAATCTGATTACATATTCGTGATCAGCGGCCCAAATAACCCTAAAGACATGTTTTTGGAGGATTTTTGGAGAAAAAATTTTTCCACTCAAAAATCATGGTCACACCCCTTTGGTCCCGAATGCAAAAATCACTTTTATTTCTATAACTTTTTTTCAAAAAAGTGATAAAAAGCTAAATTAAAATTTATAAAATAGAGCAAAAATTGCGGATTTTTTGAATATATTATTTTTATAAAATACTTTTTCAGAATGGAGTTAAGAATTTTTTTCTGAAAAATCGAATTTTTCCAGAAATTCTGGAATAACTTATTTATTTTGGAAGATAGGAATTCTAAATAAATCCCATAAAATTCTCCTAATTTTTGCTATTTTTCAAACTTTATTCCACTAAATTTGACCAAAAACGAAGAGATTTATGAATTTTCGAAATTTCACTGGATTTTCCGGGGCTCAAATTTGATGATTTTTCAAAATTTGTAACCACTTTCCAAAAAGTCTGAAACCAAAAATAAAGTATATATTCGTCTTCAGCACCATAAATTAGGCTATAAAAATGCATTTTGGCTAATTTAGGAGCAAAAAAATTTTTCATGAAATGCAAAACCATGGGGTCCCCCCTTTGGTTTTGAGTTTCAAAATCACAATTAATTTTATAACTTTTTTTAAATTCATAATAAAAACATGAGATAAAGCACATTAGATTGGGCTTAAAATTCTCTACAAAAAAGCTCTTAGACGATTTTTTGATAAATTCAACTCCTGACGAGTTATTGCGCCAGAACTGAAATTGAGGCCTAGCAACCAAAAATTTTCTATTTCCAAAAAAATTTTGAAAATTTTTTCTGAAAATCACACCAATCGATAGAGCATGAAAAACGGTTGCTTGAAAGTGGTCTTCGTTTTCCCCGGAAAAATCTGCAAAAAATACTAAAATTCAAAAACCTCAAAAGTGACGAGGGGGCCTAGCTCGAAAATTTCTGAAAATTTCAGAAATACAAAAACATGGTTGGATAGAGCTCGTCGAGCTGTACAAAAAAGCCGCTTACACCGACCTCCTCCCTCAAAAACCACTTTCAGGGCGCTCCCGGCCTTCGGCCGGGAGAAAATGGTTTTAGCAACGAAACTCCTTGTCAATATAACGTATATATTAACTAGGGTGCCCAGTTGGCTATGGTGTGCATGCGTGGCTTGGTAATATATGGCCCTCATTTGTTATTTTAAAACATACAAAACATTATCAATTGAGTTCTGTCGCTGTGGGGAAAGCGCTTCGCGCTCAGGGACGCGGCTTCGCCGCGTCACTAGAAATTGATGTAATTTAGCAATTCATCGCAGCCTCAAGACGGGCGCTTCGCGCCCGTTTTTAATTTTTTGGGGGATATTCGGCCGCTTCGCGGCCTCAGGACGGGCGCTTCGCGCCCGTTTTTTAATTTTTTGGGGGATATTCGGCCGCTTCGCGGCCTCAGGACGGGCGCTTCGCGCCCGTTTTTTTAATTTTTTGGGGGGCATTCGGCCGCTTCGCGCCTCAGGACGGGCGCTTCGCGCCCGTTCTTTAATTTTGTTGGGAACATTCGGCCGCTTCGCGGCCTCAGGACGGGCGCTTCGCGCCCGTTTTTTAATTTTTTGGGGGACATTCGGCCGCTTCGCGGCCTCAGGACAGGCGCTTCGCGCCCGTTTTTTAATTTTTTGGGGGACATTCGGCCGCTTCGCGGCCTCAGGACGGGCGCTTCGCGCCCGTTCTTTAATTTTGTTGGGAACATTCGGCCGCTTCGCGGCCTCAGGACGGGCGCTTCGCGCCCGTTTTTTAATTTTTTGGGGGACATTCGGCCGCTTCGCGGCCTCAGGACGGGCGATTTGCGCCCGTTTTTTAATTTTGTAGAGAACATTCCGCCGCTTCGCGGCCTAAGGACGGGCGCTTCGCGCCCGTCTTTTAATTTTGTAGAGAACATTCGGCCGCTTCGCGCCCGTTTTTTAATTTTGTTGAGGACATTAGGCCGCTTCGCGGCCTCAGGACGGGCGCTTCGCGCCCGTTTTTTAATTTTTTGGTGGGAAATCGGCCGCATCGCGGCCTCAGGACGGGCGCTTCGCGCCCATTTTTTAATTGTGTTGAGGACATTCGGCCGCTTCGCGGCCTCAGGTGCGGGCGCTTCGCGCCCGTCTTTTAATTTTGTTGAGGACATTTGGCCGCTTCGCGGCCTCAGGACGGGCGCTTCGCGTCCTTTTTTTAATTGTGTGGGAAACATTCGGCCGCTTCGCGGCCTCAGGACGGGCGCTTCGCGCCCGTTTTTAATTTTGTTGAGAACATTCGGCCGCTTCGCGGCCTCAGGACGGGCGCTTCGCGCCCGTTTTTTAATTTTGTGGGGAACATTCGGACGCTTCGCTGCCTCAGGACGGGCGCTTCGCGCCCGTTTTTTAATTTTGTGGGGAACATTCGGCCGCCGCTCCCACCCCTCAGAATCCCCAATAACACGGGGATTCTGAGGTCTTAACCATGTCTAAAGTAAAATCTGATTACATATTCGTGATCAGCGGCCCAAATAACCCCTAAAGACATGTTTTTGGAGGATTTTTGGAGAAAAAATTTTTCCACTCAAAAATCATGGTCACACCCCTTTGGTCCCGAATGCAAAAATCACTTTTATTTCTATAACTTTTTTCAAAAAAGTGATAAAAAGCTAAATTAAAATTTATAAAATAGAGCAAAAAATTGCGGATTTTTTGAATATATTATTTTTATAAAATACTTTTTCAGAATGGAGTTAAGAATTTTTTTCTGAAAAATCGAATTTTTCCAGAAATTCTGGAATAACTTATTTATTTTGGAAGATAGGAATTCTAAATAAATCCCATAAAATTCTCCTAATTTTTTGCTATTTTTCAAACTTTATTCCACTAAATTTGACCAAAAACGAAGAGATTTATGAATTTTCGAAATTTCACTGGATTTTCCGGGGCTCAAATTTTGATGATTTTTCAAAAATTTGTAACCACTTTCCAAAAAGTCTGAAACCAAAAATAAAGTATATATTCGTCTTCAGCACCATAAATTAGGCTATAAAAATGCATTTTGGCTAATTTAGGAGCAAAAAAATTTTTCATGAAATGCAAAACCATGGGGTCCCCCTTTGGTTTTG
>CP049709.1:555214-587119 GCA_004148225.2 Heterodera glycines
TCCTTTTTAAGATAGAAATTCCAAATAAAGTCCATAAAATTCTCCTGATTTTTCTCTATTTTTAAGGCTTTATTCCTGTAAAATTGATCAACCCTTCGATTTGTTATGAATTTTCAAATATTAGGCCAAAATCCCAAGGGCCAAAAAATTGCCAAAAAATAAAGAATTTTTAAAATATTCCAAAAATTCTGAAACGTAAAACAAACATCATATTCGTGCTCAGCACCTCAAAATACCCCAGAAAAATATTTTTCACCCCCATTTTGGCCCACAAAAAAAATTTTGAAAATTTCTAGGGGGCCTAGCTCGAAATTTTTTGAAAATTTTCCGACATATAGCACACCGTTCGATAGAGCTTAAAAAGCTCTACAAATTTGCTCTAAGGAAATTTTTGGCTAAAACCGACCCCTGACGAGTTATGGGCCCGGGACTCAAATGTCCCGCTTAGGCCAAAAATTTTTTCTATTTCCGGAAAAAAATCGAAATTTTTTCAAAAAAAATACCATTCGATAGAGCTCGAAAAACTATGTTTTGGAAGTGGTCTTCGTTTTCCCGGGAAAATTCGTTAAAAAATCATAAAATTCAAAAACCCGAAAACCATTTTTTAGGCCTAACTCGAAAAATATTGAAAATTTTCGAAATTTTTAAATTTCAGAAAATCGAGCTTCCAAAACTCTACAATAAGTCTGCTGGCCACCCTCCGCTTAGTGCAAACCCTGGCGCGGTATTCGCCTGGTACTGAAGTGTACTTTTTGAGCACGCTTCAGTTGCCATTTTTTGCAGGCCAGGGGTTTGCTCAAAAAAATTTTTAAAAAATACCACCTTGTAGAGGACCCTTAGGCGGAGTGCCCTCACAGCGGGCACTTTTTGATTCGAGTTTTACATAAAAAGTTAGGGGCCTTCAAATGCAAACAAAAGTGAGAAATTAGCCGCCGGGACTCAGTTGGCCCTTGGACCGGAAAACCTATATTTTTCCCGGATGCGCCTCAAAAAGTTGTAAGACCCTTCCACTACTTTCAGGGCGCTCCCGGCCTTCGGCCGGGAGAAAATGGTTTTAGCAACGAAACTCCTTGTCAATATAACATATATATTAACTAGCGGGTGCGTGAACCGTCGGCTATTTAGCTGGGAAAAAGCGCTTCGCGCTTTGGGAGCTTCGCTACCTAGATAAGCTATGGTTGTGGAGATTTTGAATTTTTAAAAAATTATCTGGGACTTTTAGGCCGCTTCGCGGCCTCGAACGGGCGCTTCGCGCCCGTTTCTAAATTTGTTGGGCTATTAAGGCAGCTTCGAGACCTCAGACGGGCGCTTCGCGCCCGTTTATAAATTTGTTGGGCTATTAAGGCCGCTTCGCGCCTCAGACGGGAGCTTCGCGCCCGTTTTTTAGCTTGTTAGGCCGCTTCGCGGCCTCAGTCGGGCGCTTTGCGCCGGTTTTTCAATTTTTGTTGGCCTTGAACGGGCGCTTCGCGCCCGTTTTTTAAATCCGTTGAACTCATACGGGCGCTTCGCGCCTGTTTTTTAGCTTGTTAGGCCGCTTCGCGGCCTCAGTCGGGCGCTTCGCCCGGTTTTTCAATTTTTGTTAGCCTTGAACGGGCGCTTCGCGCCGTTTTTTAAATTCGTTGAACTCATACGGGCGTTTCGCGCCCGTTTTTAAATTTGAGGTACAACAGCGATTAGAAGAGTGATTAGAAGAGGTACAACAGTGATTAGAAGAGGTACAACAGTGATTAGAAGAGGTACAACAGTGATTAGAAGAGGTACAACAGTGATTAGAAGAGGTACAACAGTGATTAGAAGAGGTACAACAGTGATTAGAAGAGGTACAACAGTGATTAGAAGAGGTACAACAGTGATTAGAAGAGGTACAACAGTGATTAGAAGAGGTACAAAAGTGATTAGAAGAGGAACAATTTTCAATAGACGTAAAAGTTGAGTAAATCAATAACGCACACCATCTCAAACATGAGAATGTAATAAACAGATGGCATATAAAAAAATACAAATTATGGACAATAAAATTAATTAATTTGAAACAAAAAATTTATTCATCAAAAATAATTTTATTTAAATTTAAAATTATTTATTAATTTTTAATAAAACAAAAAGGTTCAAATTAAGTAAAAGCATTGAAAATGACGAAAAAAATAAATAATGAAAAGTTTTTATAAAAATTTAATTCAAATAAAAAAATGTAATTTATTATTAATAAAATAAAAAAATGAAATTCTTTAATTTAAAAAAATAAATTTAAATAATTTAAAAGAAATCTTCTAATTAATTAAAAACAGTCAAAATAACCCAAAAATGCACAGAAAAATAATGTTACACCGTCCGGATTCGAACTTTGCACCCCCCCCCCCAAAAATGATGTCTCAGAATCTCCAATCACACAGGGATTCTGAGGTCTTGACTATGTCAAAAGTAAAAACTGATTACGTATTCATGATCAGCGGCCCAAATAACCCCTAAAGACATGTTTTTGGAAGATTTTTGTGAGAAAAATTTTTCCACTCAAAAATCCTGGTCACCCCCCTTTGGTCTCGAATCTCAAATCACTTTTTATTTTTATAAAAATTCTTAAAAAAGTGATAAAAATGCCAAATAAAATTTATAAAATAGAGCTAAAAATTGCGGATTTTTGTAGTATTTTACTTTTCCCGAATAGCTTTTCAGAACCGAGTTATGAATTTTTTTTCTGAAAATTTGAATTTTTCCAGAAATTCTGGAATAACTTTTTTCCTTTTTAAGATAGAAATTCCAAATAAAGTCCATAAAATTCTCCTGATTTTTCTCTATTTTTAAGGCTTTATTCCTGTAAAATTGATCAACCCTTCGATTTGTTATGAATTTTCAAATATTAGGCCAAAATCCCAAGGGCCAAAAAATTGCCAAAAAATAAAGAATTTTAAAATATTCCAAAAATTCTGAAACGTAAAACAAACATCATATTCGTGCTCAGCACCTCAAAATACCCCAAAAAATATTTTCACCCCCATTTTGGCCCACAAAAAAAATTTTGAAAATTTCTAGGGCCTAGCTCGAAATTTTTTGAAAATTTTCCGACATATAGCACACCGTTCGATAGAGCTTAAAAAGCTCTACAAATTTGCTCTAAGGAAATTTTTGGCTAAAACCGACCCCTGACGAGTTATGGGCCCGGGACTCAAATGTCCGCTTAGGCCAAAAATTTTTTCTATTTCCGGAAAAAAATCGAAATTTTTTCAAAAAAAATACCATTCGATAGAGCTCGAAAAACTATGTTTTGGAAGTGGTCTTCGTTTTCCCGGGAAAATTCGTTAAAAAATCATAAAATTCAAAAACCCGAAAACCATTTTTTAGGCCTAACTCGAAAATATTGAAAATTTTCGAAATTTTAAATTTCAGAAAATCGAGCTTCCAAACTCTACAATAAGTCTGCTGGCCACCCTCCGCTAGTGCAAACCCTGGCGCGGTATTCGCCTGGTACTGAAGTGTACTTTTGAGCACGCTTCAGTTGCCATTTTTGCAGGCCAGGGGTTTGCTCAAAAAAATTTTTAAAAAATACCACCTTGTAGAGGACCCTTAGGCGGAGTGCCCTCACAGCGGGCACTTTTTGATTCGAGTTTTAAAAAAAAGTTAGGGGCCTTCAAATGCAAACAAAAGTGAGAAATTAGCCGCCGGGACTCAGTTGGCCCGCCGGAAACCTATATTTTTCCCGGATGCGCCTCAAAAAGTTGTAAGACCCTTCCACTACTTTCAGGGCGCTCCCGGCCTTCGGCCGGGAGAAAATGGTTTTAGCAACGAAACTCCTTGTCAATATAACGTATATATTAACTAGCGGGTGCGTGAACCGTCGGCTATTTAGCTGGGAAAAAGCGCTTCGCGCTTTCGGAGCTTCGCTACCTAGACTGTTACGGGGGAAGAGGTACAACCACGGGTGGGAAGGTACAATTGTGATCAGAAGAGGTACAACTACGGTTTTTCAGGGATTTTTAGGCCGCTTCGCGGCCTCGAACGGGCGATTGCGCCCGTTACAACGGTGATTAGAAGAGGTATAAAAGTGATAAATAGAGGTACATCTGTGATAAAAAGAAGTAACGGGCGCTTCGCGCCCGTTTTAAATATTGGGTGGTGAAGAGATTTGAAATTTTTTAAAATTTTCAGCGATTTTTAGGCCGCTTTGCGGCCTCAAACGGGCGCTTTGCGCCCGTTTTTAAAATTTTGTCGTCCTCTGGCGGGCGCTTCGCGCCCGTTTTTTAAATTTGTTGAGCTCAGACGGGCGCTTCGCGCCCGTTTTTCATATTTTGTTTTGCTTTGACGGGCGCTTCGCGCCCGTTTTTTAAATTTGTAAAGCTCAGACGGGCGCTTCGAGCCCGTTTTTCAAATGTTGTTTTGCTCTGGCGGGCGCTTCGCGCCCGTTTTTCATATTTTGTTTTGCTTTGACGGGCGCTTCGCGCCCGTTTTTTAAATTTGTAAAGCTCAGACGGGCGCTTCGCGCCCGTTTTTCAAATGTTGTTTTGCTCTGACGGGCGCTTCGCGCCCGTTTTTCATATTTTGTTTTGCTTTGACGGGCGCTTCGCGCCCGTTTTTTAAATTTGTAAAGCTCAGACGGGCGCTTCGCGCCCGTTTTTTAAATTTGTTGAGATCGGACGGGCGCCTCGCGCCCGTTACAACGGTGTTAGAAGAGGTTCAATAGTGATCAGAAGAGGTACAAAAGTGATCAGAAGATGTACAACTGTGATAAAAAGGGTACAACAGTGATTAGAAGAGGTACAACAGTGATTAGAAGAGGTACAACTGTGATTAAAAGAGGTACAACTGTGATCAGAAGAGGTACAACTGTGATTAAAAGAGGTACAACTGTGATCAGAAGAGGTACAACTGTGATTAAAAGGGTACAACAGTGATTAAAATTTGAACAAAAGTTTTAAAAGAAATCTTCAAATTAATTAAAAACAGTCAAAATAACCCAAAAATGCACAGAAAAATAATGTTACACCGTCCGGATTCGAACTTTGCACCCCCCCCCCAAAAATGATGCCTCAGAATCCCCAATCACACAGGGATTCTGAGGTCTTGACTATGTCAAAAGTAAAAACTGATTACGTATTCATGATCAGCGGCCCAAATAACACCTAAATACATATTTTTGGAAGATTTTTGGTGAAAAAATTTTTCCACTCAAAAATCCTGGTCACCCCCCTTTGGTCCCGAATCTCAAAATCACTTTTATTTTTATAAAAATTCTTAAAAAAGTGATAAAAATGCCAAATAAAATTTATATAATAGAGCAAAAAACTGCGGATTTTTGTAGTATTTTATTTTTCCAGAATATCTTTTCAGAACCGAGTTATGAATTTTTTTCTGAAAATTCGAATTTTTCCAGAAATTCTGGAATAACTTTTTTCCTTTTTTAGATAGAAATTCCAAATAAAGTCCATAAAATTCTAATGATTTTTCTCTATTTTTAAGGCTTTATTCCTGTAAAATTGATCAACCCTTCGATTTGTTATGAATTTTCAAATATTAGGCCAAAATCCCGAGGGCCAAAAAATTGCCAAAAAATAAAGAATTTTTAAAATATTCCAAAAAATCTGAAACTTAAAATAAACATCATATTTGTGCTCAGGACTCTAATTTACCCCAGAAAAATATTTTTCACCATCTTTTTCAACCCAAAAAAAATTTTTGAAAATTTCTAGGGGGCCTAGCTCGAAAATTTTTGAAAATTTTTCGACATTTAGTACACCATTCGATACCATTTTGAAAGCTCTACAATTTTGCTCTAAGGCAATTTTTCGCTAAATCCAAGCCCTGACGAGTTATGGGCCCGGGACTCAAATGTCCCGCTCAGGCCAAAAAATTTTTCTATTTCCGGGAAAAAATCGAAATTTTTCCGAAAAAAATACCAGTCGATAGAGCTCGAAAAACTGTTGCTTGGAAGTGGTCTTCGTTTTTCTGGGAAAATTCGTTAAAAAATCCTAAAATTCAAAAACCCGAAAACAGTTTTTTAGGCCTA
The DNA here is from genome assembly GCA_004148225.2 of Heterodera glycines. Taxonomy (NCBI): domain Eukaryota; kingdom Metazoa; phylum Nematoda; class Chromadorea; order Rhabditida; family Heteroderidae; genus Heterodera; species Heterodera glycines. The sequence continues at coordinate 561,213 of CP049709.1, forward strand.
GCTCGAAAAATTTTGAAAATTTTCGAAATTTTAAAATTTGGAAAAATCGGGCTTTTAAAGCTCTACAATAAGTCTGCTGGCCACCCTGCGCTCAGGTCAAAGCCTAATGAGTTATTCAACGGGGACTGAACTGGACAAAGTTGGTACTGAAAAGTTCTAGAAGCACCCAGCCCAGGGGGTTAGAGATAGCGGCCTGGAATTTTTTTTAACTTTTAGCCAACACTTCAACTTAAAATCCTACCAGCGGAAACTTTTTGGTCAGGGTTTTAGAAAAAAAGTTAGGGGCCCTCAAATGCACGAAAAAATGAGAAATCAGCCGCTGGGACTCAGTTGGCCGCGCTGAATTTTTTTTCTATAGTTTTCCCAGATGCGCCTCAAAAAGTTGTAAGACCCTTCCACTACTTTCAGGGCGCTCCCGGCCTTCGGCCGGGAGAAAATGGTTTTAGCAACGAAACTCCTTGTCAATATAACGTATATATTAACTAGCGGGTGCGTGAACCGTCGGCTATTTAGCTGGGAAAAAGCGCTTCGCGCTTTCGGAGCTTCGCTACCTAGACTGTTACGGGGGAAGAGGTACAACCACGGGTGGGAAGGTACAATTGTGATCAGAAGAGGTACAACTACGGTTTTTCAGGGATTTTTAGGCCGCTTCGCGGCCTCGAACGGGCGATTGCGCCCGTTACAACGGTGATTAGAAGAGGTATAAAAGTGATAAATAGAGGTACATCTGTGATAAAAAGAAGTAACGGGCGCTTCGCGCCCGTTTTTAAATATTGGGTGGTGAAGAGATTTGAAATTTTTTTAAAATTTTCAGCGATTTTTAGGCCGCTTTGCGGCCTCAAACGGGCGCTTTGCGCCCGTTTTTAAAATTTTGTCGTCCTCTGGCGGGCGCTTCGCGCCCGTTTTTTAAATTTGTTGAGCTCAGACGGGCGCTTCGCGCCCGTTTTTCATATTTTGTTTTGCTTTGACGGGCGCTTCGCGCCCGTTTTTTAAATTTGTAAAGCTCAGACGGGCGCTTCGAGCCCGTTTTTCAAATGTTGTTTTGCTCTGGCGGGCGCTTCGCGCCCGTTTTTCATATTTTGTTTTGCTTTGACGGGCGCTTCGCGCCCGTTTTTTAAATTTGTAAAGCTCAGACGGGCGCTTCGCGCCCGTTTTTCAAATGTTGTTTTGCTCTGACGGGCGCTTCGCGCCCGTTTTTCATATTTTGTTTTGCTTTGACGGGCGCTTCGCGCCCGTTTTTTAAATTTGTAAAGCTCAGACGGGCGCTTCGCGCCCGTTTTTTTAAATTTGTTGAGATCGGACGGGCGCCTCGCGCCCGTTACAACGGTGTTAGAAGAGGTTCAATAGTGATCAGAAGAGGTACAAAAGTGATCAGAAGATGTACAACTGTGATAAAAAGGGTACAACAGTGATTAGAAGAGGTACAACAGTGATTAGAAGAGGTACAACTGTGATTAAAAGAGGTACAACTGTGATCAGAAGAGGTACAACTGTGATTAAAAGAGGTACAACTGTGATCAGAAGAGGTACAACTGTGATTAAAAGGGTACAACAGTGATTAAAATTTGAACAAAAGTTTTAAAAGAAATCTTCAAATTAATTAAAAACAGTCAAAATAACCCAAAAATGCACAGAAAAATAATGTTACACCGTCCGGATTCGAACTTTGCACCCCCCCCCCCAAAAATGATGCCTCAGAATCCCCAATCACACAGGGATTCTGAGGTCTTGACTATGTCAAAAGTAAAAACTGATTACGTATTCATGATCAGCGGCCCAAATAACACCTAAATACATATTTTTGGAAGATTTTTGGTGAAAAAATTTTTCCACTCAAAAATCCTGGTCACCCCCCTTTGGTCCCGAATCTCAAAATCACTTTTATTTTTATAAAAATTCTTAAAAAAGTGATAAAAATGCCAAATAAAATTTATATAATAGAGCAAAAAACTGCGGATTTTTGTAGTATTTTATTTTTCCAGAATATCTTTTCAGAACCGAGTTATGAATTTTTTTCTGAAAATTCGAATTTTTCCAGAAATTCTGGAATAACTTTTTTCCTTTTTTAGATAGAAATTCCAAATAAAGTCCATAAAATTCTCCTGATTTTTCTCTATTTTTAAGGCTTTATTCCTGTAAAATTGATCAACCCTTCGATTTGTTATGAATTTTCAAATATTAGGCCAAAATCCCGAGGGCCAAAAAATTGCCAAAAAATAAAGAATTTTTAAAATATTCCAAAAAATCTGAAACTTAAAATAAACATCATATTTGTGCTCAGGACCCTAATTTACCCCAGAAAAATATTTTTCACCATCTTTTTCAACCCAAAAAAAATTTTTGAAAATTTCTAGGGGGCCTAGCTCGAAAATTTTTGAAAATTTTTCGACATTTAGTACACCATTCGATAGCATTTTGAAAGCTCTACAATTTTGCTCTAAGGAAATTTTTCGCTAAAATCAAACCCTGACGAGTTATGGGCCCGGGACTCAAATGTCCCGCTGAGGCCCAAAAATTTTTCTATTTCCGAAAAAAAATCGAAAATTTTCCGAAAAAAATTACCAATCGATAGAGCTCGAAAAACTATGTTTTGGAAGTGGTCTCCGTTTTCTCTGGGAAAATTCGTTAAAAAATCCTAAAATTCAAAAACCGAAAAACAGTTTTTTAGGCCTAGCTCGAAAAATTTTGAAAATTTTCGAAATTTTAAAAATTTGGAAAAAATCGGGCTTTTAAAGCTCTACAATAAGTCTGCTGGCCACCCTGCGCTCAGGTCAAAGCCTAATGAGTTATTCAACGGGTACTGAACTGGACAAAGTTGGTACTGAAAAGTTCTAGAAGCACCCAGCCCAGGGGTTAGAGATAGCGGCCTGGAATTTTTTTTAACTTTTAGCCAACACTTCAACTTAAAATCCTACCAGCGGAAACTTTTTGGTCAGGGTTTTAGAAAAAAGTTAGGGGCCCTCAAATGCACGAAAAAATGAGAAATCAGCCGCTGGGACTCAGTTGGCCGCGCTGAATTTTTTTTCTATAGTTTTCCCAGATGCGCCTCAAAAAGTTGTAAGACCCTTCCACTACTTTCAGGGCGCTCCCGGCCTTCGGCCGGGAGAAAATGGTTTTAGCAACGAAACTCCTTGTCAATATAACGTATATATTAACTAGCGGGTGCGTGAACCGTCGGCTATTTAGCTGGGAAAAAGCGCTTCGCGCTTTCGGAGCTTCGCTACCTAGACTGTTACGGGGGAAGAGGTACAACACGGGTGGGAAGGTACAATTGTGATCAGAAGAGGTACAACTACGGTTTTTCAGGGATTTTTAGGCCGCTTCGCGGCCTCGAACGGGCGATTGCGCCCGTTACAACGGTGATTAGAAGAGGTATAAAAGTGATAAATAGAGGTACATCTGTGATAAAAAGAAGTAACGGGCGCTTCGCGCCCGTTTTTAAATATTGGGTGGTGAAGAGATTTGAAATTTTTTTAAAATTTTCAGCGATTTTTAGGCCGCTTTGCGGCCTCAAACGGGCGCTTTGCGCCCGTTTTAAAATTTTGTCGTCCTCTGGCGGGCGCTTCGCGCCCGTTTTTTAAATTTGTTGAGCTCAGACGGGCGCTTCGCGCCCGTTTTTCATATTTTGTTTTGCTTTGACGGGCGCTTCGCGCCCGTTTTTTAAATTTGTAAAGCTCAGACGGGCGCTTCGAGCCCGTTTTTCAAATGTTGTTTTGCTCTGGCGGGCCTTCGCGCCCGTTTTTCATATTTGTTTTGCTTTGACGGGCGCTTCGCGCCCGTTTTTTAAATTTGTAAAGCTCAGACGGGCGCTTCGCGCCCGTTTTTCAAATGTTGTTTTGCTCTGACGGGCGCTTCGCGCCCGTTTTTCATATTTTTGTTTTGCTTTGACGGGCGCTTCGCGCCCGTTTTTTAAAATTTGTAAAGCTCAGACGGGCGCTTCGCGCCCGTTTTTTAAATTTGTTGAGATCGGACGGGCGCCTCGCGCCCGTTACGAAGGTGTTAGAAGAGGTTCAATAGTGATCAGAAGAGGTACAAAAGTGATCAGAAGATGTACAACTGTGATAAAAAAGGGTACAACAGTGATTAGAAGAGGTACAACAGTGATTAGAAGAGGTACAACTGTGATTAAAAGAGGTACAACTGTGATCAGAAGAGGTACAACTGTGATTAAAAGAGGTACAACTGTGATCAGAAGAGGTACAACTGTGATTAAAAGGGTACAACAGTGATTAAAATTTGAACAAAAGTTTTAAAAGAAATCTTCAAATTAATTAAAAACAGTCAAAATAACCCAAAAATGCACAAAAAATAATGTTACACCGTCCGGATTCGAACTTTGCACCCCCCCCCCCAAAAATGATGCCTCAGAATCCCCAATCACACAGGGATTCTGAGGTCTTGACTATGTCAAAAGTAAAAACTGATTACGTATTCATGATCAGCGGCCCAAATAACACCTAAATACATATTTTTGGAAGATTTTTGGTGAAAAAATTTTTCCACTCAAAAATCCTGGTCACCCCCCTTTGGTCCCGAATCTCAAAATCACTTTTATTTTTATAAAAATTCTTAAAAAAGTGATAAAAATGCCAAATAAAATTTATATAATAGAGCAAAAAACTGCGGATTTTTGTAGTATTTTATTTTTCCAGAATATCTTTTCAGAACGAGTTATGAATTTTTTTCTGAAAATTCGAATTTTTCCAGAAATTCTGGAATAACTTTTTCCTTTTTTAGATAGAAATTCCAAATAAAGTCCATAAAATTCTAATGATTTTTCTCTATTTTTAAGGCTTTATTCCTGTAAAATTGATCAACCCTTCGATTTGTTATGAATTTTCAAATATTAGGCCAAAATCCCGAGGGCCAAAAAATTGCCAAAAAATAAAGAATTTTTTAAAATATTCCAAAAATCTGAAACTTAAATAAACATCATATTTGTGCTCAGGGACTCTAATTTACCCCAGAAAAATATTTTTCACCATCTTTTTCAACCCAAAAAAAATTTTTGAAAAATTTCTAGGGGGCCTAGCTCGAAAATTTTTAAAATTTTTTCGACATTTAGTACACCATTCGATAGCATTTTGAAAGCTCTACAATTTTGCTCTAAGGAAATTTTTCGCTAAAATCAAACCCTGACGAGTTATGGGCCCGGGACTCAAATGTCCGCTGAGGCCCAAAAATTTTTCTATTTCCGAAAAAAAATCGAAAATTTCCGAAAAAATTACCAATCGATAGAGCTCGAAAAACTATGTTTTGGAAGTGGTCTCCGTTTCTCTGGGAAAAATTCGTTAAAAAATCCTAAAATTCAAAAACCCGAAAACAGTTTTTTAGGCCTAGCTCGAAAAATTTTTGAAAATTTTCGAAATTTTAAAATTTGGAAAAATCGGGCTTTTAAAGCTCTACAATAAGTCTGCTGGCCACCCTGCGCTCAGGTCAAAGCCTAATGAGTTATTCAACGGGTACTGAACTGGACAAAGTTGGTTACTGAAAAGTTCTAGAAGCACCCAGCCCAGGGGGTTTAGAGATAGCGGCCTGGAATTTTTTTTAACTTTTAGCCAACACTTCAACTTAAAATCCTACCAGCGGAAACTTTTTGGTCAGGGTTTTAGAAAAAAAGTTAGGGGCCCTCAAATGCACGAAAAAATGAGAAATCAGCCGCTGGGACTCAGTTGGCCGCGCTGAATTTTTTTTCTATAGTTTTTCCCAGATGCGCCTCAAAAAGTTGTAAGACCCTTCCACTACTTTCAGGGCGCTCCCGGCCTTCGGCCGGGAGAAAATGGTTTTAGCAACGAAACTCCTTGTCAATATAACGTATATATTAACTAGCGGGTGCGTGAACCGTCGGCTATTTAGCTGGGAAAAAGCGCTTCGCGCTTTGGGAGCTTCGCTACCTAGATAAGCTATGGTTGTGGAGATTTTGAATTTTTAAAAAAATTATCTGGGACTTTTAGGCCGCTTCGCGGCCTCGAACGGGCGCTTCGCGCCCGTTTCTAAATTTGTTGGGCTATTAAGGCAGCTTCGAGACCTCAGACGGGCGCTTCGCGCCCGTTTATAAATTTGTTGGGCTATTAAGGCCGCTTCGCGGCCTCAGACGGGAGCTTTCGCGCCCGTTTTTTTAGCTTCTTAGGCCGCTTCGCGGCCTCAGTCGGGCGCTTTGCGCCGGTTTTTCAATTTTTGTTGGCCTTGAACGGCGCTTCGCGCCCGTTTTTTAAATCCGTTGAACTCATACGGGCGCTTCGCGCCTGTTTTTTAGCTTGTTAGGCCGCTTCGCGGCCTCAGTCGGGCGCTTCGCCCGGTTTTTCAATTTTTGTTAGCCTTGAACGGGCGCTTCGCGCCCGTTTTTTAAATTCGTTGAACTCATACGGGCGTTTCGCGCCGTTTTTTAAATTTTGAGTACAACAGCGATTAGAAGAGTGATTAGAAGAGGTACAACAGTGATTAGAAGAGGTACAACAGTGATTAGAAGAGGTACAACAGTGATTAGAAGGTACAACAGTGATTAGAAGAGGTACAACAGTGATTAGAAGAGGTACAACAGTGATTAGAAGAGGTACAACAGTGATTAGAAGAGGTACAACAGTGATTAGAAGAGGTACAACAGTGATTAGAAGAGGTACAAAAGTGATTAGAAGAGGAACAATTTTCAATAGACGTAAAAGTTGAGTAAATCAATAACGCACACCATCTCAAACATGAGAATGTAATAAACAGATGGCATATAAAAAAATACAAATTATGGACAATAAAATTAATTAATTTGAAACAAAAAATTTATTCATCAAAAATAATTTTATTTAAATTTAAAATTATTTATTAATTTTAATAAAACAAAAAGGTTCAAATTAAGTAAAAGCATTGAAAATGACGAAAAAAATAAATAATGAAAAGTTTTTATAAAAATTTAATTCAAATAAAAAAATGTAATTTATTATTAATAAAATAAAAAAATGAAATTCTTTAATTTAAAAAAAATAAATTTAAATAATTTAAAAGAAATCTTCTAATTAATTAAAAACAGTCAAAATAACCCAAAAATGCACAGAAAAATAATGTTACACCGTCCGGATTCGAACTTTGCACCCCCCCCAAAAATGATGTCTCAGAATCTCCAATCACACAGGGATTCTGAGGTCTTGACTATGTCAAAAGTAAAAACTGATTACGTATTCATGATCAGCGGCCCAATAACCCCTAAAGACATGTTTTTGGAAGATTTTTGTGAGAAAAATTTTTCCACTCAAAAATCCTGGTCACCCCCCTTTGGTCTCGAATCTCAAAATCACTTTTTATTTTTATAAAAATTCTTAAAAAAGTGATAAAAATGCCAAATAAAAATTTATAAAATAGAGCTAAAAATTGCGGATTTTGTAGTATTTTACTTTTCCCGAATAGCTTTTCAGAACCGAGTTATGAATTTTTTTCTGAAAATTTGAATTTTTCCAGAAATTCTGGAATAACTTTTTCCTTTTTTAAGATAGAATTCCAAATAAAGTCCATAAAATTTCTCCTGATTTTTCTCTATTTTTAAGGCTTTATTCCTGTAAAATTGATCAACCCTTCGATTTGTTATGAATTTTCAAAATATTAGGCCAAAATCCCAAGGGCAAAAAATTGCCAAAAAATAAAGAATTTTTAAAATATTCCAAAAATTCTGAAACGTAAAACAAAACATCATATTCGTGCTCAGCACCTCAAAATACCCCAGAAAAATATTTTTCACCCCCATTTTGGCCCACAAAAAAAATTTTGAAAATTTCTAGGGGGCCTAGCTCGAAATTTTTTGAAAATTTTCCGACATATAGCACACCGTTCGATAGAGCTTAAAAAGCTCTACAAATTTGCTCTAAGGAAATTTTTGGCTAAAACCGACCCCTGACGAGTTATGGGCCCGGGACTCAAATGTCCCGCTTAGGCCAAAAATTTTTTCTATTTCCTGAAAAAAATCGAAATTTTTTCAAAAAAAAATACCATTCGATAGAGCTCGAAAAACTATGTTTTGGAAGTGGTCTTCGTTTTCCCGGGAAAATTCGTTAAAAAATCATAAAATTCAAAAACCCGAAAACCATTTTTTAGGCCTAACTCGAAAAATATTGAAAATTTTCGAAATTTTTAAATTTCAGAAAATCGAGCTTCCAAAACTCTACAATAAGTCTGCTGGCCACCCTCCGCTTAGTGCAAACCCTGGCGCGGTATTCGCCTGGTACTGAAGTGTACTTTTTGAGCACGCTTCAGTTGCCATTTTTTGCAGGCCAGGGGTTTGCTCAAAAAATTTTTAAAAAATACCACCTGTGTAAGGACCCTTAGGCGGAGTGCCCTCACAGCGGGCACTTTTTGATTCGAGTTTTACATAAAAAGTTAGGGGCCTTCAAATGCAAACAAAAGTGAGAAATTAGCCGCCGGACTCAGTTGGCCCTTGGACCGGAAAACCTATATTTTTCCCGGATGCGCCTCAAAAAAGTTGTAAGACCCTTCCACTACTTTCAGGGCGCTCCCGGCCTTCGGCCGGGAGAAAATGGTTTTAGCAACGAAACTCCTTGTCAATATAACATATATATTAATAGCGGGTGCGTGAACCGTCGGCTATTTAGCTGGGAAAAAGCGCTTCGCGCTTTCGGAGCTTCGCTACCTAGACTGTTACGGGGGAAGAGGTACAACCACGGGTGGGAAGGTACAATTGTGATCAGAAGAGGTACAACTACGGTTTTTCAGGGATTTTTAGGCCGCTTCGCGGCCTCGAACGGGCGATTGCGCCCGTTACAACGGTGATTAGAAGAGGTATAAAAGTGATAAATAGAGGTACATCTGTGATAAAAAGAAGTAACGGGCGCTTCGCGCCCGTTTTTAAATATTGGGTGGTGAAGAGATTTGAAATTTTTTTAAAATTTTCAGCGATTTTTAGGCCGCTTTGCGCCTCAAACGGGCGCTTTGCGCCCGTTTTTAAAAATTTTGTCGTCCTCTGGCGGGCGCTTCGCGCCCGTTTTTTAAATTTGTTGAGCTCAGACGGCGCTTCGCGCCCGTTTTTCATATTTTGTTTTGCTTTGACGGGCGCTTCGCGCCCGTTTTTTAAATTTGTAAAGCTCAGACGGGCGCTTCGAGCCCGTTTTTCAAATGTTGTTTTGCTCTGGCGGCGCTTCGCGCCCGTTTTTCATATTTTTGTTTGCTTTGACGGGCGCTTCGCGCCCGTTTTTTAAATTTGTAAAGCTCAGACGGGCGCTTCGCGCCCGTTTTTCAAATGTTGTTTTGCTCTGACGGGCGCTTCGCGCCCGTTTTTCATATTTTGTTTTGCTTTGACGGGCGCTTCGCGCCCGTTTTTTAAATTTGTAAAGCTCAGACGGGCGCTTCGCGCCCGTTTTTTAAATTTGTTGAGATCGGACGGGCGCCTCGCGCCCGTTACAACGGTGTTAGAAGAGGTTCAATAGTGATCAGAAGAGGTACAAAAGTGATCAGAAGATGTACAACTGTGATAAAAAGGGTACAACAGTGATTAGAAGAGGTACAACAGTGATTAGAAGAGGTACAACTGTGATTAAAAGAGGTACAACTGTGATCAGAAGAGGTACAACTGTGATTAAAAGAGGTACAACTGTGATCAGAAGAGGTACAACTGTGATTAAAAGGGTACAACAGTGATTAAAATTTGAACAAAAGTTTTAAAAGAAATCTTCAAATTAATTAAAAACAGTCAAAATAACCCAAAAATGCACAGAAAAATAATGTTACACCGTCCGGATTCGAACTTTGCACCCCCCCCCCAAAATGATGCCTCAGAATCCCCAATCACACAGGGATTCTGAGGTCTTGACTATGTCAAAAGTAAAAACTGATTACGTATTCATGATCAGCGGCCCAAATAACACCTAAATACATATTTTTGGAAGATTTTTGGTGAAAAAATTTTTCCACTCAAAAATCCTGGTCACCCCCCTTTGGTCCCGAATCTCAAAATCACTTTTATTTTTATAAAAATTCTTAAAAAAGTGATAAAAATGCCAAATAAAATTTATATAATAGAGCAAAAAACTGCGGATTTTTGTAGTATTTTATTTTCCAGAATATCTTTTCAGAACGAGTTATGAATTTTTTTTCTGAAAATTCGAATTTTTCCAGAAATTCTGGAATAACTTTTTCCTTTTTTAGATAGAAATTCCAAATAAAGTCCATAAAATTCTAATGATTTTTCTCTATTTTTAAGGCTTTATTCCTGTAAAATTGATCAACCTTCGATTTGTTATGAATTTTCAAATATTAGGCCAAAATCCCGAGGGCCAAAAAATTGCCAAAAAATAAAGAATTTTTAAAATATTCCAAAAAATCTGAAACTTAAAATAAACATCATATTTGTGCTCAGGACTCTAATTTACCCCAGAAAAATATTTTTCACCATCTTTTTCAACCCAAAAAAAATTTTTGAAAATTTCTAGGGGGCCTAGCTCGAAAATTTTTGAAAATTTTTCGACATTTAGTACACCATTCGATAGCATTTTGAAAGCTCTACAATTTTGCTCTAAGGAAATTTTTCGCTAAAATCAAACCCTGACGAGTTATGGGCCCGGGACTCAAATGTCCCGCTGAGGCCCAAAAATTTTTCTATTTCCGAAAAAAAATCGAAAATTTTCCGAAAAAATTACCAATCGATAGAGCTCGAAAAACTATGTTTTGGAAGTGGTCTCCGTTTCTCTGGGAAAATTCGTTAAAAATCTAAAATTCAAAAACCCGAAAACAGTTTTTTAGGCCTAGCTCGAAAAATTTTGAAAATTTTCGAAATTTTAAAATTTGGAAAAATCGGGCTTTTAAAGCTCTACAATAAGTCTGCTGGCCACCCTGCGCTCAGTCAAAGCCTAATGAGTTATTCAACGGGTACTGAACTGGACAAAGTTGGTACTGAAAAGTTCTAGAAGCACCCAGCCCAGGGGGTTAGAGATAGCGGCCTGGAATTTTTTTTAACTTTTAGCCAACACTTCAACTTAAAATCCTACCAGCGGAAACTTTTTGGTCAGGGTTTTAGAAAAAAAGTTAGGGGCCCTCAAATGCACGAAAAAATGAGAAATCAGCCGCTGGGACTCAGTTGGCCGCGCTGAATTTTTTCTATAGTTTTCCCAGATGCGCCTCAAAAAGTTGTAAGACCCTTCCACTACTTTCAGGGCGCTCCCGGCCTTCGGCCGGGAGAAAATGGTTTTAGCAACGAAACTCCTTGTCAATATAACGTATATATAACTAGCGGGTGCGTGAACCGTCGGCTATTTAGCTGGGAAAAAGCGCTTCGCGCTTTCGGAGCTTCGCTACCTAGACTGTTACGGGGGAAGAGGTACAACCACGGGTGGGAAGGTACAATTGTGATCAGAAGAGGTACAACTACGGTTTTTCAGGGATTTTTAGGCCGCTTCGCGGCCTCGAACGGGCGATTGCGCCCGTTACAACGGTGATTAGAAGAGGTATAAAAGTGATAAATAGAGGTACATCTGTGATAAAAAGAAGTAACGGGCGCTTCGCGCCCGTTTTTAAATATTGGGTGGTGAAGAGATTTGAAATTTTTTAAAATTTTCAGCGATTTTTAGGCCGCTTTGCGGCCTCAAACGGGCGCTTTGCGCCCGTTTTTAAAATTTTGTCGTCCTCTGGCGGGCGCTTCGCGCCCGTTTTTTAAATTTGTTGAGCTCAGACGGGCGCTTCGCGCCCGTTTTTCATATTTTGTTTTGCTTTGACGGGCGCTTCGCGCCCGTTTTTTAAATTTGTAAAGCTCAGACGGGCGCTTCGAGCCCGTTTTTCAAATGTTGTTTTGCTCTGGCGGGCGCTTCGCGCCCGTTTTTCATATTTTGTTTTGCTTTGACGGGCGCTTCGCGCCCGTTTTTTAAATTTGTAAAGCTCAGACGGGCGCTTCGCGCCCGTTTTTCAAATGTTGTTTTGCTCTGACGGGCGCTTCGCGCCCGTTTTTCATATTTTGTTTTGCTTTGACGGGCGCTTCGCGCCCGTTTTTTAAATTTGTAAAGCTCAGACGGGCGCTTCGCGCCCGTTTTTTAAATTTGTTGAGATCGGACGGGCGCCTCGCGCCCGTTACAACGGTGTTAGAAGAGGTTCAATAGTGATCAGAAGAGGTACAAAAGTGATCAGAAGATGTACAACTGTGATAAAAAGGGTACAACAGTGATTAGAAGAGGTACAACAGTGATTAGAAGAGGTACAACTGTGATTAAAAGAGGTACAACTGTGATCAGAAGAGGTACAACTGTGATTAAAAGAGGTACAACTGTGATCAGAAGAGGTACAACTGTGATTAAAAGGGTACAACAGTGATTAAAATTTGAACAAAAGTTTTAAAAGAAATCTTCAAATTAATTAAAAACAGTCAAAATAACCCAAAAATGCACAGAAAAATAATGTTACACCGTCCGGATTCGAACTTTGCACCCCCCCCCCCAAAAATGATGCCTCAGAATCCCCAATCACACAGGGATTCTGAGGTCTTAACCATGTCTAAAGTAAAATCTGATTACATATTCGTGATCAGCGGCCCAAATAACCCCTAAAGACATGTTTTTGGAAGACTTTGTGTGAAAAAAATTTTTCACTCAAAAATCCTAAGCTCACCCCTTTGGTCACGAACCCCAAAATCACTTTTATTTTTATAAAAATTCTTAAAAAAGTGATAAAAATGCCAAATAAAATTTATATAATAGAGCAAAAAACTGCGGATTTTTGTAGTATTTTACTTTTCCCGAATAGCTTTTCAGAAGGCAGCTACGAATTTTTTTCTGAAAAATCGAAAATTTCCAGAAATTCTGGAATAACATTTTTTCTTTTGAACATTATAAAACCAAATAAATCGCATAAAATTCTCATGATTTTTCTCTATTTTTAAGGCTTTATTCCTTTAAAATTGATCAACCCTTCGATTTGTTATGAATTTTCAAATATTAGCCCAAAATCCCGAGGGCCAAAAAATTGCCAAAAAATAAAGAATTTTTAAAATATTCCAAAAAATCTGAAACTTAAAATAAACATCATATTTGTGCTCAGGACCCTAATTTACCCCAGAAAAATATTTTTCACCATCTTTTTCAACCCAAAAAAAATTTTTGAAAATTTCTAGGGGGCCTAGCTCGAAAATTTTTGAAAATTTTTCGACATTTAGTACACCATTCGATAGCATTTTGAAAGCTCTACAATTTTGCTCTAAGGAAATTTTTCGCTAAAATCAAACCCTGACGAGTTATGGGCCCGGGACTCAAATGTCCCGCTGAGGCCAAAAAATTTTTCTATTTCCGAAAAAAAATCGAAAATTTTCCGAAAAAATTACCAATCGATAGAGCTCGAAAAACTATGTTTTGGAAGTGGTCTCCGTTTCTCTGGGAAAATTCGTTAAAAAATCCTAAAATTCAAAAACCCGAAAACAGTTTTTTAGGCCTAGCTCGAAAAATTTTGAAAATTTTCGAAATTTTAAAATTTGGAAAAATCGGGCTTTTAAAGCTCTACAATAAGTCTGCTGGCCACCCTGCGCTCAGGTCAAAGCCTAATGAGTTATTCAACGGGGACTGAACTGGACAAAGTTGGTACTGAAAAGTTCTAGAAGCACCCAGGCCAGGGGGTTAGAGATAGAGGCCTGGAATTTTTTTTAACTTTTAGCCAACACTTCAACTTAAAATCCTACCAGCGGAAACTTTTTGGTCAGGGTTTTAGAAAAAAAGTTAGGGGCCCTCAAATGCACGAAAAAATGAGAAATCAGCCGCTGGGACTCAGTTGGCCGCGCTGAATTTTTTTTCTATAGTTTTCCCAGATGCGCCTCAAAAAGTTGTAAGACCCTTCCACTACTTTCAGGGCGCTCCCGGCCTTCGGCCGGGAGAAAATGGTTTTAGCAACGAAACTCCTTGTCAATATAACATATATAGTAACTAGCGGGTGCGTGAACCGTCGGCTATTTAGCTGGGAAAAAGCGCTTCGCGCTTTCGGAGCTTCGCTACCTAGGCTGTTACGGGGGAAGAGGTACAACCACGGGTGGGAAGGTACAATTGTGATCAGAAGAGGTACAACTACGGTTTTTCAGGGATTTTTAGGCCGCTTCGCGGCCTCGAACGGGCGATTGCGCCCGTTACAACGGTGATTAGAAGAGGTATAAAAGTGATAAATAGAGGTACATCTGTGATAAAAAGAAGTAACGGGCGCTTCGCGCCCGTTTTTAAATATTGGGTGGTGAAGAGATTTGAAATTTTTTAAAATTTTCAGCGATTTTTAGGCCGCTTTGCGGCCTCAAACGGGCGCTTTGCGCCCGTTTTTAAAATTTTGTCGTCCTCTGGCGGGCGCTTCGCGCCCGTTTTTTAAATTTGTTGAGCTCAGACGGGCGCTTCGCGCCCGTTTTTCATATTTGTTTTGCTTTGACGGGCGCTTCGCGCCCGTTTTTTAAATTTGTAAAGCTCAGACGGGCGCTTCGAGCCCGTTTTTTCAAATGTTGTTTTGCTCTGGCGGGCGCTTCGCGCCCGTTTTTCATATTTTGTTTTGCTTTGACGGGCGCTTCGCGCCCGTTTTTTAAATTTGTAAAGCTCAGACGGGCGCTTCGCGCCCGTTTTTTCAAATGTTGTTTTGCTCTGACGGGCGCTTCGCGCCCGTTTTTCATATTTTGTTTTGCTTTGACGGGCGCTTCGCGCCCGTTTTTTTAAATTTGTAAAGCTCAGACGGGCGCTTCGCGCCCGTTTTTTAAATTTGTTGAGATCGGACGGGCGCCTCGCGCCCGTTACAACGGTGTTAGAAGAGGTTCAATAGTGATCAGAAGAGGTACAAAAGTGATCAGAAGATGTACAACTGTGATAAAAAGGGTACAACAGTGATTAGAAGAGGTACAACAGTGATTAGAAGAGGTACAACTGTGATTAAAAGAGGTACAACTGTGATCAGAAGAGGTACAACTGTGATTAAAAGAGGTACAACTGTGATCAGAAGAGGTACAACTGTGATTAAAAGGGTACAACAGTGATTAAAATTTGAACAAAAGTTTTAAAAGAAATCTTCAAATTAATTAAAAACAGTCAAAATAACCCAAAAATGCACAGAAAAATAATGTTACACCGTCCGGATTCGAACTTTGCACCCCCCCCCCCAAAAATGATGCCTCAGAATCCCCAATCACACAGGGATTCTGAGGTCTTGACTATGTCAAAAGTAAAAACTGATTACGTATTCATGATCAGCGGCCCAAATAACACCTAAATACATATTTTTGGAAGATTTTTGGTGAAAAAATTTTTCCACTCAAAAATCCTGGTCACCCCCCTTTGGTCCCGAATCTCAAAATCACTTTTATTTTTATAAAAATTCTTAAAAAAGTGATAAAAATGCCAAATAAAATTTATATAATAGAGCAAAAAACTGCGGATTTTTGTAGTATTTTATTTTTCCAGAATATCTTTTCAGAACCGAGTTATGAATTTTTTTCTGAAAATTCGAATTTTTCCAGAAATTCTGGAATAACCTTTTTTCCTTTTTTAGATAGAAATTCCAAATAAAGTCCATAAAATTCTAATGATTTTTCTCTATTTTTAAGGCTTTATTCCTGTAAAATTGATCAACCCTTCGATTTGTTATGAATTTTCAAATATTAGGCCAAAATCCCGAGGGCCAAAAAATTGCCAAAAAATAAAGAATTTTTAAAATATTCCAAAAAATCTGAAACTTAAAATAAACATCATATTTGTGCTCAGGACCCTAATTTACCCCAGAAAAATATTTTTCACCCTCTTTTTCAACCCAAAAAAAATTTTTGAAAATTTCTAGGGGGCCTAGCTCGAAAATTTTTGAAAATTTTACATCATGTAGTACACCATTCGATAGCATTTAAAAAGCTCTACAAAAATGTTCTAAGACAATTTTTCGCTAAAACCAATCCCTGACGAGTTATGAGCGCAGGACTCAAATGTCCCGCTGAGGCCAAAAATTTTTTCTATTTCTGGAAAAAAATCGAAAATTTTCCAAAAAAATTACCAATCGATAGAGCTCGAAAAACTATGTTTTGGAAGTGGTCTCCGTTTCTCTGGGAAAAATCGTTAAAAAATCCTAAAATTCAAAAACCCGAAAACAGTTTTTTAGGCCTAGCTCGAAAAATTTTGAAAATTTTCGAAATTTTAAAATTTGGAAAAATCGGGCTTTTAAAGCTCTACAATAAGTCTGCTGGCCACCCTGCGCTCAGGTCAAAGCCTAATGAGTTATTCAACGGGTACTGAACTGGACAAAGTTGGTACTGAAAAGTTCTAGAAGCACCCAGCCCAGGGGGTTAGAGATAGCGGCCTGGAATTTTTTTTAACTTTTAGCCAACACTTCAACTTAAAATCCTACCAGCGGAAACTTTTTGGTCAGGGTTTTAGAAAAAAAGTTAGGGGCCCTCAAATGCACGAAAAAATGAGAAATCAGCCGCTGGGACTCAGTTGGCCGCGCTGAATTTTTTTTCTATAGTTTTCCCAGATGCGCCTCAAAAAGTTGTAAGACCCTTCCACTACTTTCAGGGCGCTCCCGGCCTTCGGCCGGGAGAAAATGGTTTTAGCAACGAAACTCCTTGTCAATATAACATATATAGTAACTAGCGGGTGCGTGAACCGTCGGCTATTTAGCTGGGAAAAAGCGCTTCGCGCTTTGGGAGCTTCGCTACCTAGATAAGCTATGGTTGTGGAGATTTTGAATTTTTAAAAAATTATCTGGGACTTTTAGGCCGCTTCGCGGCCTCGAACGGGCGCTTCGCGCCCGTTTCTAAATTTGTTGGGCTATTAAGGCAGCTTCGAGACCTCAGACGGGCGCTTCGCGCCCGTTTATAAATTTGTTGGGCTATTAAGGCCGCTTCGCGGCCTCAGACGGGAGCTTCGCGCCCGTTTTTTAGCTTCTTAGGCCGCTTCGCGGCCTCAGTCGGGCGCTTTGCGCCGGTTTTTCAATTTTTGTTGGCCTTGAACGGGCGCTTCGCGCCCGTTTTTTAAATCCGTTGAACTCATACGGGCGCTTCGCGCCTGTTTTTTAGCTTGTTAGGCCGCTTCGCGGCCTCAGTCGGGCGCTTCGCCCGGTTTTTCAATTTTTGTTAGCCTTGAACGGGCGCTTCGCGCCCGTTTTTTAAATTCGTTGAACTCATACGGGCGTTTCGCGCCCGTTTTTTAAATTTTGAGGTACAACAGCGATTAGAAGAGTGATTAGAAGAGGTACAACAGTGATTAGAAGAGGTACAACAGTGATTAGAAGAGGTACAACAGTGATTAGAAGAGGTACAACAGTGATTAGAAGAGGTACAACAGTGATTAGAAGAGGTACAACAGTGATTAGAAGAGGTACAACAGTGATTAGAAGAGGTACAACAGTGATTAGAAGAGGTACAACAGTGATTAGAAGAGGTACAAAAGTGATTAGAAGAGGAACAATTTTCAATAGACGTAAAAGTTGAGTAAATCAATAACGCACACCATCTCAAACATGAGAATGTAATAAACAGATGGCATATAAAAAAATACAAATTATGGACAATAAAATTAATTAATTTGAAACAAAAAATTTATTCATCAAAAATAATTTTATTTAAATTTAAAATTATTTATTAATTTTTAATAAAACAAAAAGGTTCAAATTAAGTAAAAGCATTGAAAATGACGAAAAAAATAAATAATGAAAAGTTTTTATAAAAATTTAATTCAAATAAAAAAATGTAATTTATTATTAATAAAATAAAAAAATGAAATTCTTTAATTTAAAAAAAATAAATTTAAATAATTTAAAAGAAATCTTCTAATTAATTAAAAACAGTCAAAATAACCCAAAAATGCACAGAAAAATAATGTTACACCGTCCGGATTCGAACTTTGCACCCCCCCCCCAAAAATGATGTCTCAGAATCTCCAATCACACAGGGATTCTGAGGTCTTGACTATGTCAAAAGTAAAAACTGATTACGTATTCATGATCAGCGGCCCAAATAACCCCTAAAGACATGTTTTTGGAAGATTTTTGTGAGAAAAATTTTTCCACTCAAAAATCCTGGTCACCCCCCTTTGGTCTCGAATCTCAAAATCACTTTTATTTTTATAAAAATTCTTAAAAAAGTGATAAAAATGCCAAATAAAATTTATAAAATAGAGCTAAAAATTGCGGATTTTTGTAGTATTTTACTTTTCCCGAATAGCTTTTCAGAACCGAGTTATGAATTTTTTTCTGAAAATTTGAATTTTTCCAGAAATTCTGGAATAACTTTTTTCCTTTTTAAGATAGAAATTCCAAATAAAGTCCATAAAATTCTCCTGATTTTTCTCTATTTTTAAGGCTTTATTCCTGTAAAATTGATCAACCCTTCGATTTGTTATGAATTTTCAAATATTAGGCCAAAATCCCGAGGGCCAAAAAATTGCCAAAAAATAAAGAATTTTTAAAAAATTCCAAAAATTTTGAAACGAAAAATAAACATCATATTCGTGCTCAGCACCTCAAAATACCCCAGAAAAATATTTTTGACCTCCTTTTTCAACCCAAAAAAATTTTTTGAAAATTTCTAGGGGGCCTAGCTCGAAAATTTTTGAAAATTTCCAAACATAAAATACACCATTCGATAGCATTTAAAATGCTCTACAAAAATGTTCTAAGACAATTTTTCGCTAAAACCAATCCCTGACGAGTTATGAGCCCAGGACTCAAATGTCCCGCTGAGGCCAAAAATTTTTTCTATTTCTGGAAAAAAATCGAAAATTTTCCAAAAAAATTACCAATCGATAGAGCTCGAAAAACTATGTTTTGGAAGTGGTCTTCGTTTTTCTGGGAAAATTCGTTAAAAAATCCTAAAATTCAAAAACCCGAAAACCGTTTTTTAGGCCTAGCTCGAAAAATTTTGAAAATTTTCGAAATTTTTAAATTTCAGAAAATCGAGCTTCCAAAACTCTACAATAAGTCTGCTGGCCACCCTCCGCTTAGTGCAAACCCTGGCGCGGTATTCGCCTGGTACTGAAGTGTACTTTTTGAGCACGCTTCAGTTGCCATTTTTTGCAGGCCAGGGGTTTGCTCAAAAAAATTTTTAAAAAATACCACCTTGTAGAGGACCCTTAGGCGGAGTGCCCTCACAGCGGGCACTTTTTGATTCGAGTTTTACATAAAAAGTTAGGGGCCTTCAAATGCAAACAAAAGTGAGAAATTAGCCGCCGGGACTCAGTTGGCCCTTGGACCGGAAAACCTATATTTTTCCCGGATGCGCCTCAAAAAGTTGTAAGACCCTTCCACTACTTTCAGGGCGCTCCCGGCCTTCGGCCGGGAGAAAATGGTTTTAGCAACGAAACTCCTTGTCAATATAACATATATATTAACTAGCGTGTGGCGGCGCAGTAGTTGCTCGGTGTAGGCAGTTGGCTTTGCACAGTAATTGCTCGGTGTAGACAGTATACTTTTGGTATATATGGGCGGGCGCTGACATGAGCGCTTCGCGCAAAGGACTTCGTTGCTAGTGCATGCGCGATTTTGAAATGAATTTCTGGATGTGATAAGGGATTTTCAGTCTACAGGCATCGCGAGGCCGCATTCATAATTTTGTGGAGGACCTTCGGCCGCTTCGCGGACTCAAAGGGCACTCCGCGCCCTTTTTATATTTAAGGTTTAATTCGGCCGCTTCGCGGCTTCAAAGGGCGCTCCGCGCCTGACGCATTCATAATTTTGTGGAGGACATTCGGCCGCTTCGCGGCCTCAGGACGGGCGCTTCGCGCCCGTTTTTTAATTTTTTTGGGGACATTCGGCCGCTTCGCGGCCTCAGGACGAGCGCTTCGCGCCCATTTCATAATTTTATGGGATCATTCGGCCGCTTCGCGGCCGGCTGTTAAGCCTCAGGACGGGCGCTTCGCGCCCGTTTTTTAATTTTTTTGGGGACATTCGGCCGCTTCGCGGCCTCATGACGGTCGCTTCGCGCCCGTTTTTTAAGAACATTCGGCCGCTTCGCGGCCTCAGGACGAGCGCTTCGCGCCCATTTCATAATTTTATGGGATCATTCGGCCGCTTCGCGGCCGGCTGTTAAGCCTCAGGACCGGGCGCTTCGCGCCCGTTTTTTAATTTTTTTGGGGACATTCGGCCGCTTCGCGGCCTCATGACGGGCGCTTTGCGCCCGTTTTTTAAGAACATTCGGCCGCTTCGCGGCCTCATAACGGGCGCTTCACGCCCTTTTTTCAAATTTTGTTGGGCTTGGGCGGGCGGTTCGCGACCGTTTTTTAAATTTGTTTGGGCCAGACGGGCGCTTCGCGCCCGTTTTATAAATTTGTTTGGGCCAGACGGGCGCTTCGCGCCCGTTTTTAAAATTTAGTTGGGGCCAGACGGGCGCTTCACGCCCGTTTTTAAATTTTTTTGGGCTTGGGCGGGCGCTTCGCGCCCGTTTTTTAAATTTAGTTGGGGCCAGACGGGCGCTTCACGCCCGTTTTTCAAATTTTGTTGGGCTTGGGCGGGCGCTTCGCGACCGTTTTTTAAATTTGTTTGGGCCAGACGGGCGCTTCGCGCCCGTTTTTTAAATTTGTTTGGGCCAGACGGGCGCTTCGCGCCCGTTTTTAAAATTTAGTTGGGGCCAGACGGGCGCTTCACGCCCGTTTTTAAATTTTTTTGGGCTTGGGCGGGCGCTTCGCGCCCGTTTTTTAAATTTAGTTGGGGCCAGACGGGCGCTTCACGCCCGTTTTTCAAATTTTGTTGGGCTTGGGCGGGCGCTTCGCGACCGTTTTTTAAATTTGTTTGGGCCAGACGGGCGCTTCGCGCCCGTTTTTTAAATTTGTTTGGGCCAGACGGGCGCTTCGCGCCCGTTTTTTAATTTGGTGATTTTTAGGCCGCTCGCGGCATCGTACGGGCGCTTCGCGACCGTTTTTTAAATTTGTTTGGGCCAGACGGGCGCTTCGCGCCCGTTTTTAAAATTTGTTTGGGCCAGACGGGCGCTTCGCGCCCGTTTTTTAAATTTGTTTGGGCCAGACGGGCGCTTCGCGCCCGTTTTTTAATTTGGTGATTTTTAGGCCGCTCGCGGCCTCGTACGGGCGCTTCGCGCCCGTTTTTTAAATTTAGTTGGGGCCAGACGGGCGCTTCGCGCCCGTTTTTTAGGGGTACAACAGTGATTAGAAGAGGTGCAACAGTGATTATTAAATTCATTAAATTAAAATGAAAATTTTTTTAACAAATTTAATTAAGAAAATACATGAAATACTATTAATTAAAAAAATAATTAATTTAAACTTTTAAAATTTATTCATCAAAAAAAATTAATTTGAATATAATTTTTTATTTATTAACTCAACAAAATATTTTAATTTAATTAAAATCATTGAAAATAACGTAAAAATAAATAGAAAAATAATGTACACCGTCCGGATCCGAACCTGCCCCCTCCCCCCTCAAAATGATGCCTCAGAATCCCCAATCACACAGGGATTCTGAGGTCTTGACGATGTCAAAAGTAAAATCTGATCACGTATTCGTGATCAGCGGCCCAAATAACCCCTAAAGACATGTTTTTGGAAGACTTTGTGTGAAAAAATTTTTTCACTCAAAAATCCTGTCACCCCCCTTTGGTACCGAATCACAAAATCACTTTTATTTTTATAAAAATTCTTAAAAAAGTGATAAAAATGCCAAATAAAATTTATATAATAGAGCAAAAAACTGCGGATTTTTGTAGTATTTTACTTTTCCCGAATAGCTTTTCAGAAGGCAGCTACGAATTTTTTTCTGAAAAATCGAAAATTTCCAGAAATTCTGGAATAACTTTTTTCCTTTTTTAGATAGACATTCCAAATAAAGTCCATAAAATTCTCATGATTTTTCTCTATTTATAAGGCTTTATTCCTTTAAAATTAATCAACCCTCGATTTGTTATGAATTTTCAAATATTCGCCCAAAATCCCAAGTGCCAAAAATTTCCCAAAAAATAAAGAATTTTTAAAAAATTCCAAAAATCATGAAACGGAAAACAAACATCATATTCGTGCTCAGCACCTCAAAATACCCCAGAAAAAAAATTTACACCCACATTTTCAACCCAAAAAAAAATTCCGAAAATTTCTAGGGGACCTAGCTCGAAAATTTTTGAAATTTTCCGGGCATATAGCACACCGTTCGATAGAGCTTAAAAAGCTCTACAATTTTGCTCTAAGGCCATTTTTTGCTAAAACCAACCCCTGACGAGTTATGGGCCCGGGACTCAAATGTCCCGCTGAGGCCAAAAATTTTTTCTATTTCCGGGAAAAAATCGAAATTTTTCCGAAAAAAATACCAGTCGATAGAGCTCGAAAAACTGTTGCTTGGAAGTGGTCTTCGTTTTTCTGGGAAAATTCGTTAAAAAATCCTAAAATTCAAAAACCCGAAAACCGTTTTTTAGGCCTAGCTCGAAAAATTTTGAAAATTTTCGAAATTTTTAAATTTCAAAAAATCGAGCTTCCAAAACTCTACAATAAGTCTGCTGGGCACCTTTCCCTCAGATCAAACGCCGACGCGGTATTCGCCTGGTACTGAAGTGTACTTTTTGAGCACGCTTCAGTTGCCATTTTCTGCAGGCCAGGGGGTGGCTCTATTAAAAAAATAAAAAATACCATCATGTAGAGGACACTTTGGCGGGGTGCCCTCGCAGCGGGCATTTTTTGATTCGAGTTTTAGAAAAAAAGTTATGGGCCATCAAACGCAAGCAAAAGTGAGAAATTAGCCGCCGGGACTCAGTTGGCCACCGGAGCAAAAAACCTATAGTTTTCCCAGATGCGCCTCAAAAAGTTGTAAGACCCTTCCACTACTTTCAGGGCGCTCCCGGCCTTCGGCCGGGAGATTTTGTTTTTTAAGACGAACTGCAACTTTTCTCTATAGTAATATAAACTAGCGTGTTGTGGCGCAGTAATTGCTCGGTGTAGACAGTATGCTTTTTGTATGTATGGACGGGCGCTGACATGAGCGCTTCGCGCAAAGGACTTCGTTGCTAGTGCATGCGCGGCTTCCTATTAAAGTTTAATTCGGCCGCTTCACGGCCTCAGGACGGGCGCTTCGCGCCCGTTTTTGAATTTTATGGGGGATATTCGGCCGCTTCGCGGCCTCAGGACGGGCGCTCCGCGCTTAAAAATCGAATGCATTAAGGTTTAATTCGGCCGCTTCGCGGCCTCAGGACGGGCGCTTTGCGCCCGTTTTTAAATTTTACGGGGGATATTCGGCCGCTTCGCGGCCTCAGGACGGGCGCTTTGCGCCCGTTTTTAATTTTGTTGGGAACATTCGGCCGCTTCGCGGCCTCAGGACGGGCGCTTCGCGCCCGTCTTTTAATTTTGTTGAGAACATTCGTCCGTTTCACGGACTCAGGATGGGCGCTTCGCGCCCGTTTTGTAATTTTTTTGTGGGACATTCGGCCGCTTCGCGGCCTCAGGACGAGCGCTTCGCGCCCGTTTTTTAATTTTGTGGTGGGAATCCTGCCGCTTCACGGCCTCAGGACGGGCGCTTCGCGCCCGTTCTTTAATTTTTTGGGAGATCGGCCGCTTCGCGGCCTCAGACTGGCGCTTCGCGCCCGTTTTTTAATTTTTTGGGGGGCATTCGGCCGCTTCGCGGCCTCAGGACGGACGCTTCGCGCCCGTTTTTTAATTTTTTGGGGGGCATTCGGCCGCTTCGCGGCCTCAGGACGGGTGCTTCGCGCCCGTTTTTTAATTTTTTGGGGGGCATTCGGCCGCTTCGCGGCCTCAGGACGGACGCTTCGCGCCCGTTTTTTAATTTTTTGTGGGGACATTCGGCCGCTTCGCGGCCTCAGGACGGACGCTTCGCGCCCGTTTTTTAATTTTTTGCGGGACATTCGGCCGCTTCGCGGCCTCAGGACGGGCGCTTCGCGCCCGTTTTTTAATTTTTTGGGGACATTCGGCGCTTCGCGGCCTCAGGACGGGCGCTTCGCGCCCGTTTTTTAATTTTTTGGGAGACGTTCGGCCGCGCCCGTTTTTTAATTTTTTGGGAGACGTTCGGCCGCTTCGCGGCCTCAGGACGAGCGCTTCGCGCCCGTTTTTTAATTTTTTGGGGGACATTCGGCGCTTCGCGGCCTCAGACTGGCGCTTCGCGCCCGTTTTTTAATTTTGTGGGAGGGATCCGGCCGCTTCGCGGCCTCAGGACGGGCGCTTCGCGCCCGTTTTGTAATTTTTTTGGGTGACATTCGGCCGCTTCGCGGCCTCAGGACGGGCGCTTCGCGCCCGTTTTTTAATTTTGTAGGAGGGATCCGGCCGCTTCGCGGCCTCAGACTGGCGCTTCGCGCCCGTTTTTTAATTTTTTTGGGGACATTCGGCCGCTTCGCGGCCTCAGACTGGCGCTTCGCGCCCGTTTTTTAATTTTTTGGGGGATATTCGGCCGCTTCGCGGCCTCAGGACGGGCGCTCCCACTCCTCAGAATCCCAAATCACACAGGGATTCTGAGGTCTTAACCATGCTAAAGTAAAAACTGATTACATATTCGTGATCAGCGGCCCAAATAACCCTAAAAATCATATTTTTGGAAGATTTTTGGTGAAAAAAATTTCCCACTCAGAAATCATGGTCACACACACCCCTTTGGTCCCAAATTACAAAATCACTTTTATTTCTATAACTTTTTTCAAAAAAGTGATAAAAAGCTAAAATAAAATTTATAAAATAGAGCAAAAAATTGCGGATTTTTTTGAGTATATTATTTTTATAAAATACTTTTTCAGAAGGGAGTTCTGAATTTTTTTCTGAAAAATCGAATTTTTCCAGAAATTCTGGAATAACTTTTTCGTTTTGGAAGATAGAAATTCTAAATAAATCCCATAAAATTCTCCCAATTTTTCTCTATTTTTACAGCTTTATTCCACTAAATATGACCAAAAGCGAAGTGAGTTATGAATTTTCAAATTTTCTCTGGATTTTCCGGGGCTCAAATTTTGACGATTTTTCAAAAAATTTTAACCACCTTCCAAAAAGTCTGAAACACAAAATAAAGCGTATATACGTATTCAGCACCTCAAATTATGCCATAAAAATGCATTTTGGCTAATTTAAGAGTAAAAAATTTTTTCATGAAATGCAAAACCATGGGGTCCCCCCTATGGTTTTGAGTTTCAAAATCACAATTAATTTTATAACTTTTTTTAAACTCAAGGTAAAAACATGAGATAAAGTACATTAGATAGAGCTTAAAATTCTCTACAAAAATGCTCTAAGACAAATTTCCGCTAAAATCAACGCCTGACGAGTTATAAGCCTCAAACGGAAATGGGGAGCTCAATTCCGGAAAATTTTTCTATTTCCGGAAAATTTTGAAATTTTTTCAAAAATGCCACCAATCGATAGAGCTCGAAAAACGGTTGCTTGAAAGTGGTCTCCGTTTTCCTGGGAAAAATCGGCAAAAAATAATAAAATTCAAAAACGAAAAATTTTCGAGGGGGCCTAGCTCGAAAAATTTTGAAAATTTTCAAAATCTGAAAACGCCATCGGATGCAGCTTTAAAAACTACACAAATGCTCAAGCGGCGCCAATCCGCTCCGCTTAACCCCCAGCGAGTTATTCACGAAAAGCCAAAACCGGCATTTTGAGCGCCGTTCAGTCGCCAATTTCTACAGGCTCGGCATTTGATCTGATCAAAAAGTGATCAGTGACAAAGTTGTAGCCAACATGTCTGGGGTGTGCCCTCTCAGCAGACTTTTTCCGCTCCCGGTTCCCAGGAAAAAGTTACAGCCCGAAAACCGAGCTCGTTTTTCAAAGTTGGCCGTTTCAGCGCCGCTGGCGCTCAGTTGGCTTCCGGACCGGAATTTCCTTATTTTTCCCAGATGCGCAATCAAAAGTTACCCCTGCCTGCAAAATTTCAGCCCCCTCCGGGCAAACCACGGGCACTTATAATTTTTTCTACGAACTGCAACATTATTCTATATATATATAAACTAGGGTGCACAGTTGGCTATGGTGTGCATGCGTGGCTTGGTAATATATGGCCCTCATTTG